>OX422218.1:3025000-3547500 GCA_949130495.1 Sambucus nigra | reverse complement strand
ATTAAAAAGTCAGAAATTTATTAATTCAAAAAAATAAAAGAAAAAAAGCGCTCATAAAATAAAAAAAATGGAAATGAATAAATATCCTAGAAAACTAATAAAAATGAAATTATTTGAAAAAAACAAAAAAAAAAGATAATTAAAAAAAAGAACAGACTTGGCGACATGGGGGGACGAAACAGTTAGGGGTTGGGATGGAGGTGTGTGTGAGGTTTGGTTTTTATTCATTTTTTTATATTTTCTTGATACTCCGAATACATTTTTTCCATTTTTATATTTAATACAAGGTTAATATTTATTTTCTGATTTTTTATTCATTTTTTGAGTTTTTTTTTAAAAAAATGATTATTTTTTATTGATATTCTGGATTTTTTATTAATTTTCTTCTATTTTTGTAAGGACATAAATTTTTAATTGAGTCCCTGTATTGTTTTGACTTAATTCCGTGAACAAAACTGTGTTTGTAATAGGTCATAGGGAGAATTCTAATTTGTCACGATCCCACTTGGTCTATGACGTATTGAAGAAATTGAAAATATTGCGGCAAAGCTTCAAAGAATTAAATCATGCCGAAGTTTTATCGGTGCAAGTTTAATCGTCTTCAAAAGTTAATTTCATTCCGAGATCACTCAGATATGAATGCGTATAATTAATGGCGCTCGAAATTATTTTATAAAAGATAAGGATGTAATTTTTATAAAGAAAAATGTTTTTAAATGTTTTAAAAGTGTTTTAATGGTTTACACTTCGTTTTATGATGATAAGCTCGAAATAGAGTTTGACTAATTTGAATCTCTTTGTTAAGAGACGTTTTTATCTGAAAGTCAAAGAAAGTCAAACTTTCGCAAGGTCGCTCGAACGACATTGGATCTCGTTCGAACGAGATACAATGTCGCGCGAACGACATGCTTAAGTCGTTCAAATGACACGTTTTCCGAGGCGGCATTTAAATCCTATTTAAACAGTGTTTTCATCGTAGTTTCGTACGTGTGCTTTCTGGAAAACAGTATTACGAACCAGAACCTTGTTTGCACATATTTTCTAAGGTTCACAAAGCATAAACACATCCTTAGAGTTTGCAAAGATCCGAGTTATCATTCTTATATGTTTACGTGATCTTGCTGCACCAAAGTTGTTTGTTCTACACATTGAACACAAAGGGTTTTGCGGTGAAGAAGCGATGGATATCGTGTTCGACATCGTAGACGAATCAAAGCCATATCGGTAGACACCAAGACATACGTGGAAGCGTGTGTTGTGGACAGAGATCGTGAAAGACGCAATTCCTGCGTGGGCACTAATGAAGAACGGTTGAAGATCAGAAGGAGCGTCAAGACATGTGGGGATCGAGTCTTAGTGTTAGGTTAATCTGTCTTTGTAAAACCATTGTTCATAGTGATTGTCTGGCTTGGGCCATCCGAGGTTGTTTTCTCGTTTTGGATTTTTTCCTCGTACATCCGGCGTTGTGAGTATTCTTCACTTTACTTTACTTACTTTAATCACTAGATGCATGTTTAGGATTAATCAAGATAAAATTGGTTTAAAGTGAGAATTGGGTTTTTCACAACTTGGTTTGGTGCATAATTAAAAGTTGGATCTTTTTCGAAGAAAAATTGACTTCGTTTAAAACACACACATATCGGCCACTCACGTTTCTCAAATTGGTATCAGAGCTAAAAAACATTTTTATTTGTTTTGTGATCCCGTGTGTTTTCAAAGATGAATTCTGGATATAATGAATTTTCTCGAACCCCTATTTTTTATGGCTCTAATTACACTTATTGGAAGATGATAATGAGATGTGCTTTAAAATCTATTGATGAGCGTGTTTGGCTTGCAATTGAGAAAGGCTGGACACCCCCTGTCACTATTGTAGGTGAGGTCACTAGTTTAAAGCCTGTTGAGTCTTGGACCGAAACTGAACAAAGACTTGCACAATATTATTCTAAAGGTCTGCACGTTATTGCTTCGCATGTCACATACGAAGAATATAATAGAATTATGACTTGTGAAACATCAAAAGAGGCTTGGGATATTTTGGCACTCACTCACGAGGGCACTAGTACGGTTAGGGCGTCAAAACTTCAAAATCTCACTACACAGTTTGAGACCATTAGGATGTTAGAGAGTAGGACCTTTGATGAGTTTTATGCTAGGTTGTCCATTATTGTCAACTTATCATTTAACCTAGGTGAGAAAATTCCCGACAACCATGTCATTAAGAAAATCCTTTGGTCGTTGCCTAGTAGGTTTGATGCGAAAGTGACCATTTTAAACTCCTTGGGTAGGTTAGAGTCAACAAAACTAGAAGAGATTGTAGGTGACTTACAAACTTATGAAATCGACATGATTACCTCCAAGCAAGTGCCTAAGAAAGAAAAGGGTATTGCCTTGAAAACCCGAAAAGAGGAAATTAAAGTTTCAACTTCCGATTCCAATTCCGATTTTGATTTTGAGGATGTTGCTTTGTTGGCAAAGAAATTTAAAAAATTTATTACGTTTCAAAAGCAATCGAAAGATGCCAAGAAATTTGAAAAATTCAAGAACAACAAAGTAGATCCCGCCTCTAAGGATAAGTTTGAGATGCCTAAGAGAGATGATTCGGATGTGTTTTGGGTGTGAGGGGTATGGTCACAAGGTTAAGGAGTGTCCCACTAGACCTAAGAAAGAGGGCAAGCAACCCGTTGTCTATAATGCCACCTTAAGTGATAGTGGACCGGAAGAGGTAAAGAGTTCCCCCATTGAGCGTAACTTTGTTGCGTTTATGGCATGTCATGTGAGAGACGACGATACAACTCATTTGAATGACACTTCCGAGGAGGTTTTGAGTGAATCCCATATTAGTGAGGGTGAAGAGAGTGACGAGGAGGAGGTTGATGTGAAAGAATTACAAAATGCGTTTAATGAGTTATATGCTGAAACAGTGAAGGTAAAAAAAGCTAACTCAAAATTGCAATCTAAGTTGAATGAACGTGCCATAGAAAATAATGATAGTTTGATTGAGGATCTTAGGGAACGTGAGAAGAAGTTTAGGGAGAAACTAGAGTTTGTGGAGAAAGAGAGAGACAATCTCCGTGGTTTGATGGAGTCCTCAAAAAAGGAGATTTTCAAACCAAGGAGATTTTAGAGTTTGAGGAGTCTAGGCGTTTGCTTGAGTCTAGGATTCACGAGTTGGAGGAGAGATTGAGAGACTCGTCTAGAGTCAAGTTTGATTTGGAGGCTAGGTCGGAGAAGTTAGATAAGATCCTAGGCACCGTCCAAATTAAGGAAGATAGGGGTGGTATTGGTTTTGGTGAGAGAGTTGTTCCCATTCCCCCCGAACGTGTGAGAAACACTAGGATGGTTAGGAAAGGTCCAAATAAAGGTAATCATTCACACCATCGCTACTCTTTCTCGTTTTGTGGTAGGAAAGGTCACCTAAGACGTTATTATTATGACCTTAGACAAGCTCTTAGGAAGTTTAAGAATAAAGTTGCCCCGGTTACCCAAACCTCCATTCATATTTTTACACCTACGTGGGTTAGGAAATCGGATTTAGTTACTTTAGGAATTAAAATTCATGATTCTCATTTGGGTGCATTTGATTCTTTCCATGCTAAATCTAAAGGACGATAGTGTTGCCATGTTTTTCATATGCTAGTTTGCTTCATGATATATTCATTGCTAGTATTATGTCATATGTATCATTTTGTATTATAGTTTTCATTTGTTTGAGTCCTATTTGAAAAATACAAAAAGATTTTATTTTTGAGAAAACTTTTGAAAATCCAAAAAGATTTTACTTTTCTTTGAGTCAAAATATATTTGAAAAGCCAAAAAGATTTTCGGTTTTTGAGTTTACATGCTTGATGTGGCATATTGGTGTGCTTGGACCCCATCGTTTCATTATCCATGTGTCTAGGACATTTGGTCATTATTATCGATACTTAGAATGATCTTAACCATTGTTTATATGGGGTGGTTTCGAAGTTGATATACATTTTGATTCGACTTTGTATATATGCCTACATTGCACACATGCACGAGTTTATATGAATGTTTGACTTCTCCTGCATAGTTGAATTTGGTGAGGCATTCTTATCTCAATATTGTCATCTATGCATAAGTAAACTTAAGGAGAAGTGTGCATGTAATAACCGTTTACCGTGAGGAGTTGAATTGGTAAAAATGATGAGTGATTCACGGGAAAGGGCTGCGAGAGTTCAAAATTAACTCGTCATGAAAGCCACCGTTTAAAAGAGCCCAAAAGAAAAAGCAAAATACTAAGAAAAGGGCCAATAAGATTTTATCTAAGTTGAGAATTCTAGAAACCTCAAAAGAACTTGAAATTGTATATATGTATGAGGGTGTTTTGGTTGGAGAAAATTTAAACGGGATTGCACAACTAATCTTAATGTTGAAACATTGCAAGTTGACGCTATTGTTTGTAGAATCGTCAAAATTCTGGATTTGTGTGCATATAGTATGTTTAGTTCATTAAGCTCACTCTATAATTGTCATATGGTATGATTAAGTTTGATGATTTATCGCTATCAATTAGAGCTTCTTGATCGTTTCGATGTGTTGGAATTGTGATTCATTTGTTGTAGTTTCACGCCCATTCATTCCATATCCATGTTTGAGCACATCGGTACTGTGTTTACATATAACTGGCATTTTTAGTTTTTATGAGTTTTTGTGTTTTGTGCGAAAAGCCTACTGTTTTAGCACTGTTTTGCATCTGTCAGGCCCTTCCTGGAATTTTTTTGTGGAAAATTTTTCATTGGACAATACTTTATAATATTTTTGGGAAACTGGGAAATTTTGGCAGGTAGCGCGAATTCGTTCAAACGACGTCTCATCTCGCGCGAACGACTTCTGTACTTCGTTCGAGCGGTTTCCTCATCTCGTTTGAGATAAGTCCCTGGCTCGTTCGAACGACAGGGTGAAAATGTCTTCTAATTGGTTTACAGTCCTCTGGTTTAATATGATATATTTTTTGTACTGCGGGAAGCATTTCTGGACTATTTGGTTATATACAGGTTCTTTTATGTTCAAAATTGGTATTTTGCATATGAGTCTGTTTATCACACTTGATTTTATTGGTATACTCTATGTGTGATTCCTTGGTTTACTAGCTACTGAGTTGTTATTGTTTGATCATTTTTAGCTGGTTGATTCATGTTTATCTAGCGGTTTTCATTTTTCAAATTTGGTATCAACTTGATTCTATTTGGTATTATATTCTCATGCTAGATATTTCATATTGGTTTATCTTTTCACCGGATTATCTATTCGAGACAAAAAGGGGGAGAGATGTATGTGATGTAGGGGGAGTTTTGTTGAGCGTTTCTATTGATATCTCGATTTACATATTGTTTGATTATAATTCTTCCCAATTGGTATCAACTATAAATTACTCACATGTTTCAAATGATTTGTTCTTATCAGAAATATAAATTGGTATCATTTGTTCCTCCATACTTCACTGGGTATCTGTTTGTCTGTTTCATGTGTGTAGGTATGCCTCAGCGATTCGAGATTTCAAGTCTACATCACATTCAGACAGTTCATGCTTACCGGTGCTACATACACTAGTCCGTGTCCTGTAATTATTGATTTTGGGTTTATGGGATGGGATTTAGGTGTCATACGGCTTGATGACCCGGTTAGGCATTTCACTAGTTTAGTTTTGTCCCGGAATAGTCAAAGGGGGAGATTTGTAAGGACATAAATTTCCAATTGAGTCCCTGTATTGTTTTGACTTAATTTCGTGAACAAAACTGTGTTTGTAATATGTCATAGGGAGAATTCTAATTTATCACGATCCCACTTGGTGTATGACGTATTGAAGAAATTGAAGACATTGCAGCAAAGCTTCAAAGAATTAAATCTTGCCGAAGTTTTATCGGTGCAAGTTTAATCGTTTTCAAAAGTTAATTTCATTCTGAGATCACTCAGGTATGAATGCGTATAATTAATGGTGCTCGAAATTATTTTATAAAAGATAAGGATGTAATTTTTATAAATAAAAATATTTTTAAATGTTTTAAAAGTGTTTTAATGGTTTACACTTCGTTTTATGATGATAAGCTCGAAATAGAGTTTGACTAATTTGAATCTCTTTGTTAAGAGACGTTTTTATCTGAAAGTCAAAGAAAGTCAAACTTTCGCAAGGTCGCTCGAACGACATTGGATATCGTTCGAACGAGATACAATGTCGCGCGAACGACATTCTTAAGTCGTTCGAACGACACGTTTTCTGAGGCAACATTTAAATCCTATTTAAATAGTGTTTTCATCATAGTTTCGTACGTGTGCTTTCTGGAAAATAGTTTTACGAACCAGAACCTTGTTTGCACATGTTTTCTAAGGTTTACAAAGCATAAACACATCCTTAGAGTTTGCAATGATCCGAGTTATCATTCTTATATGTGTACGTGATCTTGTTGCACCAAAGTCTTTTGTTTTACACATTGAACACAAAGGGTTTGCCGGTGAAGAAGCGACGGACATCGTGTTCTTCATCGTAGACGAATCAAAGCCATATCGGTGGACACCGAGACATACGTGGAGGCGTGTGTTGTGGACAGAGATCGTGGAAGACGAAATTTCTGCGTGGGCACTAATGAAGAACGGTTGAAGATTAAAAGGAACGTCAAGACACGTGGGGATCGAGTCTTAGTGTAAGGCTAATCTGTCTTTGTAAAACCATTGTTCATAGTGATTGTCTGGCTTGGGCCGTCCGAGGTAGTTTTCCCGTTTTGGGTTTTTTCTTCGTACATCCGGCGTTGCGAGCATTCTTCACTTTATTTTACTTGCTTTAATCACTAGATGCATGTTTAAGATTAATCAAGATAAAATTGGTTTAAAGTGAGAATTGGGTTTTTCACAACTTGGTTTGGTGCATAATTAAAAGTTGGTTCTTTTTCGAAGAAAAATTGACTTTGTTCAAACACACACATATCGGCCACTCACGTTTCTCAATTTTAATCAATTTTCTATTTTTTATATATATTTTCTAAATTTTTTTTCATGAAAAATATTAGAAATCAAACACTCAAAAGATGAAAAAATATTGGATATCAAACACACAAAACATTTTTCACCTGAAAAATAATTACAATCAAACAACATTAATAAAAAAAAATTCATAAAAAATATCTTCAAATTTTTAATTTCATAAAAATTGACTCATTTTTCATCTTATTTATCAAATACACCCTTGGAGAATGAGCTTTAAGTCACATTTCTTGGTGTTAAAAGTTGACAAAACACCAGGGAGCAGGTACTACTGCTAAAGATGTTCGAGTCAGAGGAGTCAGAGGAACTCTCTCTCAACGAGACCAGTATCAAATAAATTGAGCCTTAACCTCTTCCCTCTCTCAGCTAACAAGATCACGAAGGTGATGTAGCTCAAGCCAAGTCTCGTACAAATTTCAGTACATTCACAGATAAATAATTAAAATGTTTCTTGGGTTTGAAAGATCAAAGAGGAAGAATGAATCATTTTGGAGCAAGAACAGTGCGATGAATTGAAAACCCCATGCCGACGAAAAAGTAACCAAAAAACCCAAAATGTAACCAATTGCCTTCAAAAATCACACAACCACTACTAAAAGCTAGCATAAAGCCTAAAATCCCTAAAAATCAACACCGTAGCACCACCACATAAGGAGGTGTAAATTCCAGGAAGAAAAAGGAATCAGCAAAAGTTGAATGAAACGACAATAGAAAATAAAAAAGACATGATTCAAACTATACCTCTAAAAATGCGATGACTGGAAAATGATGAAACATGCCCAAGAAAGTGATACGAGGAGATAAAGGAAGAAAGTTCTATTTTTTTTGCTCTAAGGTTTTGAGAAAATGGCAAAAATAAGAGAAGCCCGCCTAAATAAATATTAAATCTCAAAATGTGGTAATAATGAGTGTAGGCCTCATACAACATTTATGTTATAAGCCATCAAACTTAAGGTTGAGTGATAGGTGTGTCAAGAACAGACGTCCCATTATCTCATCTCATCTTTCATCATGAAACTAGGTGTGATAATCTCTCGACAAGGTCAATACCTATAGTATCATCTTAGACGATACCTCCAAGTATGTTCTTCCAGGCACGAAAGGCATTAGAGGGGCATTTTAATTATGTTCGCACAAAAATGTTATTGAAGATAATTAACCCACATGGGGGAATCTTCACTATGATGGCCTCACCTTATGAATAGACAACTAGCACTCTCTCATAAGCTCTTAACCTCAGCAAGGCATAGAAAGCATGCTAAGTGTGATGTTGTGCACCCCTTAGCCTATAAAATGCACACTCTCCATTCTTCGTTGAGATCAACTTCTACACACCCAACTATTACTCTGAAAAAGTAGTTCTAGAGAGAGATATTGTATTGTGTCTCCAATGGATGTTCATGCTCTATTATAGTGAAACACGCACATACTTTGCACAATGGACATAAACCAATAATCTACCCACTTAAACACTTGTGTTCGTCTACATTTCTCTTATTTCTTCTACTAAATTACTTGTTAATCACTAATTTATTACATATCTGCAATACCCACACCTAAGGCGAATCCAGTGTAAGATCTTTATATAATCAATAAATAAAAGTGTAAAAGATGATTACTTTAATTAAGCACAATAAACTTGGCGAATATTGAAACTAGATTAACAATAAGAATACAACTATAGATTGGGAATTATGTCCCTCATCACGGGTTAATTAAAATAAATGGTTACATGGGAAGAAAATCCTTTACAACATTAAATCTCATTTTGACAATTAATAAAATCTAGAGTTGTTACCCCTAAATTATCATAAAGGCTTACTTGATATTTACGTCAACAAATACTCCTGATATTACACGAAAGGTCGCAGATATGATGCATACATGATATACACCATTAAGTTTCCTATATTCAAAACTAAGACTAACTTAACCCATCAAACTAGCCTAATCCATCATACCATAGCAAAATAAATAATTATTCCATAGCAAGTTCAATAATCTCAACCAAATTCAAATTAGCTAGAAAGCATCTTAAAAATGAAGGAAAGCAAGTAAATAAATAAATAAATAAAGCAGTAAGCCTAGTTAACAAAATAAGGAATGTTATTAACAAAGCTTAGATAGATAAGGAAAATGTTTAATTGGAACTTACATTCAAACCATAAGGGAGATAAAGGAGAGAAGCTCTCAATAATACATTAATCTAACCTAAAACAATACATAATGAACAATTTCTATAAATAAAAATCCACTTACTATTTATAATAAGTGAATTAAAGAAAGAAGAAAATAAAAAAATCTTGTATTATCTTAAAATTTGGTGTGATCTATCGATAGATGAAATGGATCGATCAATCGATGATTGAGAAAAATACCCACTTCCTTCAGATATATGCAAAAACTACGATGATCGATCAATTAATGGAGCAAACATCCCCACATTGCCATCAGATATTCATAAAAAACACAAGGATCAATCGATCGATCCCCCATTTTCATCAACAGGTCCTCTTTAATTCAAAGATAAAGATGCTTCAAAAAAATGAGCATAACTCGATCATACAGTGACAAAATGATGTGCCTTCTATGGTCATGAGAATCTAAGTCAATGAACTACGCTTCCATGGATATTTGCCAACTGGGACATAAAGACTGGAATTACAAATTTGCCCCTAAAGTTGCATCAAATATTAAAACTTTCTCAAAACACAACCAATCGCCTGGCAAAGCATTCCAACACCTAGAAAAGCTCAAATAAACTTTTCAAAGCATATATATATAAAAAACAAATCCTAACCCATACATGAATAAATATAAGAATTAATGAACACAATTGTGTTAGAATTAGTAAATACAAAGGGCATTAATGTACAATTTTTGTGACTAATTACACTCTTAACTTTGAAATTGCTAATCCCTAGTGATGAAACAAAATGAGTACCAACAAAATAGATAGAGTGAAAAATAAAATAAATACGTAAAAGGATAAATACCACTTTCGCGTGTGTACGATTGTATTTAGCGAATGCAAAGCCGTAAACCCCTAGGTTACCTTAGTGGAAGAGTGATGTCTCGTTAGGGTTTTCAAAAATGAAACCCACTAATATAAAATTTCCATTAATGTATTACCAAACACTCAACAATAACGAAAAGGATTTCAACAAGTTATTCACAAAGAAATGAAAATTTACCCAATAGTCCATAATCACTAACATTATTAAAATAACTTTTGTGTCCATCCCCGGGAGATCTTCCCTCCCGCAAGGAGTTTTGGTTGTTACGAGACTCGCGCGCGCTCACATAGGGGAGAGGAGATACAGGTCTCACGCCCTTTCTCGGGGCGCTTTGGCCGTCGTCAATTTTATGGTTATGTAAAGAGATAGAGGTGGTCAGCCTATTTTGCATAAAATAGGCAAAAGAACATGTTATTACCTCGATAGAATTGCATTAAAAATAAACTGATGCTTGAGAAACCAATTAGTTCAAAGGTTCGGGGGTTAAGTTACGGAGTGAGAATGTGTTAGGCACTCAACCCACCCTTTCAATCTCTAATGGGCTTATGTTATTATTCTCCTTAATTTTTCCATGAAGTGTGTGCGCGTGTATATATAAGTGGAGATCGGAATCGCTCGACTCGCATAATGGGAAAAGACGGAGTGAGGTCATCCATAGGAGTGTTCCCAAAATAGTAATTAAAAATAAAATGTGTGTGCTTATTAAAATATCAATCGTTATGAGGAAACGATAATATGTGTTAGATAAGACGCAAGTGTGTGCTTATCAAGATATCAATCGTTATGAGGAAAGGATAATATGTGTTAGATAAGACGCAAATATGAATCTCAAGTATAATAATGTATGGATAAAATAGGAAAAAAGGAAAATAGTACTTGAGTCTCGAGTTATAGCCTGAGATGTATACGTAGCTTATAAAGTCATCAAAGTCCATATAGTTCGCATGCGACACAAGGGTGGGGTTTATCCTATAAATTCATACGGGGATTTTATTATACGTGTGTGTAAGAAAAAGGCGTTTCTTAGTTTTGAGAAAATGTGGTGAAAATACCATTGGAATTTATAGGTGTAGCCCTCTTTACCTTGTTTTGGTTTTTTTAGAGAAAATATATTATGTGCAATACTTATAATAAAGGAATTAATATTAATATGCATATGATTTAAAGTAAAAGATAAATTAAGAACTTATATAACTAATGCGAAAATAAAGAAATTTAAAGAGATAAAAGAATATTTGGACCTTCTTTGGATCCTTGGAGATTGATCTTAATGGTTACTGAGATTTCTTGTGAGTGGGTGAGGAATGTAGGGGGAATTTTCTGAATTGGGTGTGAAAGTGATGGAAATGAATGGTGGAAAGGGGCTTTAAATAAGAAAACTTCGTTGACTTTAGAAGAATGTTACTAAGATCACTGTAGTTGATGTTTTGAGGTGTCTTTCAAAGTGAGCTTATGCTCTCCTTATATTGGGTCAAGGGTCTGTCGATCGGCATTATTCTTGTCCTGTCTATCGATAGGTAACCCTAGACACACTGCCGATAGGCAGGAAAATGGACCTGCCAATTGGCAATCTCATGTAGATTTAAAAAAAATGGTTATAAAACATAATTCGTAAGTCAAAATCGCACATGTGGTATACTGTTGTAAAGTTTATTCAAAGACCTTAGAGAATCCTCGGGTCGCTCCCGGGTTCAGGAGAACTTTGGATCAAACAGGGCTCGAAAGCGCCTATCGGTCCTCTAAACAGGAGATCATCGGATGATGATGGATCATTCATCCAAACCATAAGTCCGAATTGTGCATAGGGTGGACCATTGGAAAGGTTATGTGAGTTCCAAATAGCTTCGCTCCGTTTGGAGAGCTGACTTTGGTCAAATGGGGCCTAGAATTGACCGATGACCCTTCAGAGTAAAATGGGTCGTTCGTTTGTATTATAAGGATGATTTGGACATGGAGTGGACCATTTAAAAGGGCATTCAGTGCACTTCAAATATTCATTTATCCCCGTTCGAGTTGAAGAGTTGAATTTGGTCAAACGGAGCCCAGGAGTGCCCAGTGGCCTCTAGATCAGTTTTTGGGGAGAAGTGGTCCCCTCATCCAAATTGTTATGCCATTTCATGCATGGAGTGGACCATTGGAAAGAGGATTCAGTTCCCTTTAAAGATTCATTGAGATTTTGCTCTGAGGATGAAGTTAATTGGCATCAAATCGGGATCTAGGAGTGCCTGACGGCGATTAGATCGGTACTCAGAGTATGACCTAGGGTTTTATGGTGAATGGGAAAGTGATAGGGACCTAAGAAGAGTATTAGGAGGATACTAGAATGTGTTATATACATATCCCCTCGAGGGGTGAGCTTGAAATAAGTGAAAGCCGTCCAATAGACACCACATGGATGTTTGGGGAAAGAGGTCAAATTTGTAGACTAAAGAAATGAGGATGACCATTTTAAAGGGTCGAGGTCGATTCATAGATCCTAAGGACCTATTATTAGGGATACTAATTCTGTGGGCCGAGGTCAATTCTATGGACCTAAAGTTGAAGCGACCAATTCTGCGGGTCGAGGTCAATTCTGAGGACCTATAGTTGTAATGTGGGGGTTTGCTCTCTGGGGAGTCTTTAATTTATCTTTGGGAGTTTGGATGCACTTGTGGTTCCGCTGGGGAGAGATGTCTGACTAAGGCTTATATCTCCACTGAAAAAGTTGTAATTTCTTCAGGAGAAAGTTTAATTAGAAATTTGACTTGGGAAATGGGTAGGATATTACAGTTCTGCGGGGGATACATTTTGATTTTGAGGTTTTGAGTCCCGTTGGGGATGACTCAAGGTTCTGGGATTCCACTAGGGAATTGTAGTGGACTATGGGATGCAGGCACACTAGTTTAGGGTTTAAATTGGGGATAAGAATGTAGTTTTAATTCTAACAAGGATTTTGAGAGCTTGAAAACTTATTTTCTTGGTGAAGAAATGTTCTAATATTTATTTGGCAATTTTAAAAAATTTCGGAGAATTTTTGGAGTTTTTTTGGAATTTTCAAGGATTTTTTTTACCCAATTGTATGGGGACTACCGATTGGTTGGTGGTAGAGGTTATCATTTGATAGTGGCATGGTCTTTCGTGCTGTCTTGGTAAGGGGAAGAGGCAAGTACCGATCAGCATGCCCTTTGGTCTTCTATAAAAAGAGGCGAGTTCTCCTCATTTTTCACAGGTTTTAGCATTCAGATTTTCTGTCTTCTTTTGCAAAGATCCATTTCCAAGATTTTTCCTTCTTTGAGTCTTAAAAATGGTGGATTTTTTAGTAGCATGACCCATATGGTGTGGTTGGGTTTCGATGATTGGGCGAACCTAAAGTGGCGAGCTAGGGTGCCCCAAACATTGGTAGTGAAAATGCCTTCAAGTTATTCGAGTCAGGTTCTAAAGATCGCTTTCTGCTGCGCGAGCCCTCACATAACCGGTCGTTAAGGTGAGGAACCCTAGTGGCTATATAAGTATTAATGACCTTTGGCATTCTTTTTCTTCTTTTCTCCTTTTTATTTCCTTGAGTTAACAAAAGGTTTCTTCGTTGGCTTTTTTATTTCGACAGATTGACATAAATTCTATGAGCTTTCATTCCCAGGGACGACGGGGTTTAAGCATGTATGGGAGCATCTTCCGATGGTGGTGTGTTGGGTAGTTTCCCTTGTGGGTTTTGGTCACCTGGCATCTACTTTGGACGATACACCGCACTCTATAACTCATCTATTCGTGCTGGGGGAGAGATGGTAGGACACTACCCACACCATTCATTTAGGATTAGAGGAGATGATGGTGACACCCAATGACATCCAGCAGCTACTAGGGATTAATTATGAGTGCTTGCAGATTGAGGTGGATCGATCTTTGAGGGTGACACATGAGGCAGTTGAGGCTGCATTGGGAGATATGGAGAGGATAGTCTCTGGATATTTGATTTGTATTTCTTCGCTTCGAGAGATGCTACTGATCCGGAGGATTGATGAGAAAGGTGGGTTGTAGGTACGACAGATGGCCCGTTTATTCATTCTTCTTTTTTTGGGGGGTTTCTTAGTGGCATCGAGTGGAGATGTCATCCATCTATTGTTTTTACCATTTTTTAAGGTATTTTAGAATATCCCACTTTATGACTAGGGGAACTTGACCTTGGCAACCCTTTATTCTTATTTTGACGATTTTAGCCAATGTTTCTCGCAAACCTTTACGGGGGCCATGTTCCTTCTGGAGGTAATTCTCACATTTCTCTTTATGTATATTCTTGCATTTTTCCTTTATCTTTCTTCGTCTGTCGATTCTTGTCTTTCTGCCAACATGGTTTTATGAGGTGATCGAGCTTAATGTCCGCTTCATAGGCTTTCATGATGAGAAGGTGGGGAACTTCTGCCGGATGTACCGTTGGCAGAAGTCCAACCGGTGGTCAAACCAGTCTCTTATCTATCGATGGAGTGTCAGGCCTTGAACACCTTGATAAACGACCAGGTTTATTCCTTTTTCTTTTGAATCTTTTTTACATTTCTTTCTTTGCGCAAATATTGATCTTTATTGGAATTTTCAAGTGACTTTCTACCCCTGTGGGACATCTGTTTAGTATACGGGGGTGATTGCGATGCATGCACAAATGCGCTAGCTACTGGTGCACGAGTTCAACTATTATTGGTACTTGGGGGAGTGAGTTGTCCAGCAGATTGTGGAGGATTAGGTGGTGGTCCCATTGGCGATTCCCCCAATTTACATGAGGCGGGTGCGGGAGATGTCGGAGGAAGTTAGGGTCGTGACAATGATTGGCGAGCTTTATTCCTTATAAATGGATAGGTGGCGACCAATGACTACCTTGACTTTGTGATGAAATGGATGATGACGTCTTGTATCTATGATGTGGTGAACATTCCTCTGCCTTCTACAACTTAGGGTAGGGGTATGAGTAGACTTATGGGGTTCGCCCACAGCACAGGTGGTGTGTCGTCGTCGGTAGTGACAATGGAGGTTCCATTCAATTTGCTTGCTCCCCCTCCTATAATTTTTTATTGACTAGAGGGGGATCACTGCGTATGCTACACCGCCCTAATGCAGTAGATCCGGGGGTGTTGGTGCTGATGGAGGATGTCCTTCAGCCATAGATATATCTTTTCTCTTTTTTTGCCCTTGTGTGACTTTTTCTTTGCTTTAGACTGATTTGCTTTTTTTTTGCTTTGTTTACAACATGTTCGGGTGTCGACTACTTGGCTTAGGTACATCTGGGACTAGGTGTCCTCCGTGATTGCCTATATCAGGGACTCAGTCCTGGTTCCTTCTTGTTTGGTACTGTAGACTACCTCATAGGAGGGATCGGGATTAGGGAGTGGAGGTTCCACAGCTCACCGTCGGGGGGGAGTGCACTCACCGTTGAGATTGGGGATTTCGAGCTGAGTCCCATTGTTTTTGCTTTCTTCTATTTTTCTTCTTTTTTTCCTAAAAAATAATAAAGATGCAAAGGGCAATATATAAAATCAATAAAATTTTTGTTTATTTATCTTTGCTTAAATGACTTATTCTACATGTACTTTTTACTTTGTTGCTGAGACCATAAAAATGATGGGATATTTTATTAAATAACTCAAGGGAAAATTTATTTTGAGAAAGGATGAGTAAGATTTTTTATTTTGACAAGAAAAATATAGAGTTTTCTAAAATAAAGGGGTTGCCGATCGGCATACCCCTTGTCGTGCCTATCGATAGTTAAGTCCAGTCAAATCACCCTAAGGCCTTGATTGCACTTTCTTACAGCCCAAAGTACTTGGTAGGGTAGGTTTTATTTTGGGTCCTTTGGGTTTCTTGTCTTTAGACAAGGTATTTGGGGTATAAAAATGGGGCAAGGTGGTGTGGTTTTTCACCTATTCACATTTTCTCTTCTTTCTTATTTCTTGTCTTTTGCCTTATTATTTCTCAAATGGCCCTTCCCATGAGTGTAGAATTTGCTTCATATCTCGAGAGGCTGGAAGCCACATGTAAGTACAATATGGATTATGATGTTTTTAACTTGCATTGTGTCTCTTTGTGGCACAATCGGTCCATCGATTGGACAATACTGGCGACAGCAGTGCAATTTTAGTATTTCGAGGATCGTGTTTTCCGCTTTGGCTTATATGAGGTCTGTCTGACCTATGAGGAGTTTTCAACTATGTTGGGGGATTAATCCTAGCGTAGCGGTGTCTATGCCAGAATTATCTCGATCTCCTCAAGTGCTATTAGAAGAATTTCTCCACATTTCTCCTTCGACGGCTCGGCCATTGCTTACTGGGGGAATTATCTATCTTCCGTCTATCATGTATTATGTGCATCTGTGGGATTTCAATGATATGGGCCATGCCGGAGCTTTTTCCTGGGCCTAACTTCAAAGCTACTACTGGTGATGAGGAACCTCATAGTGGACCCTCAATTTACAACCATTATAGCGTGAATGTCACATTGTCACAATCTTGTGGTGGTGATACGGGTGGAGACCTTGAACGATCTAGATGATTGGTGGGAAGGTTGCTTTGATTTTCTGAGAGTAAGCCCGATTATACTGTTTATGTGATTGGTTGAGAGATTTCATTTGGTGGTCCCCCTGAATATCCTTTGGTAGTTGTGCCTAATTTCTTCATTCATTATTTCATCAGCTTTGGCCCATCCATAGAGAACTAGGTAAAATGGTTCGTGGAGCACGAAGCTCAATGTTTGCGTTGGTCGGTGCTATGGTGGAGGAGCTATAGCCCATTCTGAAACTGGGGGAATATTGGTCCGTTAGGTTACTAGGCGTTCAACAAACCTCATCTTATTTCCCCTGGAAACTTCTGCGCCAAGTCGTATGGGAGAAAATCGCACCTTCTCGTACCTTGGATTTCTTTCATGTAGATGATTTGACTGAAAACCTGGGCATGAGATTGGGTTCTCTACAGAAGAATTATCGATCCTTAACCCATCCTTTTCAATCTGAAATGACTTTGGAAACGGGTAGTGTCAAAGATCTTAGCAGAGGAGACCATACATAGATAGTTTGCCCTTTTTGATACTACGGAGGGAGCGTATTGTCTTTCTCTAGGCTGGTCAAGGCATATCATTCTATGGAGTGCCTTCAGAATATCAATTAGGCTAGGGAAGTTTGGGGGCCTAAAGGAGCTGATAATGATGGCGTTGGGTCTTTCGATAGCTGTGGATAAGGCCTTTGTGAAGTTGGTGTTCATTTCTTATGAAGCTTTTTTGATTGAGATGTGTTTAGTATAATTTTGTTTGATTTGGTTCTTGGGAATAATTTTTGGAAGGTTTGGTTTGGTTTGGTTTGGTTTGGTTTGGTTTGGTTTGGTTTGGTTTGGTTTAGGGACAGTTTCGTTGGTAGGGGTAGTTGTTTTGACTCCCTACCCTGATATTTCATGTAATTGTATTGAATTCTCCTATTTATGGAAGAAAATAAATTTTGATCATGTTTTTGTGCTTCTTGATGAGTTTTACATTTGAATTATATATACCAATCACTAAGTCATACATAATCCTTGTGTTCATGTAAATAATTAAACTAACTGTCATTTTTGGAGGTAAGAAAAGAACATCATTTTGTGAAAAAGAAGGGGACCGTGCCCATGTAAAGCGCATGAGCTGCCTATGTACCTCTGGGGATTTTGAAAATTTTTTGAGTAACATTTTAAGAGAAAAAATTTTTTTAGAGGATCGAGCCCCGTGTAGTTCTGAGTGGAAAGAAATGAAGAATTTTTATAGAATAGAAAGGGAATGAGAGAAGTGGTAGTGCCCTGAGAACAGGTAGAACTTGTTAACTCATTCCAAGTTGACTGGAAGTGCTATCTCTTCTCTATCAAGGTCAGTGAGCATAGCAGCGCCACCGAACATGATATTCTTTGGGATGTAGGAGACACTCGAGTTTGGATTAGATTTCCCTCTGGGGTCCCAAACGGGTTCTATGATTTCTTTGAGGGATAAATCCCCTTTTTGGACACCATGGTCCTTGATTATTAGGTTGAATGATTGCGTTATCCGATGATGATACCCATGTATATAATATAGATCCTTTAACCTCCTTTCATCTAAGAATGATAACTCGTCAAAATGGCTCTAATGTCAGTCTTCCTAGTTGACTTTTCTCTCAAACATAACACGTAATGAAGGTATTTCTAGTTTAATGGGTAGGAGTGCTTCCTTGCCGTATACCAGAGAGTAAGGGTTAGCCCTAGTAGATGCCTAGACAGAAGTGCGATAGCCCCAGAAGGTGTAAGGGATCCGATTAGTGAAATATCGATAACTCTCGATCATCTTTTTGATGATTGTTTTGAGGTGCTAACTAGCGACTTCAACTGCATCGTTGGTTTTTGGTTTGTAGGGAGAAGATTTATGTCTCTGAATCCCATACTCGTCGATAAATGTTGTGACCTTCGCTTCGAAATGTAACTCGTTATCTGACATTAACTCGTGGGGAACCCCGTATCAGCAGATGATGTTCTTTCGGATGAACTTAACTACCTTTTTGGCATTTAGCACTGTATATGACTCAACTTCAACCCAAGTGGTGAAGTAATCAATGGCAACCAGGATGAACTCATGCCCGTTAGAGGCTTTGGGTGTTACTTTCCCATGATATCGATGCCTTGTGCGGAGAATGGTTAGGGAAAAGTCAATTTATATAATTCTC
Organism: Sambucus nigra; assembly: GCA_949130495.1. NCBI lineage: Eukaryota > Viridiplantae > Streptophyta > Magnoliopsida > Dipsacales > Adoxaceae > Sambucus > Sambucus nigra. The sequence goes on along the minus strand of OX422218.1, from coordinate 3,528,813 downwards.
ATAGAGGTAAGTGTTGGATATTGGAAAACTCTTGATATTTAAGGCATATCTGGATATAATTTGTGCAATCCTGAACCATGGTGGTCCAATAGTACCCCTGCCAAATAATCTTCTTGGCAAGCATATGACCATTCATGTGGGGTTCGCATTCCTTGCTGTGGATTTTTTACAACATTTCTTCATTGTCATCCCCTACGATGCAGTGCAATTGGGTTCCATAAAAGTTTCTCTTGAATAGTGCTTTATTGCGAATAATGTATTAGGCAGCCAATTTGCAAATAATCACTCGATCTTTCTTGTTGGCATCTTAGGGGTACCTACCATGCTTGAGGAGGAGCCAAATATCGTAGTACCAGAACCCGACCATATAAGAATCCTCTTTTATAACGAGATCAATATAGTAGCAATGGGTCGACATTGCATGTTTTTGGACAATGAAGGGGGCCATGGTTATTCCCTCAGGCGTGTAGACCATGGAGGCTAGGGTAGCAAGAGCATCGGCCACCTAGTTCCTTGCTCGGGGCAAGTAGTGGAAGGTGATATCCCGAAACTGGGAAGCTAGATCTTCTAGGTGGGCGTGCAAGGGTAAGAGTTTTTAAATTTGACTTTACATCTTCTAAGTACCTGGTTGATGATGAGGGTAAAGTCCTCATAGAAATCTAGTCATTAGATACCTTTCTTTAGAGCGACTTTGAGGCCCACGGTGCACACCATATATTCTGTCATATTGTTGGGGCAGGGAAAATCTAGCTTGATGGCAATGGGAGTGTGAAAGTCATCAGGGAAAATCAGGACTATCCAAATACCATATCCTTTCTTATTGGAAGCACAATCAAATAACATTTGCCATCGGAGGTCAACCTCACAGGTACAAAGGATATCTTCATTTGGGAATTCGGAGATCCAAACGTCAGCTTTTTACATGGGGTATCCAGCAAAGTAGTCAGAGATGGCTCTTCCTTTCATGTTTTTCTACATGATATACACGATATCGAATTTGGCTAGCAGCATCAACCATCAGGCCATTCGGTTAAACATGGAAGGTTTCTTAAGTAGGTATTTGATGGGATCCATTCGAGACACGAGTCTAATAGGAAAAGTGAGCACGTAGTGCCGCAATTTTTGAGTGACCCAGACAAGGGCGATACATGCTTTCTCTAAGGTAGTGTAGTTAACTTCATACCCGACCAACTTCTGATTATATAGTAGATATAACTTTCTTAGCGGTATTTATTAATGTATTAAGCTTACAAAGCCCCATATGCAATGTATGTTATGGTCAAATATAGGAGTATAAGGAGACCAGGCTACGCTAACATGAGTACCGGAGGTTAGGTAGGATATCTATTGATTCTGTCGAAAGCTTGTTGAGAGGATTCATTCCAAACATTGGTGATATCCTTTCAGAGGAGCTTAAAGATGGGTTCACAAATAGAAGTCTACTGGTTGATGAATCTGGTGATATATTGTAATTTTCTCAAGAATCCCTGGACTTCCTTCTCTATTCGGGGTGGTGTCATTTCAAGTATGGCTTTCAGCTTGGCAGGGTTTACTTCAATTCCTTTATCACTAACCATAAATCCCAAAAGTTTTCCTTAGGTGATGCCAAAAATGCATTTTTGCGGGTTAAGTCGCATCTGCTATCACCGTATTCATTCGAAGAACTTTCGAAGGGAAGGAACACGACATTCTTGAGTCTTAAACTTAATAAACATATCATCCAAGTAGACTTTGACCTCTTTGTGTATCAGACCATGCAAGATGGTTGTTCCAGCCCTTTGGTAGGTAGCCTATGCATTTTTTAGACCGAATAGCATAACGGTGTAACAAAAGGTTCCCCAAGGGGTGATGAATGCAGTTTTTTTCTTAATGATCAGAGTGCATCTTGATTTGATTGTATCCAGCAACCCCATTAATAAATGACTTAAGACTGTGACTGGCCAAGTTATCCACAATCATGTCAATGCTGTGTAATGTGTAATCGTCTTTTGGAGATGTTTTGTTAAAATCCCGGTAGTCAATGTACATGCAGAATTTGCCTCCTAATTTTGGTACGAGTATAATATTGGCTAGCCATATGGGATATTTGATCACCCGAATGAAGCCTATATTTAATTGTTTGGTCACCTCTTCTTTAACCTTGAGCGATAATTCGGTGCAGAGCTTTTGTAATTTTATTTGACCGGTATGCATTTTGAGTGAGTTAGGATCTCATATTGAGTGATCTTGAGATCGATGTCGAGCATGTCATCATAGGACCATGCAAAGACGTCCACAATTTCCTTCAATAGTTCTTCAACTTGCGCGCGCTCATGCTCATCAAGGGTGGACCCTATCCTAATCTCGAATAGTTAGCTACTAGAATCGAGATTGATAACAAAAGTTTTATCTTCATTAATTTGAATGCAGTTATGTGGATTATTGTGACCCTTATTAAGATCAGTTAAGAATTGTTCATTTGTAAAATCATCATCATCAAGAGTTTGATTTGGACTAAGCTAATTAATGTAAGGCACAATAAGATACTCAAAATCTTTGTTAATTTTATTTTCAGGAAAAATATCATTGAGAACCTCGTCAAATGAGGTCTCGATTACATTATTATCTGAAAAAGGGAGGAACAACAAAAGAGTAAAAGATAGGAAAAACATATGGGTTTGGTTGCATTTTAGCTCGCAGAATTGGTATAGCATTCCAGTTGAGGTGAGGTTCATCAGCGGCCTTGATTAGAGTGGACGAGTCCGATGATGTAGCGCTTGAGTGGATAATGTAGAGTTTTGGCCCCAATGTTTACAGATTGAACGAGTTCTCAGAGTCATTTCCCTCAGAAACCTCGGTAAGGTATAGTTTTCTCAATGAGTGGTTGAACATAATGCTGGAAGTCTTCACCCCAGAATTAACTATCTTGAAAGAATATTTCCATTACTAGCTTCATTTTCTTATCCACATGATCATAACATGGTTCGAGAAAGCCACAGAAGGGAAAATCTTCACATTCTTTAACGAATCTTCTGTTCAATGAATCCCTCAAAACAGCCTTGACACTTTTAAACTTTTCTTTAATCGAGGTTGCTTATGACAGTTGATAACCCATGCCATATGGAGGAAAGGCCTTCTTCAGGACTACGGGTTCTAGTATCCCCTATTGTCGTTGTCCCAGCCCTATTCTGGGCATAAAGTGCATATTATTGAACATTTGTATCACATTGACATTATTATAAGGGTTGTGCTCTGGACAGACTCGATCTTTGAAATCATCCCTTGTTGGGAGTGGAAGTAGATCAACTCTGAAGCTAGAAAGGAGCATATCATTCATCCCATGCTATATTTTTAATACTTGATTGCTAGTATTGGCATTTTTAGTACTATCATCATCTCCCAAGATAGTAATAACCTGTCCCTTAGTGAAAAACTTCAATTTTTGATGGAGAGAGGAAGATACCCCCTTTATGCTGTGAAGCCACGATCGGCCAAGTAATAGATTGAAACAAGTGGGTATGTCGATAACTTGGAACTCGGTAATGGGATTGATAGGGCTAGCCCCTATTGTGAGTTTTATGGATCCCATCACCTCTCGACGAGTGTTATCACAGTCACGCACTGCGATGAAAGTTGGATTATGGTCACTTACTTTCAAACCCAGGTAGTAGAAGGTTCTTAACAAGAAAATATTAAGAGATGATCCATTATCAATGAGTGAGAGCGGGACTGTCTTCCACATCACTTCGACGGAGTTATTGAGAGCATAGTTATGATTTAGGCCGATCTTTGGAATTTCTTCTTCATAGAAGGAAAGGAGTCTAGTGGTGGTTAAAAACCCAACTAGGTTCACGAATTCTTCTGGAGTAGTGGAAGGAGAGACTGTGGGCCTAGTGAGCAACTTTATCAAAGCATTTTGATGTAGCTAGGAAGATATGAAGAGTCCCCCAAGGTGATGTTAGCCTGAGTTTTCTTGAGTTGGCCGAGGATCTTACTTTGTCGATGGTCATTTTTGGCATGGGAAGTTTCTCGACAACTCCATTTCCTTTATTTATCCCTACTGACTGAGGATTCAGACTCTGGTAGTATCTCCCAGATCTTGTCATATGGTTCACAAAGGAGGGAAAGAATAAAAACCCTATTTATTCATCTATTTTGGGTTCTACGTCCACTTTGTCAATTTTCCCTAGAAGATCTTCAAAAGATATCATCCCACATAGATTGATCATCAGACTAACATTTTCTTGGCTTAGTTCTTTATCTGAGCTATCAAACTGGTCCATCATCTGGTGGTAATGATTTCATCTTTCCATGAGAAGTCAACGTATTCGACAACCTCAATGGCTTCTTCAAATAGATCGTCCCACTCAACGGGGAGGTGCAGAATTAAAGGGACCAAATGCACTTGTAGTTTTAAGGCATCAAGTAACTTGGATATACTATAAATCTCATTGATCTATCAAAATAAGTCTGCTATAATCTGTATTGCAATGTCCAAATTGACTTTGTCAATTGGTAGCACCTAATTATCTGACTCTTGAGCCGACTTCCGGGCTTCCATGAATAGGATATTAAACTTCTGGCAGTTAATGGTCATCTAGGGGGGCAATTTTAGCCCAAACTCTAGAAGTTGGCTCAGTACTGCTGGCAATTCCATCAAGTAACTATGGATAGGGACAAACGATAATACATGCCCTTATGAGAAGCAACAGCGCTAGGTCAGCAAAATAAGGAGGGTGTATGAGAAAATATAGGGAAACTTTAAGGGGTTTGGGTGATACTATGGGTATGATGGGTGCTTTACTGGGTATAATATGGGTAGATGGATCGAATTCTGGGTCATTCTCTAAGAAGATGTAATTTGTATCATTTGGCAATGGATTATGAGTGGTGTTGGGTTTAGGATTCGTTGGTGGGGCGATGATACCCCGGTCAATTAAACCTTGGATTACATTTCGGATATGGAAGCATTGATTAGTGGTATGGTCGATAGTTTGGTTAAAATCATTATGAGCGTCGGGTTTAAAATTTTTGTAAAGTGGGTTTTGTAGCGGACGAGGGTCCAAAGGTTTGATGAGATTTTAGCTTAACAAGGCTTGGTAGACTTTAGATAAGGGAGCATAGAGGTCGGTGTATTCTTTTTCGGCTAGACTAGCACGGCTTTCTCGCGCCCAAGAGGTAGAAGGCTGAGAGATGTTATTGATGGTCGAGAATATAGCAAGTTTCTCATATTTTCTTGGATTTAATTGTCCAGTTACTCTCTTTGGCTCGGCTTCTGTCTCGGTAATGATTTCTTCCATATCAACACAGGCTTCCCAGAGAGCTCGAAAATGTGGGTAATATTGTCCTCCCATCGTTTCTTAGACATGGGGTAAGAAGTTTTTCTTTGTAATACTAACTTTCTCCTCTTTGAGATGTCGGTTGGACATAGTGGTCGCTTTTTCCCACCACCTTACTATGAAATCGCTAACAGTTTCTCTGAGGCTCTGCTTAAAAGTTCTAGATTATGGCGTTTAACCTCCAACTCCTCGTTATATTTGTATTGGAAGATGAATTCACAGGTGTGGCCATCCCCGATTCTTCCATCTCCCCTCCCAGTTTATGGGGGAGGGGATAAAGGTCTCGCGCCCTCTCTGCTCTTAGGAACGCTTCGGCTGTCGTCAGTTTGGGGTGAATGTAAAGAGATGGATTCGCCAGCCTTTTTTGCACAAAACATGCAAAAGAACATGTCGTCACCTCGAGAAAGCGGCATCAAAGACAAACTTATGCTTACGAAACCAATAGTTCAAAGGTTCGGGAGCTAAGTTATGGAATAGGAAGTAATTAGGCACCCATCCCGCCCTTTTGGTCTCTCGTGTGCGTGTGCTACTGTTTTCCTTTATTTCTCCGTGAAGTGTGTGTGCGTGTATGTATAATGGAGATCAAAATCGCCCAACTCATACCATGGAAGAGATAGAGTGAGGTCATCCATAAGAATGTTCCCAAAATAATATCTTGAAAATACGATGTATACGTTTATTGAGATATTAATCGTTATGATTAAACGATAATATAGGTTTGGATAAAACGCCAATAAGGATCACAAATATAATATATATATATATATATATATAATGTACAAATGAAAAGGATGAAAATGCGAAAATAGGAAGATTGGAAAATTGGACTCGAATCTTGGGTTTTAACCCAAGACGCCTACGTAGTCTATAAAGGCATTAAAGTCCATGTAGTTCTCATGCCGCACAGGGGTCGAGTTTATCCCATAGATTCGAACAAAATTTTATTATATGTGTGTGTGTAAAAAGATGTGTTTAGTTTTGGAAAAGTGTGATGGATAATCCCGTTGGAATTTATAGGTACTTTTTGTTTGTTTTGTTTTTTTATAGAAAATAAAGTATGTGCGATATAACTAATAAAAAGGCGAGATGTTAATGTGTATGAACTAAAGTAAAAACAAAGTTATGGATCTATGTAATTGATGCAAAAATAAGAAATTTAAAGAGAGAGAACAATTTTGGATCTTTCTTGAAGAATTGAAGCTTGATCTTGATCTTGGATGAACTTCCTTGAATTTTGAGATGGATATTGGATGTGAGAGAATGATATTTTTCCAAATTGGGTATGAAAAGGATGGGAATGTAAGATGGAAAGTAATTTCACACAAGGAAACTTCATTGATTGCAAGAGAATGTTGTTGAGACCATTAATATTGATGGATGTGAGGTGTGATTTGGGAGTGAGGTCATGACATATATTTATAGAGGAAGGGGAGTGACGATAGGCATAGCCCTAGCCCTGCCAATCGGCAGGTACCCCTAGGCACACTACCGATAGGCAGAGAAATAGACCTGTCATTCGAAAGTCTTGTGCAAATTATTTTGAAAAAATAGTCATAGAACGCAATCTGTTGATCCAAATCAAACATGGGGCATACCATTAGAAAGTTAATGCATAGACTTTCAAGAGTCCTCTGGACACTCCTGGGTTCGGGAGTTAACTTTGGGTTAAACGTGGTTCGTAAGCGCTCGTCGGTCATTTGGATAAGAGGTCGTCGGACGAAAATGGATTGTTCGTCCTAATGGTAAGTCAGTAACGTGCACGGGGTGAACCGTTGGAATGGTTATGTGAGGTAATTTGAAATTCCCAAGTGCTTTGCTCAATTCGAAAAGTTGACTTTGGTTAACCGGGGCTTGGAAGCGCCCGATGATCTCTCAGAGTAAAATAGATTGTTCGTCCATACCATAAGGTTGATTCATGCACGGGGTGGACCATTAGAAAAGGTATTTAGTGACCTTTGAAAATTCATTTAGTCTTATTCAATATGAAGAGTTGACTTTGGCAAAACAGAGCCTGAGAGCACCCAGTAGCCTTTTGATCAATTTTGGGGGGGAAATGAATCGTTCGTCCGAACAATTATGCCATTTTGCACTCGGGGCAAACCACTGGAAAGATATTTCAGTGCCTTTAGAAGATTCAAAGATCTTTTTCTCTAACTAAGAAGTTGATTGGGGTTAAATTGGGGCCCGGAGCGCTTGATGGCCTCCAGATTGATTTTTGATAGTAAAATGGTTCGTTCGTCCGAACTGTTATGCCAATTTATGCACAGGGCAGACTGTTGGAAAGGAGATTCAGAGGCCTTCGAGGATTCAAAGAGCTTTATCTCTAATGATAGAGTTAACTAGAGACAAAAGGGGCTCGAGAGCTCCAGATGGCCTCTATATGGGTACTTGGAGTATAACCTAGGGTTTATGTTGAAATGGGGAGGTGCTAGGGATCTAAGGAGAGACTTAGGCAGTCCTAGAATGTGGTGTTTATAGAGCCCCTTGAAGGGTGATCTTGTAATAAGTGAAAACCATCAATTATACACCACATGATGTTTTTAGAAGGAGGTTGATTCTGCAGACCTAAAGGGACAAAGATGACCATTTCAGAGGGTCGATGTCGATTCTAAAGACCTAAGGAAATTCTGGGGATTACTGATTCTATGGGCCAAGGTCGATTCTGAGGACCTAGGGTAAGGAGTGACCAATTCTGCAGGTCGAAGCCAATTCTGAGGACTTAAAATGAGAGTGACCAATTCTGAGGGCCGAGGTCAATTATGAGGACCTTATGTAGGAGTAACCAATTCTGAGGGTTGTGTGATACCCCGTATTTCTGAATATTCCAAATATTCCATTTAATTAAATTGGAGAATTAAATGAGAAAATATGGCTTAATTTAAATTACGCAAGAGTAGTAATTTATAAATTTTTATTTAAAATTGTAATTACGGAATATTAATCGAGAGGTAGATACCGGTTTATATTGCCTCATTATATTTACTTAGTGCAAGTGGTAAATAGTCACTTAACGCGTGTAGACCGTGTTGAGGTGAGAACAAGTAATATTTTTAAGTGACTCAAATGATAATTTAGAGGTCACAGATGAGTCCGGAAGGGTCAAATTAGTCAAAATAGTATACCCGGGGGTACTAGTTGAGTCCCGGGGTAATTTTGGACTAAACCGAGACCGTTCGGGGGAGTTTTAGTCTTTTAACATGAGAGGGTATGGATACCTACGAAATTGAGAGCTTTATATAAGCCGTATGATAGAAGGGTTAGGGTTAGAAAACCCATGAAAACACACCATAGCCATTAAAGATAAGAGAGAAACCATTCTCAAGGCAAAAGGAAGAATTGGGAAGGATCCAAAGGAGATTTTCACTATCAACTTGTTGGGGAAGAAGGATTGAAGGATGAAGATCATCAATCATCAACAACAACCACGAAATCAGACCCTACTGATCATAAGGCAAGTTGTTTAGTGCAAAAAAACTATAAAGTTATAATACCCATGTGTAGGGTTTTTGAATAGTCTTATTTAAATCAATATCTTGATAAGAGAATAATGATATTTATACATGTTGGGATAGGAATCGCATGTAGAATGATTTAACATATGTAGAGGATTAATATTCAGATTAGACATGATGATTATTTCGAAATAAAATCTGGATTTTGAATGAAAATATGAGAAGAACACCACAACTAGGGTTTCAAGAAATTCTGGGTTTAATTCACTATTTCTTTAAAGGAATTGAAGTTTCGATGTATTTGACACTTTAGAAATTGTCCTAGTATATGTGGAAACATGTTAGGATCATTGGGTCGAAGTTTGGTGGACTATAATGGAGTTTGGAGATTTGTTAATGGAGAATAAGGCTAATGAAGAAGATGAATTGCGTCTGTCCCTATTCGATCGATCGATCGATCTCGAACTATCGATTGATCGACTAGGTCGATCGATCGAACCCATCAGTCGATTGATCGACGCAAGCTGTTTTTCCCGAATTTTTCATGTTTAAGTCTTCTTTGATTTTCGGGAATGAATGAGTATTCTAGGATTTACATTATACTTATATGGGTGTGAGAATAAGACCAGTAGGTATATTGTTGAGGTCTGATAAGGGCATTGGGTGTAGGGCTTGGATTACGGACCGATGAGAATAAATCCGATTTAGTAGAGTACCGGGGAATTCGGAATTGAGTTACGAGGCGAAGTAAATTCAATTTAAGTAATAAACCAGTAGGGTAAGCAATAACTACTGAAATTATATGTGAGGGGTAACTAGGACCCTTAGAGTTGCGTGAATACTCGAATAAATGCAATAGTGAAATAAATTGTAAATTAATGAGTACGGTGGATATAAGTAAAATATATTTCGTACGTGCATGATTTGATGGGTTGGGTGTGTACCTACTAAATTATATAAAAGTTTGGGTTAAGAGAATTTTACCTAAATTAATTATGTTAGGGTCGATGAGACATTCCAAACTAACATAAAGTTATTATATGTTTGGGGTCGATGAGGAATGCCGAACCAAACCTTGAACTGGTGTCGCGATGAAAGAGTCCCGAACGAGAATATGTGTATATATATATTTTTAAAAACAGTTGGGGTCGATGGATAATTCCGAACCAACTCTCTCTTGGGGTCAATGAATCATTCCGAACCAAGAGTCCTTTACGTGTATAAAAAGCGCAAAATAGTAATGACTGACATTTAGTATATATTGTGTGTGAAATATATACTTTTTGATATTCTACTTCTGTGTATTAGTAGATTGATATATATTATGTATTTAAAGATACATACTGAATTGGTAAGTTAAGTAGTGAAACTTAATTACGAAATGCACCTTTAGATAGAGAAAATCTATTTAGTAATTTAAGTAGAGAAACTTAATTACACAAGTGGGAAGACAACAATTGTGAGAATTGTAGTAATTTTAGTAGTGAAACTAAATGAGAAGTCTTGAAAAATAACATAGATGAAATGTTACTTGAGAATTAATTAACATACGCGAGATGTTAGTGAAACGGTTGTACTGTATGGGCGGTACTGGAACTTAGGTACAGATAAGTTCAGTTGCCTACTTTGGTTTTAGTTAGCTTGGGAGGTATGGCTAGATAAACTAAGTGTAAAACGTTAGGTGTGCACAAAAGATGAGAGGTGAGTATTCTCAAGAGAGGGTACGAGAACCTAACATGTGTAATCAATAACCGCATTTTATATTGTGATAAACGCTTGCTAAATATTTTCAAAATGTTTTGAGTACTAACTCTTGCTATAAAATATTTTCAAAACCTTTTAGGTGTCCAGTCACAGGGACGCCATGTATGCTGATTTCATTCCAGGGACTCGAAGTTGTAGCACAGTGGATGCTTACAGGATTTCGACTAGACGATATCTCTCATTCAGATCTAATACAGGATCTCACACTATTCTATGTATGGACTTGTAGTCCGGTATCAGTTTGAGATGTCAGTTTCAGACTAGTAGTTATTCTATTATTGTTTGGGATCTTTTAACCGATGGTTTATTCGGTAATACTTTTGTTCTGTTGTAATTATACTTTGTTGATTGAGTTACAGTAATGGTTATTTTTATTCTTTGTTCAGCATGGTTGATTTATCTGTTTTAAGAAAGATAAAATTGGCACCGGTCTAATTTTCACTTAGGGGATTAGTAATTAAAAAGTTTTCAACAGTGATGCTAAGAATGAACCATTTGAGAAACCTGTTTTAATTTAATAAAGGCCTGATCATCCGATGTTTAATTAGGCGGGGTGTCACAGGTTGAAATTTATTCTGAGGGCTTAAGTAGGGGCGAACATTCTTGAGGGCTGAGTCTAATTTTTAGGACCTTAAGTAGGGGTGACCAATTCTGAGGGATGAGGTCAATTACGAGGACGTAGGGTTGACCAATTCTAAGGGTCGAAGCCAATTTTATGGGATGAAGTAGAAGCGATCAATTCTGTGGGTCGAAGCCAATTCTAAGGGCTAAAGTAGGGGTGACCAATTTTGAGGGTCGAAGCCAATTTTGAGGGCTGGAGTAGGAGAGACCAATTCTGAGGGTCGAGGGCAATTTCGAGGGCTTAAGTAGGAGAGATTAATTCTGAGGGCCGAGGCTAATTCTGAGGGCTTAAGTTGGAGTGACCGATTCGAGGGTCAAGGCCAATTCTGGGGGATCAGGTGGGATCGACCAATTTTGCATATTAAAGCCAATTCTCAGGGCTTAAGTAAGGATGAAAATTTTGAAGGTTGAAGCTAATTTTAAGGGCTTAAGTAGGAGCGACCAATTCTGAGGGTTGAGGTCAATTATGAGGACATAAGTAGTAGCGACCAATTATGCTGGTCGAAGCCAATTTTGAGGGATAATTAGGAGCGATTAATTCTAAGGGTCGAAGCTAATTCCTGAGGGATTAAGTGACCAATTATATCGGTGGAAGCCAATTTTGAGGGCTTAAGTGAACAACGGGTCAAAGCCAATTTTTAGGGCTTAAGTAGAGGTGACCAATTATATGGGTTGAAGCCAATTCTAAGGGCTTAAGTAGGAGAGAGCAATTCTGAGGGTCGAAGCCAATTCTGAGGGCTTAAGTAGGAGTGATCAATTTTGAGGGTTAAATCCAATTCTGAGGCCTTAAGTTAAAGTGACCAATTCTGCGGGTCAAAGCCAATTCTAAGGGCTTAAGTAAGAGTGACCAATTATGAGGGTCGATGCCAATTATGAAGGCCTAAGTGACCAATTCTGTGGGTCGAAGCCAATTCTGAAGGCTTAAGTAGAGGTGACCAATTATGTGGGTCGAATCCAATTCTAAGGGCTTAAGTATAAGTGACCAATTCTACGGGTCTAAGCCCATTGTCAGAGATTAAGTTAGGGGTTTTCTTAGAAAAATTTGGATAATCCACTGGGGAAAAGGTATTAATTAGTGGACTAGATGCATTTTTCTGGGGAATTTTCTGATTTTTTTGGTTTGGAGACGTTGCTGGGGAGATATCCAATTGATTTTGGGAATTAGTGTTCTGTTGGGGAAATAAGTGTTCTACTGGAGAAATAAGTATGGTATTAAAAATGTTTTTCTTGGTGAAAAAGGTTTCAAAATTCATTTGGTAATTTTATGAATTATCTGGGGGATTTTTTGGTATTTTAGGGATTTTTTGTACAATATTTCAGGGAGACTGTCGACCAGCATGTTGTAAGAGGTGCCAAAAGGCAGTGGCACAATCTTTTGTCATACCTTGAGTAGGTAAAGGGACAGTGTCTATCGGTATGTGATTGGGCACAGCGTTCTCAAGGGACAACGGGGCTTAAGGATATTTAGAAGCACCTTCCATCGGTGGTGAGTTGTGTGGTGTCATCAGCCGGCTTTAGTAGATTGGCATTTACACTAAACGAGATGCTTTGTTTGACGGATGTCCTTTGAACTTCGGGGAAGAGGTGGTGAGACACCACCTATACCAAACATTTTGGCTTTGGGGAGATAACGGTGACTCCCATCAATGTGCAGCAGCTATTAGGGATGGATTGTGATGGGGCCCAGATAGAGGTGGATCGAACTTTAAGGGTGACGCCGGTGGTGGTGGAGGCGGCGTTAGGTGATGTGGAGAAGATAGTCTCTGGGGAATCTATTTGTTTATCTCTTTTGAGGGAGGCACTATTGAGTCGACGGATTGACGATACTGATGGGCTGCAGGTGTGACAGATGGCCCCTTTGTTTACTGTTGTTGTTGGGAGGGTTCTTGGTGGCGACGTCGTCCATTTGTGTTTTTGCCTTATTTGAGGGTATTTTGGAATATTCCTCTCTTTGACTAGGGTAGCCTGAATTTGGCAATCCTTTATTCTTCTTTGAACGCATTTAGTTGGTGCTATCGACATACCTTTACTGGCACCATATATCTTTTGGAGGTATTCTTTATTTTGTGCATTTTCCATTATTCATTTTATTCTTTTGATTGATGACCCATTGTCCTTTGCAGCCGTGGATCTATGAGCTGATTAGGCTTAACACCCATTTGTTAGCTTAAATGGATGAGTATGTTAGGGGGGCTTCTGTCGAATGTACGGGCGAAAGAAGTCCAACCGATAGCTGAGGCGGTCCCTCTCTTTAAGGATGGTGCGTCAGGTTTTGAATGGCTTGACGAGCGATTGAGTAAATCTTATTTCCTTTTGATACCATTTTTCCTTGATGATATTTATAGATACTGATTTTTCATTGGGGATTTTTTAGGTGACCTTCTATCCCTGGGGACGGCCATCCAACACACGAGGGTGATCGGGGGCAACGCATAGCTGTGGCAACTGCTGGCACATGAGTTCGATTACTACTGGTATTTGGGGGAAAGAGTAGCCCGATAGGTGGTGAAGTACGAGGTGATGGTGCCACCTGCGAGGCCCCATATGTATATAAGGCAAGAGCGAGAGATATCAGAGGATGCGAGAGTGGCGGTGATGATCGGCGAGCCTTATTCGTCATATACTGATGGTGGCGGTGACTTATGATTACTTAGATTTCATGTTAAGTGGTTAATGTCGCCCATCATATATGACATTATGCCTCTCCCCCCATGGTCTTTTTAAGGGGCATGGGTCGGCTAGTGGGGTTTGCCCACAGTACAGATGGTGTGTCGACATCGGGAGCGGCGATGACATCAGAGGTTTTGTTTGTACGGTTGGCTCCTCCTTCCAATAACATTCGACGGTCTGACGGTGGGTCGATGCGTATGTTGCATCATCCCAATGCGATTGAATCGAAAGAGATGGAGATGACAGAGGAAGCCTTTCCGTCAGCGATATATCTTTTTTTTTTGTCATTTGATTTTTTGATTTCTTTCATTACCTTAGAGTGACTGATTTGCTCTTTTCTATTTTTCTTGCAGCACATTCGGGTGTTGACCACCTAGCTGAGGGATATTCGGGATTGGGTGGATTCTTCGACTGCTCATATTCGGGAATCGATCCTAGTTCCTTCTTGTTTGGTGTCGTTTGCCTCATCTGGGGAGGGGTCTGGTTCAGGGAGCGGAGGCTCATCATCTCATCGCCGGGGAAAATGCACATGCCGTAAGGACGGAGGTTCTTATATATATATATATATATAATAAGAAGGAATGGTGTTTTCACTGTTCCATAAATTGATAACACAATTAATGGTTTGGATTTGAGCCACTGGTGCAAAAATGGAAGGCTGAGATGAAAGTAGAACATTTTATTGAGAAATATTTTGAGACATTTACACGCTATAAGAGAGGTCAATCCGTCTGACACTTTCATTATATCAAACTCTCTCTCTTTCTCTTACTTTGCTTTCCCACTCCCCGAAGCATAACCCTCCCCAAAGCACAACCCGTTACAAAAAAATTGAGAATTCTCTCTAATTAGAGGTCACGATTTTGACAGCAAGGCAATGAAAGAACGGTTGAGATTACTTGATTCTAATTCTTTTCCGAAGTCATTTTAATTTGAATTATCACTCAGTACTTTTGTTACTTACACACTAACCAACAATGTCCCCTCGGTTTCAGACTTCTCTCCATCACGTCTTTTCGCTCATGTCTTCACACCTGCTCCAACAAAAAGCCCCTAAGACCCCTCTCTCCCTCCCTCTATTTCATTTTTTCACGCAAACGCTCGCTCATGGCAAGGATTCCTACAACTTTTTCCATTCCGACAAAGTTTCAGGTACCTCTCTTTCTACTCACCATTTATTTTGGATGTAAATACGAAACATCCATGACTCTCATTCTCTCACCCAAGGGTTAATATACATTTCTCTCTCATTTTTTGTTTTTTTGGGGTTTTCAGTTGAATTTCAGCGGTTGATGGCGCTTCTGAAGTTTGCAGATTAAAGATTACTGTTACAGAGCTTCTTCCAATTTTTTTGTGACATGTATCTCTATTTTCATTTTTTTAGATTTGATGTTTATTATTTGTAATTCGCAGATGAGGTACAAATATAATGTTTTTGGGTTTGATGCGCATGTAGGTATTCATGTAACTAATTTTTTTTGGATCTGGCAGTATAGTATTGCGTTTATAGGTTTGTGATATTTGCAGATAAGGGTGACACCCGTTGCTTAGAGATACGAGTCCAGTTGCGTCATTCCATCCCCTCTCCCTACATGCGGTTCAGCCCAAGTTAAAAACCCATTTTGATTGCTTTGATCCTCTGTTTTGATAACTCGCAACCAAACAACCCCCAAAAGAACGAAACAAGGGATGCGCAAATTTGATTAACTTGCAACGAAACAACAATCCATTTTATGAGTTCCATTTTTCTCCTCGGCGATTTTGACGTAGAGGAAGAGTGACGGCCAGAGTCTCGGTTGAATCTCAGAGCCTCGGTTGAAACTCAGGGTGACGAATGTATTCACACTCTATTTATCGTATCTCTCTCACTGATACTCAACTAAGGTATATAGATGTACTAACCTTCTATGATTTGTATCTGTTAAGTGTCATTATGTGGCGGAGGAAAGCTGATGTATCTTATTATATATTTATATAGATTAGTAAACAGTTAAGCGGGGTAGTGTAGATTAATTATTACTGGATCATTTTTTATTTTTTTTGGATCTGTAAAGATGAGATGTTATGGATTTTTTTTAGATCTCTAATGCTTATTATTCTTTTAACGCGACCTTTGTTTAATAAACCACCAATTAAATTTTCCAATTAAATTTGTACAAATAACCACGATCTGTAGAGACCTTCCTTTGTCCCATCATACTACTAATTAAATTTGTACAAATAACCACGATTTTGGGAAAGAGAATTTCGAAAATATGTTGTTCATCGAATTTTTCAATAAAAGAAAACAGTCCAAGGCTTAAAAAAAATTATTATGACCGGACACTCAAGAATATATATATATATATATATATATATATATATATATATATATTATAGAAACATTGAAATATTTGTATATAAAAAAATATATATATTAAATGTATATAAATATATAAAAATTTACGCGATCTATTTATATAAATATGTATATAATATTATGTACTTATGGGTGAAAAGAGAACTTTGAATGGATAATGGTAGAGTGGAAGGGGATCTTCCTCCCTTAACCAAGGGTTGGGAGTTCGATCCCCGCCTTGATCACGGAGCAGCCTTAAATTTTTGGGCCAGCTGTTCCACCCATCGAGGTGCCTACAAATCAGCGAAAGGATTAGTCACTAATTCGCTAGTGGATATCCTGATGTAAACCAAAAAAAGAATGGATAAAAACACATGGGAGAGCTGACCTTGGACTGATATTAAAATTAATTCAATACTTTTATCAAATCTGTACTGACTACTTGACAAGACTTTACACAATATTGATAAACAAATAGATGATTTGAGCGTGGTCCAGGGTAACCCAGTTATGAATTTTTTGGGTAAAACTGAGTTATGATAAGACTCGTAAAAAAAACATGATTGATTGTAAAAGAAATTGAGTGGGCAAAGTTCAAAGAATTCTCAAGGCAGTTATATATATACTCTAGCCCCACCCCACCCCACCCCCCCACCCCCCCAACCCACACACACACATATTTCCCCCATCCCCCTCCCCCCCCCCCCCCCCCCCTCATTTTTTAATAGAAAAAAAACTTTTCTTAAGTTTTCATTTTAATTAAAAAAATGTATATATAAATAATATATGCATAACAAAAAAAATTCTTTAATATGAAAAGCATTTATATAGTGTGTTGTAAAAAATATTATATATTGTATATACTCAACATTGCATAATTAATAATAATATACAACTACAAAGGTATTATATATAAATCAAGGTTATAAAAAATGCAGGGTGTAATCGAGTCGTGGTCGCTAAACTTTAAGATTTTGAAGCCTATGCGAGCTTTTAGGCTTTTTTTAATACATTTTAATATTTTTTTAATTGTAACAAGGTTATTAAAAAAATACTAAAATCATACGTACCTTAAAAATATGTCAGAATATTTTCTATTGGAGCCACTTTTTATATATACTTATACATATTTATTGATCTAAACTGATTTAAATTACATTTTATTTTGTTGGGGAAAGAAAGTTTTGTCGTTTTACAATTATGCACGTTGGAAATTTTACTCATTTTACGATTACGTACTTTGGAAAGTTTCGTCGTGCCTTCAGGAACGGGAATTCCACTAGTATATATATATATATATATATATAGACAGGGAGAGAGAGAGAGAGAGAGAGAGTTGGGGGGGTCTGGCTGAGTCCCATTATTTTTTTTGTTTTCCTGCAAAACAAATGTAAGAAAGCAATATATATGTAATGAAATGGGATTTTGTTAATTTTTTGCTTTAGTGACTTAATGCATGTGAAATTTTTACTTTGCTGCTGAGATCGTAAAAGGATTTAAAATGATTTGAGAGAGAATTTATTTTTAAATAGGGTAAGTCAAAATATAGGGAGAAGGAAATTCTAAATTCTTTATAATAAAATTTATTTTTATTGAGTTTTTTTTTATTTTGATAAAAAAGGAAAAAAAGAATTTTCCGAAAATAGGGGGTTGTCGATCGGCATGCCCCTTGTCCTGCCTATCGGCAAGTCAGTCCAGTCTAATCAACCCAAGGCTTTGATTGCATTTTCTTCAATTTCTTCATCCTTGGTGGGGCAGGTTTTCCTCTGGGATTTACTGGATTTTTGTCTTTAGCTAGGTCTTCCACGTACAAATAGGGGGTAATAGTGGAGTATTTTCTTCACCCATCGGCATTTCTTCACTTTTACATTCTTCTTGCTTCTTATCTCCTCATTTTGTAATATGGTTCTCCCCGTAAGTGTTGAATTCTCCGTTTACCTTGAAAACTTAGAGGTGATGTGTTCATACAATGTCGACTATGATGCTTTCAACATGCGTCAGGTTTCATTATGGCGCAACTGGCCTATTGAATGGAACATGCTGATGGTGGGAGTAGAATTTTGGTACCCTAAAGACCATGTCTTTTGCTTTGGTTTGGACGAAGTCTGTCCGACTTATTAAGAGTTCTCTGCTATGTTGGGGATACATCCCAATGTTGCGGCAACCATGTCTAAATTTTCTCAATCTCTTTAGGAGATGTTAGCAGGACTTCTCCATATTTTTCCCCTCAATGGATCGATCATTGGTTACGGGAGGAATGATCTCACTCCCAGATGTGTTGCATTCCGTGCATCTGTAGGATGTTGATGACGTTGGTTATGCTGGAGCCGTTATCCTTGGCTTGATTTCAAAATATTATTAGTGATTGGGGAATTATTAGTGGACCCACAACTCACATCCAGTGTTTCTTAGATGTCGTATCATCGCAATCCTACGGTGGTGTCTGGATGCCTAGCGGGAAGGCCGTTCTGACTTCCTGAGGGGTAGCCCCATTATGTTCCTCATGTGGTTATCGGAGAGATTCAGTATGGCAGTCCCTCCTTAATATCCCTTCGCAGCTGTGCAAACTTCTTTTCTTGCTACTTTATCAGTGTGGGCTTGGACATCGAGAGATGGGAGAACTGGTTTATGGAGCACGAGGCTCGAGGTTTGCATTGGTTAGTGCCTTGGTGGGGGAGCTACTGCCCATTCTAGAACTGGGGGAATACCAGTATGTTTAGTTGGTTGGCCTTTAGCAGACCTCTTTTTACTTTCCCTGGTGTCTCTTGCATCAATTTGGCTAGGATCAGATTGTGCCACCTCGAACACTAGACATATTAAGAAGATTTGACAAATCATCTGCGTATGCGTCTGGGTTCTCTGTGGGATAATCGTCATTCATTGACCCGTCCTTCCCAGTCAATTGGTAGAGTCTAGCATGTTTCTAGGGACTACATGAAGTGGTTGTGGAGGAGGTAGATGCCAAGATGCTGGATGTAGAGATTGGGCAAAGTTGGTTCGCCATATCTACCACCATACAGGGTGTTGTTATTTTTTTCCCTAGGCTGGTCCGGGTTTACCATTCCATGGAGCGCCTACAGCATTCTATTCAGGCAGGGGAGGTTTGAGGACCCCATGATGTAGATGATGATGGGGTCGGCTCCTCTGGAAACTGCGAGTAGTATCCCTGAGGAATTTATCTATGAAGATTTTGTAATGCAGTTGGTTATGTATGGGAATAATGTGGAAAGATTGTTTTAGGAGCAATTTGGCTTTTTTTTGTTTAGAAAGTAGGGTTAAGTTGGCAAGGTAAGTTGTTTAACTCCTTAAGCCGATGTAATTTATAATGGAATTAATAAAATAAAGAAAATTTTAATTATATTTTTATGCCTCTTGAAGAGTTTTTGCATTTGAATTATCTATACCAATCGCTAAGGCATACATAATCCTTTTGTTCATGTAAATCATAAAAATGAACCGTCATTCTCGGAAATAAGAAAATAATAGTATTTATTAAAAAATAAAGGGGTTGTGCTCATGTAAAGTGTATGAGCTGTTTACATACCTCTGAGGGTTTTAAAAATGTTATGAGTTCCATTTTTTAAAGCAAAAAGATTTTATAGAGGATCAGACCCCACGTATTTCTAAGTAAAGGGAAATGGGGATTTTTTTTTTCAAAATAGAAGAGATATGAGAAGAGTCATAGTGCGCTGAGATTTTGGACTAAGGGTAGAATTTATTGAGATGGTCCAGATTAACTAGACGCGCCATCTCTTCTCCATCGAGGTCGATGCGCATAGTGGCATCGAACAGGAACTTCTTTATAATGTAAGGCCCGCTCCAATTGGGCTTGAATTTCCCCCTGGGGTCCCAGATGGGCTCTATAATTTCTTTAAGGTCTAAATCACCTTCACGAACACCATGGTCCTTGACTCTCTTATTAAATGATCGTGATATTCAATGTTGGTAGCCTTTTATGTGAAACAGAGCCTTCACTCTCCTTTCATCCATGAGTGACAACTCCTCAAGGCGTCTTTGATGCCAGTCTTCCCAGCGGACTTTACTTTCAAGCATGATGCGTAGTGAAGGAATTTCTATCCCAATGGGTAGGACTGCTTCCATGTCATGTACCAGAGAGTAAGGGCCAGCCCCAGTAGATCTTTGAACTAAAGTGAGGTAGCCCTAGAGGGCATAAGGGATCCGATCAACCCAATATCAACAACTCTCAGTCATCTTGCTGATGATTTCTTTGAGGTTCTTATTAGTGAGTTTGACTACACCGTTGGTTTAACGTCGATAGGGAGAAGAATTTTGTCTTTGGATCCTATACTCGTCGACCACTTCTATGACCTGTGCTTCGAAATGCAACCTGTTGTCTGAGACTAGCTCGTGCGGGACCCCATATTAGTAGACGATATTTTTTAGGATGAACTTGGCCACCTTTTTGGAATTTAGAACTGCGTATGACTTGTCTTTGACCCATTTCGTGAAGTAGTCAACGGGAGAAAATATGAATTCATGGCCATTAGAGTCCTTGGGTGTAACTTTCCCTATGAATTCATGGCCAAGGAGATGTCATGTTGTACAATTCCCACTGAGGCAAGGGATGGAGGTTGGAAAACTATTGGCATTTAAGGCATATCAGAACATAGACGGTGCAATCCTCAACCATGGTAGTCCAGTAGTAACCTAGTCGGATGATTTTCTTAGCAAGCATATGGCCATTCGTGTGGGGTCCACACTCCCCGCTGTGGATTTTTTTCATCATCTCTTCAATGTCAGCTCCTGTAATGCAGTGTAAATGGGTTCCATCAAAATTTCTCTTGAACAGTACTTTATCATAGATAATGTAGTGAATAGACAGTTTGCGAAGGGTTGCTCGATCTTTCTCATTAGACTCTTAGGGATACCTATAGGGGTGTGCAAAAAAACCGACCGAACCGAAAACCGAACCGAACCGGCCCGAACCGAACCGAACCGAAACTGGCGGTTTTTTTAGCCCGGTTCGGTTTGCGGTTTAAGGATTTAAAAAACCGACAATATCGGTTCGGTTGTCGGTTTAGACAAAGAAAAAACCGATTCGAACCGACCCGAACCGACATCAATATTATATATTAAAAAACCCTTAAATATCTTTTATTTTTATATCCAAACACCATTAACCAACCTCCAAAACCGACCAAAACCGAAACCGACCTACAAAAAACCGACCAAAACTGAAAATCGGTTAAAATCGAACCGAAACCGATGTGAACCGAAACCGGCGGTTTTTTTCATCATCGGTTCGGTTTCGGTCTGATTTTTTCCAAAACCGAACCGATTGGTTAGGTCTGAATTGCGGTCCAAAACCGAACCGAACCGACCCGTGCACACCCCTAGATACCTACCATGCTTGAGGAGGCGCCAAATATCATAGTACCAATAATCGGCTATTTTAGGATCTTCTTTTGTGATGAGCTGAATGTGGTAGTAATGGGTAGGTTTAGCTTGCTTTTTGACTAAGAATGGGGCCATTGTTATTACTTTGAGCATATCAATCATGGAGGCTAATGCAGCAAGGGGATTGGCGAAATTATTCTTTTCTCGGGGCAGGTAATGGAAGGTGATATCTTGGAATTGGGAGGCCAACTCTTTTAGGTGGGCATGGAAGGGTAAGAGTTTCTCATCCTTGACTTTCTATTTTCAGATCACTTAACCAATTATGAGGGTTGAATCCCCATAGACATCTAGGCATCAAATTCCTTTCTTGAGAGCAACTTTGAGGCGTACCGTGCATGCCTCGTATTCGGTCATGTTGTTAGTGCAAGGAAAACCTAGCTTGATGGCGATGAGAGTGTGAGTGTCATTGAGGGAAATTAGGAGTATCCAATGCCATATCCTTTCTTGTTGGTGGCACCATCAAAGAACATTTTCCATCGAAGGTCTTCTCGGGAGGTACAAAGGATATTCTCATCAAGGAACTCAGAAATCCAAATATCGATTTCTTCCATAGGGTGCTCAGCAAGGTAGTCAGATTTGGCACTTCATTTCATGGATTTCTGTGTGACATACACAATATCAAATTTGGTTAGAAGCATCAACAATCGGGCCATTCGACCAAACAGGGCAGGTTTCTCGAGCAAGTATGTGATAAGATTCATTCGGGACACAAGTTTGATGGGAAAATTGAGCATGTAGTGCCATAGTTTTTGGATGACCCAGACAAGGGAGACACGTGCCTTCTTCAGGTAATGTAGTTGACTTCGTATCTAGCCAACTTGTGACTATCATAGTATATTTTCTCTTTTTGCAGTATTCTTCAAGTGTTGGGCTAGCAAAGCCCCAACTGTAGTGTCTATTATAGTCAAGTATAGGAGTAGGGGAAGACTAGGTTGTGGCGCCATGAGTATCGGAGGTCGAGTTGGGTATTTCTTGATTCAATCACAGGCTTCATGGCAAGATTCGTTCTAAACCTTGGTTAAATCCTTCCGGACGAGTTTGAAGATGGGTTCATAAATAGAAGTCAACTGATAGATGAACCGACTAATATACTATAATTTTTCAAGGAATCCTGGGACTTTTCTCTCGGTTTGGGTGGTGGCATTTCGAGTATGGATTTAAATTTGGCAGGGTATGCTTCGCTCCCCTTTTCTCTAACCATGAATCCCAAGAACTTTCCTTTGGTAATGCCAAAGACATATTTTTGTGGTTAAGTCGTATCTGGTACTGCTCGAAGAACTTTCGGAGAGTGGGAACATGAGCTTATCTAATCTTAAACTTGATAATCTTATCATCCACTTAGAACTTAACTTCTTTGTGTATCAGAACATGTAAAATGGTTGTGGAATTCCTCAAGTAGGTAGCCCCTGCATTTTTTAGGACAAATGGCATAACGGTGTAGCAAAAGGTTCCCAAAGGGGTGATGAATGCATTTTTCTCTTGATGATCCTGGTGCATCTTGATTTGGTTATATCCGAAAAACCCATCAACGAATGACTTAAGAGCGTAAATGGATATGTTGTCCATAATCGTATTGATATTAGGTAGTGGGTAATCATCCTTTGGAGAGGCTTTCTTCAAGTCTCGGTAGTCAACACACATGCGAACCTTTCCTCAGGATTTCGACAAGGGTACGATATTGGCTAGACATATGGGATATTCGATCACACGAATGAAACCCACGTTCAATTGTTCAACCATTTCTTCCATAACCTTGAACGACCATTCGGTACGAAGCTTTCGTAGTCTCTATTTAATCGGTTTGCATTTTGGGAGCATTGGGATCTTATGCTGAGCTATCTTGGGATCGATTCCGAGTATGTAGTCGTAGGACTATGCGAAGACATCCACAAATTACTTCAATAATTCTTTGAGTTGCGCATGCTCATGCTCGTCAAGGGTAGAACCTATCCTAATCTTGCGCAATTGGCTATTAAAACCGAGATTAATAACAGCAGTTTCATCTTCATTAACTTGAACACATTCACGTTGTTTGTTATTAACCTTATTAAGATCATTTAAGAATTATCCATTTGTAAAATCATCATCATAAAAAGTTTAATTAGAATCAAGACAATTAATACAAGACACAATAAGATACTCAAAATATTCGTTTATTTTATTATTAGGAAAAACTGTGTTGAGAACCTCATAAAAAAAGTCTCAATTGCATCAGAATATGGAGGAATAACAAAGAAAAAGTAAATAGGACAAACATCTGGGTTGGGTTATATTTCAATAGGTGGAACCGACACAGCATTCCAATTGAAAAGAGGTGCATCACTAGCATTGACTAGGTGGGATAGATCCGATGATGTAGCACTTGAGTGGATCATGCAGAGTGCTAGCCCTAGTGTCTGGAAGTTGAATGAATCCTCGAAGTCATTTATCTTGAAATATCTGGTATCAACTATAGTCTTCTTAATGAGTGGTTTCATATGATGCTGGGAACTTTCGACCCATAAGTAGCTATCTTGGAAAAAGATCTCCATTCTAGGTTTAATCTTCTTTTCCGCATGATCATACCACGATTAGGAAAAGCCGTAGAAGGGGAAATCTTCACCCTCTCTGATGAATCTTCCATTCAAGGAATCTATTGAGAAGTCTTGGCCCTTTCTATCCTTCTCTTCAATCGACGTTGGTGGAGCATTTTGAGTTCTTCTACTGACGGCTGATAACCCAGGCCATGAGGAGGAAAAACCTTCTTCAATATAATGTGTTCAATTATTCCTTATTTTCGTTTCTCCATCCCTAGTCCGGGCATGAAGTGGATGTTCTTGAAAATCTAGATTATATTGACGTTGCCATAAGGGTTATACTCCAGATAAACCCTATTTTTGAAATAGCCCCCTTCTGGGAGCGAAAGTTGTTCAACTCAGAAACCTGACATAAGCATATCATTTGTCCCATGTTGTATCTCTGGTACTAGATTACAAATTCTTGCATTCTCAGTGTTATAATCATCGCCTAAGATTTTGATGACCTACCCATTGGAGAAGAACTTCAGTTTCTAAAAAAGGGAAGAAGAGACACCCTTGATACTATGGAGCCATGGTCGTCCAAGCAATAGATTGAAACAAGTTGGGATATCAATGACTTGGAATTTAATAACGAGATTTATATGTCCATCCCATACTATAAGCTTGATGGATCCTATCACTTCTCGGCGAGTATTATTATATGCGCACACTGCGGCAGAGGTTGGAGCAAGGTCACTCACTTCCAGTTCCAAACAATTGAGGGTTCTCAATGGGTAGATATTAAGATATGATCCATTATCGACAAGTGAAAGTGGGACCATATTTTCCATGACTTCTATAGAGATATTGAGAGCATCATTGTGGTTTGGTCCAATCTTAGGGATTTCTTCTTCGAAGAACGAGAGAATTCTAGTAAAGATTAGAGATCTGACCAGATTCACTGCTTCTTCTGGCATGGTGGACGGATGGATTATAGGCCTGGTGAGTATCTTGATTAAGGCATTTCGGTGCAATTAAGAAGACGTAAATAGTCCCCACAGAGTGATGTTAGCTTGGGTCTTCTTCAACTGATCGTGGATCTTGCTTTCCTCGAGGATCATTTCTAGCATAAGAAGATTCTCAACACCCTTTTCCTTGTCAATCGCTAATGATTATAGGTTTGGAACTTGGTAATGCCTCCCTGATCCAGTCATATAGTTCACAGAGAGGGGAAAAAATAGAAACCCCATTTCCTCATCTATCTCGGGTTATTTTGCCAAAACTCCTCAAAAGATATCATTCCACATATACTGACTATTGGGCTAGTCTTTTTCGGGTTTTTCACTTCATTTTAACTATCGAATTCTTCCATTCGATGGCAATGAAATCATCTTTCCATGAGAAGTCAATACATTCCATAACCTCAACGACTTCTTCTTATAGATCCTCCCACTCAATGGGGAGACATGGAAGTGGAGGGACCAGGTGCCCTTGTAGTTTTAAAGTATCAAGTATCTTGTAAATACTATAAATTTCACCAATCTCTTAAAATAAGTCATCCATGATCTTGACCACATCATCTAAACTGACTTCATCGGTAGGTACCACTCTCGAGACCATTTTTGAGCTTTTAAGAACAGTGTACTAAATCTCTGGTAGTCAGTGGTCATCTCTGAGGGCAATTTCAACCTGAACTCTAGAAGCTAGTTTAATACTATTGATAATTCTATATCTTTTCCTCCAGAGCGGGTACGAATAACAGTGCATACTCTAGTGAGGAGTGACAGAGCCTGGTTGGCAAAACTGGTAGGGTGCATGAGAAAATATGGGCAAACTTTGAGGGGTTTAGGTGAATATATGGGTATGATGGGTAATTTACTGGGTATAATCTAGGTAGATAGATCAAATTCTAAGTCTTTTTCTAAGAAGATGGTATCTTTATGATTAGGGAGTGGATTATGGGTAATATTTGGTTTAAGATTGGCAGGTGGAGCGATGATACCCCAATCAATTAGACCTTGGATTACATTTCGGAGGTGGAAACATTGATCAGTGGTATGGCCAACACTTTGGTGAAATCGCATTGGGCGTCTGGTTTAAAATTTCTGGGAAGTGGGTTTGGTAATGGGTGAGGGTCCAATGGCTTAATGAGATTTCGACTTAAAAGGGCTTGGTAAACTTTGGAGAGGGGAGCATGAATCTCTATGTATTCCTTTTTTATCGGGTTAGGGCGGCTTTTTAGTGCCCATGAAGTAGCATGCTGAGAAATGAGTTCAGTGTTGTGCCATTTTGGCTAACCAATGAGCCAACAGTTTTCATAGATCTCATGAACAGGGTGTTTCAGGATTTCTTGAATCAGTTTATCATTGTGTTCATATATGACATCTTAATTTATCATCAAATAAAGAGAGAGCATGCCGAGCATTTACATATGATTCTTCAGACTTTACAAGACCACCAGTTATATGCCAAGATCGAGAATTGTGGATTCTGGTAATGGGAGGTGTAGTTTCTAGGTCACATTATCTCTCTGAGAGGAATTTCTGTGGATTCGAGTAAGGTGTCAGTGGTTCTCATGACACCAACAGAGGTGAAAAGTTTTTTGGGATTAACAAGGTACTATTCTAATTCATTATCGAATTTTTGAAGATTATAGGTCCCTTGGCGAATTTGACTCGTAAGGGAGTGACTTTTGTTTATGATGACCACTTTTATTTAGCTTTTGATAATCTAAAGGAAAAATTAACTTCAACACCAGTGCTTGCATTGCCTAGAGGAAGAGGGGAGTACTTTTTTTATAGATACATCCTTACACGAACTTGGAGGAGTTCTACATCAGGAGGAGAACTATCACACTCACGACTTACAGCTATTAAGAGTCATTTTTTCTTTAGGGATTTGGATGCACTATCTTCTGGGGGAGAACTTTCGATTGTTTATAGACCACGAGTCACTTCAGTATCCCTTCACGCAGAAGGAGTTGAATATGAGGCAGTGTAGGCTTCTTGAGTTTGTAAAGAATTATTAGTTCGACATCAAGTACCCTCCGAGGAAGGCTAACTTAGTAGCAGATGCATTGATCCGTATGATAGAAGGGAATTTAATCGTAGTGTGAAAGGAGAAGTGGGTAGAGCTTCATGAGCATGATGAGTTAGTTCAGGCATATTTAGTAGTGACAACCGTCACACCTGAGATCATTTTAAGGGTTGTGAAAGCACAACCAGGGGATCCTTCTTATTGTGAGAGAATTCGACAATGGTTAGCGGGTGGAACAGAGTCTTACTCAATAAGTTATGAGAGTGGTAAATGTTTTAATGGGAGGTTGATAGTCCCAGACGATGAGGACCTACGACACACAGTTATGCAGGAGGCACACACGTCGTGGTTTCTAGTACATCCCACAGGGGATAAGATGTATCACGATATGAGGCAATAATATTAGTGGGTCTGGATGAAGTTGGACATAGCAGAGTTTGTATTCGGGTGCACCACTTGTTTGTTTATAAAATCTGATCATCAGAGACCAACCGAGGTTTTATAGTTGTTGAAGATTTTGGTGTGTAAGAGGGAGATTATTTTGATGGACTTCATCATAGGGTAACAAACATCACAGTGGGTCACGATTCCATCTAGGTCATTATGGATTCATTGACTAAGGTAGCTCATTTCTTGCCAGTTCGATAGATTACACTACATGTCAGTATGCGTAATTATTCATCATAGAGATTGTGAGATTTCACAGCTTGCCTCTCAACATTGTTTGAGATCAGGATAAGATCTTTATGTCCCACTTCTGGTAAAGCTTTTAGAAGGCAATGGGTATATAGTTGCGTTTGATCACGGCTTATCATCTACAGACCGATGTGCAGACGAAGAGAGTGAATGAGATGTTAAAGGATATGCTGAGAATGTGTATTTTGGACTTAGGGGTAGTTAGGAGAAGTATTTACCTTTGGTAGAGTTTACATATAACAACTTATACCAGTTCACTATTAGCATGGCACCGTATGAGGCTTTGTACATGAGACCTTGTCATTTGCCCTCTTGTTGGTCAAAGGTGGGGGATAACAAACTACTCGGGTCAGATTTGATTTAGGAGACGTTAGCAAATATTGAGTTGATTAAGAGTCGCATCCGGATAGCTCAAGATAAGAAGAAGAGTTACAGAGATGAGAATCAAAGATTTATAGAGTTTGATGTGTGTGGTCAGGTTTTACTGTGGGTATCTCCCATAAAGAGAGTGATGGAATTTGGGAAGAAGTGGAAGTTGGCACCGAGGTATATGGGGACTTTTCCCATTATCGAGAGGGTTGGGCCGGTTGCGTATAGTCTCGCCTTGCCAGGACATTTACAAAGAATTCACGACATGTTCCATGCCGTCGTTGAAGCGGTATCTCAAGGGTAACGTGGCTTACTAGCACATATCGTTAGAGGAGATTGACTTGCAACCAGATATTTCATATGAGGAGAGACCTGTTGCCATTTTGGATCGCAACCAAGGTAAGCGTTGGTCAAAGGTGGTACCATTAGAGTCGTACAGTAAGGAGAGCATAATATTGTCGAGTCAACATGGAAGCGTGAGGATGACATGCAGAAAAAGTATCAGGAGCTCTTCATGGCAGGTACATTCAAATTTCAAGGACGAAATTCCATTATTAGGGGGAAGAACGTAATACCCCGTACTTTTATTATTAATTAATTTTCGTGTGCTTTATATTACTAATTTAGTTGGGGAAATTAAATAGGATTTTAGTTAATATTAATTAGTGAGATAAAGGATTAATATTTATTATAATTATTATTTATTTATGTGTTATAGTAAATAGTTATGTGATTTATTATATGTCGCGTATGAGTGATAGCGATGGTTTATTATTATATGTCGATAAATATCGATATAATTTATGGGTGACGCGTAGGGTATGCAAGTGTAGGGCCTGATTATTGAGATGTTAATATATTTTAAGTTTGGTGACTTAGATGACCTTTTCGAGTGCACCGATGATCCGAGAAGCGTCAAAATAGTCCAAAATAGGTACTCGGCCGTTATGTTTGGATTCTAAGGACTTTTTAAACATAACAGGAACATTTAGGGCTAAGAAGAAAAACATGATTAGATTAATAAGAGGATATTTAAGAGGTTGGAAAGGAGGATGATAACCCACCTTTCATAGTTTACACAAGAGATTGAGAAAGAGAGAGCCCTAGAGAAGAGAAAAATAAGAAAATAGAAGAGAAAGCTTAGAGAGACGAATATAGAGGACTCAACCCGTCAGCAAATTCATAGAGGACTTCGGATTCTAATCCACCAAGGCAAGTAGATACTTGATTTATGTCGTAATTTGATAGTAGTTAATTATTTTCATGATTAGAGGTAGAAATCTGAAAATTAAGATGTTAAATATTGAAACTTTCTTAATTGATATAAAGACCTAAATGATAAAATTTTAAGGTTTTTAAATTAATTATTAATGGAGATTAATCACACTTGAAAATAAATAAAAAAATCTGGGATTTAAATGGATAAACATGTAGAACTTGTATATAAAGATTGAATCTTAGAAAATTAATTTGGGGAAATTCTATGTTGAAATAATTGGAAGTTCGATTTAAAATCCGAGGGTTTGATTTGGGATATGGGCTCAATTATGTGTTAAAATACCTCTAATATGTTAGGATAATGTTGTAAGAGATTATTCTTGTGCTTGGAGTGGTCGGGAACCTCTATTGGAGGGTTTTGGAAGGGAAAACCCTAGGAAAAAGATGCCCGGTAGCCCAGCAAACCAAATCAATTTACTGGGGAGAGCGAATCAGTTCGTTTAACAAAACCGATTCAGTCTACCAGTGAAATGGTTTGGTTTGCTGACCTATCGAGTTTTCATTTGTATGTTATTTTGACCTGTTAGGGCTTATGGATTGACCGTAGGAGCTTCCGGGGTACAGTGGGATTATTGCGAAAATTTTTATAGAGTTCGATACGTGTGATGGGACAATATTCGATGGGTTTGAGTGAGGAGAACCGATCATCCAAGTGAGTGAATTTTAAATATTAATCAGGAAATTAGGACGAACTTCGGGATTGGTGAACCGTACTCTTTGGGTTATGCGTATGGGTTTGGTACTTATTATATATACATACTAGAGTGACGTGTATATATATATAGAGAGAGAGAGGAAGGCTCTCATACATACCAAGTTTACATACTTGCTGGCGCAAACCTATTTTAATAAAAATATTAAAAATATATTTTTAGTTGAATTTTTTATGTAATATTTAAACATTTCAACAGACCCATATAAAAAAATCATCTCAAAATAACTTTTTTTGCTATTTTCCTAGTGAAGCTAATTATACTTAGCTAATAGAGAGTTTTAGCGGGGTTTGGGCTAGGATAGTAGTTACATATCCTAGATAGATTGTGCAGTTTAATTAGGATAATTAAAATAAACACGTTAAGTGCGTACTACAGTTGTGAGGAAAGTTTTATCTCAAGTGAGTGCGATTGGTTAATTATGAAAGTAATACACTATTATTTTAATCAATTTAAAACAATTATTTACTCGAAAAATATTTTTTACTTTTCGTGATTTGACACAAACGCTTTTGTTTTCCTTTATTTTTCTTTTATTATCCCAGGTGTCCAGCAGCAGCAGCCAGGACTGTATGGATAGATCCATTCTTGTCGTGTAGTAGTTGTGGACGCTACATCTTTGATTAGATGCCTTAGCTTATTTTATCTAAATTGGATCAGTTATTTCAAGTTCTGTTTCTGTTGTGTTACCCTAGATTGATAGTTTTTTATATTACTGTCAGGCATTCATATTTCAGTACTCAGCTTTATTGTTCAGTTCTATATTGTGTATGTTTTATTTGGTGACCAATGACTTATTCAGTTCACTTTTATTATCTATTGATGCATCAGGATTATTCATTCATTTTAATTGTATGGTTTTATTCGTATTGTTTATATTATATTGTGATGCTGAGAATAAACCATACTGAAATTTTTGTTTTATTTTAGTAGAGGATTGACCACCCAGTATTAGAATAGGCGGGTTATCACATTAAATTTTTGTCTTAATTCCTTTGTCCCGTCAGATTTATGGTGTTCACCACCCAAATGGCTTGAAGTTGAAGGTATGAACCATATTTTTTTCCAAGTACGGTTTGTTTACTTCATATGTGAGTGTTGGATAATATGTGTAAAGTTTTTTTCGGAGTAACTTCATATAGATGATAACCTAAATTGTGGGATTTTATAAATTTACATTTTTTGTTACATTCTATGTGTTTGACATAATCCTTAAATTGTCAAACACCATTCAATTTTTTTACTTGAAATTTAGTTTTTTGTTGTTATAATTTTTTTTATTTTTTTTAAATATGTAATTCATTTTATTCTACTTTTATTTCACAAACTGACCCCTAGTTGCAATCATATCTGAATATAAGGCATACTATTTTGTACCGTTGCCTCTCTAATTTGGATTTCATTACCATTTATTATATTTATGATTTTAAGATTCACGAGCAGTGATCCTAGGGAGCTTTAGAATCAACACACTATCATTAATCATTTTTTCAACTTCAAACAAGCAAGTGTGTTTACATTTTGTACTATGTTTTCTTTGGAGTATTTATAGGGAATTTTTTAATTAAATATGTGTACGATTTACACCCAAATATGAATTTTGTCTACTTGAAAATAGAAAAAATCTTCTTGGGTTGGGGTTTGAGAATTGTTCACATAAGGTATTTGTATTTAATTTGCTAAAAAATGGTATATCTTTTTAGGCAGGTTATGGTGGATGTTGATGGAATCATTGTGGCCTGGTAAGTTATAGCATTTCATACGCTACTTCAGTTTTTTTTGTTATAGCGTATGTTGATGAAGTTAATGGTGTGATATCGGTCAGTAGTTATACAACAATGGTCCATGATATGCCCACATTAATTATTGAATTCTTGAGAGAGGGCAATATATATTTTTTTACTTAATAATAATGTTCTTAATATAAAAAGTAATAGTATTGTGTTTTAATTTAGTTAATTTAACTATTTAGCAAGAACAAGGTATATTCTTGCAGTAATTATGCGGATAGGCACTATAAGCCTCAAATTTATTTCCTTTAGCTTGCCTCACCCGCATACTTGCAGTAAGAGAAACATTTCCACTGCTTTTCCACAATACCTCTACTTTTATTAGCCCCTAATCGTCACTTGAGTCTCAGCTAATTTATCATCAAAACCAATATCCTAGCACACAGTAACATCTCTCCACTCCCAACGTCGTTAAGGTTCATGCGTGTAGTGTCTCGCAAAGCGAAATCCAAACAAGGAACCTCTCTGATACACTAGTACTTAACTTTGTCGGTCGTGAAGGTATGTCAGCGTAAAACATGTAAAATACTAAATCCAGCATACCTTAGATCATATCTATAAGGTCCACATGCACTAAAGTCATGCTAGTGAAACATCTACTCACCGAAGTTCCATCTAAACATATAATAAAGGCGAGCTTAACCTGTATCCAGGTGAGATATCGCAAAATAACTAGTTCCACCCTGGAATCGCGGGTACGATAGTCTTGTAATCATTAGCCTGCTATCGCTCCGATCATCCACCAATACATTACACTTATAATAGTACCATACTCGTATACCACACACAAAATGAGTAATGCAAACCAAATATAAGCTCAAAATATCAACACCCACTTTCGTAACGAATGAAGAAAATAGAATCCTACTATCGTGGAAAAACGTATAGATATACCTTCTATAATATTACCGATACCGATACAAAGCTCCAAGTACACATACAAATCCAGGGTTAACAAAATAGTGCGAT
This sequence comes from Sambucus nigra, assembly GCA_949130495.1. NCBI lineage: Eukaryota > Viridiplantae > Streptophyta > Magnoliopsida > Dipsacales > Adoxaceae > Sambucus > Sambucus nigra. The sequence continues at coordinate 3,495,883 of OX422218.1, read as the reverse complement.
TCTATCTACCCAAAAAAATATACTTCCTTCTTCCGAAGTGAAACTCATAACAACAACTTCGCCAATCTCCCTAACTGCTCCAATTGGTTCCCGAACACAGTATACTTGTTTTAATCGAACCAAAACTACTTTAATCGATACCCTATCTCGACACCCTACACTTGTCCTTTAACTCATACCGGGTAAGATCAAAGCGTGTGGTTATACCCTCCATATCATCAGATCCCCCCTCGCTGGCCACCCTGACCATGTTCAGTTATCAGTATATCGGACACTAATAGTCTCGATCCTGACCATCACCTTTGTAGTTCCCTTCGCTCCTCCGACTAAAAGGAAACATACTACCAGCCTCAATTGCCCTGTTTCAATGAATTCCCGGGCGGATGTCTACCTAAGGGGTTCCACGAACATAAATTCTCCATAAGTGTTAGCAACACATACTAGTGAATCTATCATTCATCTGAAGGACTCTCCCTTCATTATACCTACCTTAATTCGGTACAAATTTCACTTATCCATATAACTCTTTATTCACTGTCGACTTCTGGTTGATTCTCATGTAAATAATTCAGGAACTGCGCTTCTTCATTTCTGACAAACCAAAGGAACTAACGGTTAAAACCACCCATAAGATTCCTCTATGAGCAAAACATCATGCTCCCTTAAATATGGTGACTATCGTTCCCACCATTTCAACATTGCTCCCACGAGTGAAAATTTTTCCTCAAATTTTCACATCTGGGTATTTCCATACCCTTCTCTAAGCCAAAGCTTCTGAGCCTTCCACTTCCATTGAGTAACGCTACACTTACACAACTTAAACTTCAATGTATGGTCCTTATCAAAGACCCTTTCAAAAAAATTCCCAATTTAATTCACTGGGTAATTCTAGTTTGCAACACTCTTTATACTATAACGGTACGTAAATAAATATAACTACTATATTCTAGTAGTCATTGCAGCAATTCATAAAAATTCCACAAAGGGAGTGACCTCGACTGCGGCCCGCATCCCCGACTTCAACTTATAGCTCCAACTAAGACCCACCTCCTTCTGCCCTCATAACGGCCTTCCTTGGTCGCCCTTCATCGCTCAGTACACGAATCTCGAACGAGCGCGCAAAAGATTTACTATAATCTTATATAATGGCAGGAGAATGAATCTCACAATAGGATCCAACAATCCTGATCAAAAGGCGTAGTATGTTCGCACATATTCCTAAGGACACTAGAACCTGATGCTCTGATACCATCTGTGACACCCTGCCTAATAAAATACTGGGTGATCAATCCTATATCAAATTAAAATAGGAGTCTCATATGGTTCATTCTCAGCATCACAGTTGAAAACTAATTTAATTACTAATAACCTATTAGGCTGGCGTTAAAATTTTATTTAACTAATCTTTTTAACCAAACCAACTAAATAAAATATTCACACAATTTATATACCACAACTAAAATCAAATAAAACAACCGAACACTCGGTACAACATAATACAACCAAATCGAATGCCACACTAAAAGGCGATAAAAGAGTAAATTAATACGATTGGGCTATCTGCCCAAATGTTACTACGATGCTTCTTATCTAGGTCATAAGAATAGAAGTGTCTAAAATCAACTTGCATGCATCCACAGTTGTTGCAGCAAGAAACTGACTCAAAAGAATCATCATCCGGCGTCCCTGTGTCTAGACACCTAATATATATACATATATAGCAAGAGAGGGAAAAATAGAGAAACGGGCCAGAGCCCGAGTTTTGAAAATATTTTAGCAAGTACATAAATGCCATATTTTAAAATGTGAAATCTCTCATATTTAAATTGGTATCGCACTCTCATGAAATACCCATCTTCTAATTATGCACACCTACCACATACCTTTTAAACAACCTAGTCAAGCTACCCTGCCTAACTAATCTGTTTCACCCATCCTCTAAAAGTCCTTATAAACCCAAGTACTAAGGACTACACTTCTCCCCATTCCCAACATTTCTCTACGTTTCGTCCGTGGGGTGTCTCGAGAAGAGAAATCCAAACCAGGAATCCCCCCGATACACTACTACCTGACAATGTTGATCGTTGATATCCATTAGACCCTTAGAACATAACGCAAATATATATATATATAGTTCCCACTAGAACCTATGATTCATATTCATATAAATCTGGATATAAATCTACCGAAAGGGGAAATACTTATATATATATATATATATATATATATATATAGTTCTCACTAGAACTCACTAGAACCTATGATTCATATTCATATAAATCTGGATATAAATCTACCGACATATTCATATAAATCTACCGAAAGGGGAAATACTTATATATATATATAGTTCTCACTAGAACCTATGATTCATATTCATATAAATCTGGATATAAATCTACCGAAAGGGAAAATACTTTTATTCATTCTTTTCACTTTACACAAGCTGAATTTATATGATATCTCATCTTCATATACAAGCAATATACTATACGCAACAAGTATAATTATACCTAGTACAGTCATAAGTATAATAACCATTCCACCGAGCTATAACTCGAGGATGCAGTCTCATAGTGCCTATCTGAATCCGAGTTTACTCAATCAACCATGGTATCAAGCCAGACTCACTCATGGTCATGGTAAAAATACACAACGGTGGAGGTGGTCATATTCCCTCCTAAAAGTGGAACACAAATATCGCACTCGCATACGGGACGCTATGACCTGAGGATATACTCTCCCTACTCCTCAAGCCACGGGATTCACCCACATCGCGTAACCTCCCTAGATAGCACTAGAGAAAATACATAAGCTGGCTGTCTATCCCTATGCCCGACAAAGCCTGTGTAACTAGCCTCTAAGATACAAATATACCATTCACATACAAATATATTTATTTTCGTATCACATCATATATATATATATAGCAACAACTCACGTATATATTTAATGTATATCACTTTTCAAAAGGCTCTAGCTATAATTGTCGAACTCTTATAGCGATAGAAAATAACCCGAATGTTCCCAATCATAATAGTATATATGTAATTTCTTACTTAATATATAACTCACACCTTAATAACGTTTAAGAATTTATATATATTTCAAAATATACCAATTCGTAATAATTAAATAAGTATATTATCAACTTATTTTAGTCCCATAGGTATTGCATCAACTATAATAATAGTCATCAATAGACGTACCAGATAGTCGTTCAATCCTCGTTAGCCCATATCCTAGATTCCATCCTAATCGCATCCTACGATTTACTGAAATGTATTCAACCCATATTTCATCTAACCTCATAGATATATCTATCCCCACTTGCCGAAGATTTCACTCGAATGTTACTCGACCCGAGTATTCTTTAAGTACATACCCCGGATTATACACTAAACTAATTCTAGGGTTCTCTCTTTCATTTCGAGGTTTACTCACCCTCAATAACATCATCTAGGAGTCCTAATATCATAACTAGAATACACTTTAATGATCTCCGATTACAATTTAACTTCCCCTAAACTCAAAGAACGAAAACTACCAATTTTAACAAAGGCGAATCAGTTCGCCCCAAATGCAAATCGATTCGGAAAGTGTTCTGCAAGCATATCCTCAAAGGCGAAACTCATTCCCGTCGGTGACCTCTAACCTCCTGACCCCAGCGTCCCTTATATCCCTTCGGTCGGACCTTACTTCGGCAGTTCCAGCCATCAAAACTAGCAATAAATTCCGAACGATTTTAACCCTTGGTGCCAAACCCAAAACCCAACCCAGACTTGCTCAATTAAAACACCATAACCCGTGAAATCTGGAGAAGCTCCTGTCGACCTCCCACTGCATATTTGTTACCAAACTCCAACCCGATTTGGAAACCCATTCAAACCCGAACCACCTACCTCCACTGGACCATCTACAAGGCTCGGTATTTTGACAAACCATCATAAAATGATCAGTTATTCTCATACACCATTATAGTCTCTCTAAACAATTTCACTAAAACTTTGATATCAAACTCATTTTTCTATTTGATAGGTTGAGTCGGTTTTGCGCTAAGAACTCCACCTTCGTCTAGCGCCACAAGGAATAGAGGTAAGTTTGTAAAGTTGGCAAAACAAAATCGACTCAAACATTCATCAAGGTCACATGGAACAACTCAGTATTTGTTTCTTCAATTTTAAATTTATGTTTGGGAGATATGAATATGTCTGTAATTTTTTTTATAGGAAATTGCGCTTTTTAAAAAAAAAATCCTATATTTGGTGTTTGTAGGCATCAACAAATCCGAAATTAAATCATTAAATTCCACTCTTTAATCTTTCATCAAATATCTTTGTCGTGTGGTTCACATTCAGCTACTGGTATGTTACTCCCTCTGTTTTGTTGCTGAGAAAGACCGAAAAAATTGGGAGTTATTCATGGGTTATAACTTATTATGTTTTATTATTGTAAGTTTGTCACCAAATAAAATATTAGGTTGAATTTGATTGTGAGAGTGATTGATTTGGGTAGAATTTGTTTTTGTCTAGGCTAAACAAGACTCAAATTAGGTTTATGCCAAAATTACTTTAATGCCAGAAGCTGATGTAAGAACCCAATTAAAGATGTTCAACGATAAATCAGACAATATATCTTTCTTTTTGTTTGTTTATTGAGAATTAAATCCATTGTATATGTGTATAGAAAACTGGGCTAAGAAGTCTTGATTCACCCTCATCTGAGTCTCCAAGGCCTACTATTCACTCATTTTGTAAGGTTTATCTTGCTTTAATTTTTATATTTTTGGCTTTTCTTTGCATTGGCAGACTAAATTGCCATTACCTATATAATTGATGTTTCAATTTCTAAAGAAGATTTATGCTTTTGTGTTTTATGTATTTATACATTTAATAAGTCATTGGCTTTTGTTTTGCCTTTTTTTTCAATACCCTAGAAGAAGGATTTTATTTCTTCATTTTTTTTTGCTGGAGCTTTGTGTTGGCTAGGGAAAGAGAAGAGAGAATATGGGATGTTTGTGTGTTTGAATTAAAGTTGTTAAATGGGTGGTTGGTAGGTTAATTTATGTTTTGTGCAATGTTGAGAAGTTTATATTTTATATCAATGATTTTTACAAGTTATAAAAATCTCTATCCTCTCAATCGACCATCACTTCCCCCACAATATCTGAGGACATCTCTTGTTGAGAAGTGTTTTATTTTTATTTTTATTTTTATAATCGTATTGTTCTTAAAATTAGAACTTGAAAAAGAATCAATTTGTGAGATAAATACTGAGCTCGACAAAACAAACGGATATCAATTTATGTTATTGTACTATTATATTAATTTGTAGAAAAATAATTATTCATAGTAACTCATAATACAATTGATTATATAGATTAATTTTGTATAATTTCATAGCATTATGTAGATTGTATATATTCCTTTCAGCATTAATCCACTATAAAATGATAGTCTAATGTCCCAAATTACTAGCATTTTAATAATACATTGAAAAGGAGAACTCCAATACCAATATAAAATTATGTTTTAATGTATGAAATTATGTTTTAATCAAAGAGTAAAGCAAGTAGATTTATATTTATATAAGATTACTCTCAAATTCAAGCGGAATAGAATCAATTATTTATTAAAAACGACACTTAAGCCTTTTTTAACAGTCGGAACATCATTTATCATTCTATTACATGAATAGAAGTTGTGTGAATGGTATGTTTCAAGCATCGAGAATGCCTATTGTGAGAATAACAAAAATGTCGCACATGTCGCCTCGCCCGCGTATTGCGCGGGTTTACGCCTAGTTCTGTCTAATTTTTGCCTCTACTTTTCTTGGTTAGCCTATTTAATATGTTCACCCCTAATCACAAAGCAATTTAAGGAAAACTCAGGGGTTGTGGAACTTGAGTATCGATTGATGATCTCAGCCTCTGAAATTTCTTTTGATTCTTCTCTCTCAATTGTAAGGTAATTTTAACATTTAGTTTTTATCATGACTTGATTAGATCGATTATTAATATTGGTGTATGTATTAATTACAGATTGTTGTGACATGAATAGTTACATATGATTCGAAAGATTCATACATCAGTAGTATCCACGAGAGGTAAAATAGCAACAAAGTATATAATTTCACTCTGTTAACGCCTCCCCCCAACTGTTGTTAATTACAGTATTGCCAAGCTAAGAAAGGGAATTTCACATAGAGGCCCAATGGGAGGGCTAATGACTAAATACTACCACCAAACCCCCTAACTTTTTACACTGGTAGTATTCTATTTTTTTTAGTATGTTTTTTAGTAATATGTCTACTTATTTTAAGTTTAAGTGTTTGTAAATAAACACAAACTATTTTGTATGTATGTTAAAGAGGCATTGTGGTGATTTATTGTTAGGTAGCCTCAATTTCACAATTATTAAAACGTGAACATTTAATTTGTTTAATGGTTAAGATTGTGGTGTCCATTTATTTGGGTTAGTATTTTTTTTATCTATTTATTTCAATCTGTAATAACCATTGTATATTGATTACAGTAGTATGTTAGTTGCATTTTGATTTTACATCTACAAAATTATTTTTTGCAAATCCATAAAATTTATTTCAAATATTCTTATATTGTCACTTTGTGATTTTAGATGTTGATTTACATTTACAAACTAGGGGTTTCAATATATGAATCTGAATTGAGGAATACATTTGTGCTTTTAATGGGTAACTGTAAACTAAATTTCTTTTTACATGGTGTTCTAAATTTTATTCTCTTTAGTTAAAATCAAAGAATATGGTTTTGAATGTTATTTTCTTACACCAAACTAAATATGTTTTGTTATCATTTTTAAATGCTTCACTAACCTTTGTTGATAGATTAGGGTAAATTTTAAGTGGTTTTTAATAATTTTGACTTCGATTTAGGGATACAGGTAATACCACATCATAACTTCCCATGATGAGTTTGACCCCATTCTCATCTCTAATCCATTTCCATTGGCCAAATAGTATAGTTTCTTCCAGCTATCCTTCGAGAATGCTTCACGACGTATTAATGTTTATCGGATGTAGTAATGGCAAACACTATCAATCTCATCTAAACTGTAGTGGGGAGGTAGTAATAGAAAACTCTATTAGCTTCATCTAATCTATCGCGGGGAAAGTCATTGTGAGCATTTGTTGAAACATCAGGCAAGTCTTTACGTAGCTTCCCTACTACTATTGGACGAGAGAATGCACCCATTGTCATGTCATTGTGCATTATAGACCTAAATGCATTCACCTTAGCGAGTTATCTAGCATGAATTGGCCAACATGAATGAGCAATTATTGGCTTCTCATACTCACTGAATTTGAACCAGTTGTTACACTAATCAATCATAATAACAATGGGTACATCTTTTACAAGTGATAACTCCTTCCTCAAAAGGACTACCACTCCTACAGCGGCATATGTATGAGTGATCCCTGTTTGAATGAATTCATACAGAGTTAAACCTTAAAGCATTGCCATTGAATTAGCATCTTTCATCCACCAAATACCAGGACCTCTCCCAATGGAATATGATAAAATATTTTGCATGGTAACTGATGCATGTGAGATTTATTATACTTCAAAAAATTCTGCAAAATATCGGTTGCCTGAATAGGAGTATCCCAAAAACCAGTGAAAAGAGCACGGCCTTTAGGGCCGATATCGAGGGATTTATTATTGTCAACACAAATTGGATGTTCAATTTAATTCACACTAATTAGGGATGTAAATTTGTGTTTTGATTGGCCCCGACATAGATAGTACCATTTAGACATGAAGACGACATGTCATGACATTGCTAGCACCCACTCACCAATAATAAGATATATAGTTTTACTCCAATTGAATAAGATAATACATGAATACACAATTAAAAACACGACATCATGCCATGTTTAAAATTGTCTACCTTAACTATGACACCCCACCTAGTAAAATACCGGGTGATCAATCATTTACCAAATTAAAACAAGAGTCTTATATGGTTCATTCTCAACATCACTATCGAAAATCAATTTAATTACTAATAACCTATTAGGCAGGCGTCAAAATTTTATTTAACTAATATGTTTAACCAAAAAAACTAAATAACACATTCTCACAGTTTATATACCACAAATGAAATGAAATAAAATAACCGAACACTCGGTACAACATAATACAGCGAATGTTGCACTAAAAGGCGATAAAAGAGTAAATGAATACAATTGGGCTATCGGCCCGAATGTTAATATAATGATTCCTATCTAGATCACGAGAATAGAAGAATCTAAAATAAACCTCCATGCATCCACAGCAGCTACAACAAGCGTCTAACTCGAAAGAATCATCATCCAGGCGTCCCTGTGTCTGGACACCTAATATATATATATATACACTAATGCTCTTGTGCGGACTAGTCCGCATTTTAAGAATGCGGACCGGACATATGTCACCTAACTGTGTCCCTAGAAATTATCGCCTAAATTATAGGCATTATCTCTCTCTTTACTGGGCTCACCGCTAGGTGACACATGTCTGGTCCGCACTCTTAAAGTGCGGACTAGTCCGCACAAGAGCAAGACTGTATATATATATATCAAGAGAGGGGAAAATAGAGAAATGGGTCAGAGCCCGAGTTTTGAAAATGTTTTAGCAAGTGCATAAATGCCATATTTTAAAATATGAAATCTCTCATATTTAAATTGGTATCGCAATCTCATGAGACACCCCTCACCCCTCTTCTAATAGAGCACACGTTCCGCATACCTTTTAAACAACCTAGTCAAGCTACCCTGCCTAACTAATCTGTTTCATCCATCTTCTAAAAGTCCTCATAAACCCGAGTACTAAGGACTAAACTTCTCCCCATTCCATACATTGCTCTACGTTTTGTACGTGAGGTGTCTCGCGAAGCGAAATCCAAACAAGGACCCCCCCCCCCCCCGATACACTACTATCTGACAATGTTTATCGTCGAGATCCATTAGACCCTTAGTATATAACGCATATACAAAAACCCATATATATAAAACCTATGATTCATATTCATATAAATCCGGATATAAATCTACCGAAATGGGAAATACTTTTATTCATTATTTTCACTTTACACAAGTTGACTTTATATGATATCTCATCTTCATATACAAGCAATATACTATACGCAACAAGTATAATTATACCTACTACAATCATAAGTATAATAACCATTCCACCGAGCTATAACTCGAGGATGTAGTCTCATAGTGCCTATTCGCATCCAGGTTTACTCAATCAACTACGATACCAAGCTGGACTCACTCATGGTCATGGTAAAACTACACAACGGTGGAGGCGATCACACTCCCTCCTGAAAGTGGAACACAAATATCGCACTCGCATACGGGAATCTATGACCTGGGCATATACTCTCCCTGCTCTTCAAGCCACGGGATTCACCCACATCGCGCAACCTCCCTGGATCGCACTAGAGAAAATATATAATCTAGCTTTCCATCCCTATGCTCGGGGAAGCCTATGGAACCAGCCTCTAAGATACAAATATACCATTCGCATACAGATATATTTATTTACGTATCACATCATATATATATATATATATATATCACTTCTCAATATGCTCTGGCTATAATTGCAGAACTCTTATAGCGATGGCCAATAACCCGAATGTTTCCTTTCGTAATAGTATATAAGTATTCTCTTACTTAATATATAACTCGCACCTTAATCACTTTTACGAATTTATAAATATTCCCGAATATACCAATTCGTAATAATTAAATAAGTATACTATCAACTTATTTTAGTCCCATAGGTATCACATCACCTATAATAATAGTCGTCAATAAACGTACCAGATAGTCGTTCAATCCTCGTTAGCCCATATCCTAGATTCCATCCTAATCGCATCCTAGGATTTACTCAAATGTATTTAACCCATATTTATTCTAACCGCATTGATATATCTATCCCCACTTGCCGAAGATCTCACTCGAATGTTACTCGACCCGAGTATTCTTTAAGTCCATACCCCGAATTATACACTAAACTAATCCCAGGGTTCTTTCTTTCATTCCGAGGTTTACTCACCCTCAATACCATCATCTAGGAGACCTAATATCATAACTAGAATCCCCTCTAATAATCTCCAATTACAATTTAACTTCCCATAAAATCAAAGAAGGAAAACTGTCAATTTCAACAAAGGCGAATCGATTCGCCCCAAAAACGAATCGATTCGGGGTAGCGAATCGATGCGGTTTCCATTCGAATCGATTCAAAAAGTGTTCTGCAAGCAGGTCCTCAAAGGAGAATCGATTCGGTTTCAATCCAAATCGATTCGGCCTGAGACAGCCTTTTAGGTCCCCTTATGCGAATAGTTTCGGTCTAGACCCGAATCGATTCACCCTATTCGGAGGGCACTATTTGGGCGATTTCATCTTCTCTAAAATTCCCAAATATCAACCCATTCTCCATTTTATGGTTTATAACCTCAACCAACATCAGTATAATCATCCTAACACTGATTTCTAACTAACACATCCATTAATTTGTGGTATTAAACCATTTATCTTAGATTTAAACCCTAAAACCTTTAAAACCCTAGTTTATCATTTTCTCCCATCTCTACCCATTTCTACACACCATTAACGTAGGTTAACACTAGAAATCATTAAGAGTTTACAATACATCAATTTGTAAACTCATACTCAATTTTCCCCAAATTTATTTTAAGGGTTCTAACCCAAAAATCATATAGTTTACCAACTATAATATGAGATACACACACTAAATTAAATACAGTAAGTAAACACTTACCTCGTGGATAAAATCCGACGACCTCGAGTCGAATCCCGCGGAGTTTGGCCCAAAAATCCCTTTTCTCTCTTCCTTTCTCCTCTTCTCTCTTTTCTTTATCTTTTCTTTCCTTCTCTCACTGTCTCGTTCCTTATATGAAAGAAATAAGGGTTTTCCCTTATTAAACCCAAAAATGACTCGTTTACTCAATTGTGAGTCCCTACTAGTCCAAAAGTCCCCAAAACCTAAACACTACGCCCGGATACTCTATTTTGACTATCTCGGCCATTCCGAAACCAACTGTGCACTCAAAATCTCAATCCGAGTCACTTAACTAAAATTCACTAATCATACCCGACACTTCTCAATACGGATTTTCCATAACGTAAAATAATTCTCGTCGCTTTATCCAATTGCGACATGACATAAAAACATTCCGACTCATTTACTCAATCCCCTAAGTAAATGTAACACTCGTCGGTAAGCATCTAACACATTCTAATCCAGAATTTACTATTCACTAAAATTCCTTAAATTACCGAATTACGCCCACTTATGTAATTTAAATATCCACAAAAGTACGGGTTATTACATTAACATCAATGGCCTTAGTTCCAAGACATTATTTTCATATTCTTTTAATTTCATAAATTGTTTTGCATTATTCAATCCAATATATTAGGTTTCAACACATGACTTTAGGAGCAATCCACTTTAGTATGCACCACACATGACTTCACTAGTAATCGAACTCATGACATCCTTATCATTTCATTTATTATAAACTTTTCTAAGCAGTTTTTGATTTTATTTTTATGCAAATCCAATTATAAAATAAAATGTTTCTTTTTTAGATAATTGATGCGGTTATATTTGAGCAATCGTATATTTGAATTAGATGATCATGTGAATAAAATTTCAAAATCCTTGTCTTGATCATATTGTGTGATCTTTAAAATGAGCATATATATTAGTTTATCGTATTTTTCTTGCATTATCCTCTAGCTACTGAAGGTTTTATGGAATTATTCTCTCAATGAACATCACTACTCTTATAAATTTATATTGGTTAGAATATTTTCTTTTTATGAGGTTAGCTAAAATATTTAAATTTCTATTGGTTGGGATCGTTTGTATTTTATTTTAAGGCAAATTAGTGTTAACGGAATTCAAAGCCCGTGACATCATATTTTCTCCTTAAGGTATATTTTTTTAATTTTTTTGTACTTTTGCACGTTTGAACATGACTATTTCCATCTCCACGTAGACATATACACACTCTGAATAATTAAAACAGAATAAGCATTACAACAGGTGAATCTATACAACCATGTACTTTTTTATATGAAATGAGTCCCTTATATTTAAGGATCAATTTGTGAAATGTATATGCTAAATTGGCTTATAAATTTAGAATTAATAGTTTTTTTCCTCTTTTTTTGTTCCTATATATTACGAATTTGAAGAAAAATGTGTCAATGAGTTTTTAGTTCATTTTTTCATTCTCAAATCAGTAAAGGAAATGCATACCTAAAAAGTGGTTCTTGATTACAAAAAATATGAAGATCTTAAATTGGCTTTATAAAATATATGTAGGAAGTTCCATAGGCATGGCGAGGCATGTGTACACGTGACTTAAGCCACAACAATAGTATAGTCAGAGTTCTTACCGAAAATTCTCAATTGACTCTTCATAAAATAAATGTGTTATGATCGAGAGGCACTAATGTAGTGCCATATACAAGGTCATAGTCGTGTGGTATGCCAAAAACATGAGTATTGAGAACAAAACTAAAATAGTGCCATTAGCACCGGTATATGTTATATCTTATCTCAACATCTTAGTTCCAACATGCATGTCTACTATATTTTCAAAATTTTCAATCGTGCCTTTAGGCACAGGAATTCATGTGAACTTACCAGGATTAATGAAGGAAAATACATTGTCTATCCATATTAACATTATTATATTAATTTCACTTTAGTTTTTTCAAACTGACAACTTAGATTTATTACATTTCATTTTCTCAAAAATTATTGAATTAGTTGTGCAATAGTATTGATAGATGTCGTAAGTTTGCATTCAGTAGGACTTTGTAATTGTATTATTATATCTTATCTTTTGTTAAGAATGTAAATTATCTTCATTTACATTATTGTTACGGGTTGTGGCACTAGAGTAATAGAATTTGCACTATAATGACCAAAATTTAAAGTTGAAGAATCACACGTATTTTATTTATTTTTTAATCTAAATTGTTGCAATTTTATCTTTTAAGTGTTATGGTTCCATGATCCCTTTGTATTAGACCCCGACCTCAGCTAGTTTTTCTAAGAACCCGCTTAACTTATTTTACTTTTGAGACTTACTCGTTTAAAGATGGTTTTTTGCTGCGACAAAAACAAAATTAGTATCATCAATACCGTCATACATTAGTTTGTTTGATTTTTTCAAAAACTATATTATTATGGTCAACATGGTCATATATCAGTTTGTTCTTTTTTGTCAGAAACTAAATTAGTATGATCAACACCGTCATATGTTAGTTTGTTCTATTTTGTTATTCCACATAATATATGTTAAACTGAATTATTTTACCATGATATTAAAATCGATTAGAGTTTAAATATCATCCTTCCATCCTAAGTATATATTTAACAACTAAAACAAATAAATCAGAGAAATATCAAATCAATTATTAAAAATTTATTAGAAGTTTTTATTACTTTAAAAATTAACTTCTAATTTTTTATTTTATCATATTAATCTATTTGAAATACTAACTCTTTTACGCCACTAACACGAGTCAAAATTTTGAAATGAACATGACACGTTCATGAAAGTAAATCCACACATAAATACGTCTTTAGAAGTGTCATTTTCAAATCAATGTGTTGATTTTCCTTTCGTGTCTAAAATTCTCAACTACTCTATAACGATTAAAACTAATAAATTTGAGGAATAGTAAATCATTAAAATATTTTCACCGTGCCATGACCATGGGTACACCCAAGTGTGTGTCTGTGTGTGTGTATATATATATATATATATATATATATATATATATATATATATAAACCGAAGTATAAGGTATAACACTAATGCAACCAACTGCACTCGAACTAACCCACCCAAACCCTGTGGTCACTCTAAGTAATTAAATCCCACCATGTATAATACATACATATACCTAATTGTAATTGCACATAGGATATTATATACACTAATATACCCAAAGCCTGATTAAATACTCGAAGTGTATTATAATCATTATTATGGGTAATTACACTCGAACTTACATAACCCCACCACTTGTATATTTTAATTTGTTTGAACGTATGTATATATATATATATACACACACACACACACACACACAACACACAACTAATTAACCCAAACTAAACCAAACCAACCTGCAAAACCCATCCAAAAACCCAAGTTGATGAACTTTATAAAGTCAGATCGATCCTACGAGATCTATGGGTTGTGCTTTGCCTAGTTGTACATTCATGGCGGACCTCAAAATACCAAACTCAACCTTGGGTTTTCTACAACAACTAAAACCCTTATTTCCATACTTTAAAGTCATAAGCTAATGTATATAACAAGTTTCCAATGATTCTAAATATGATTCCCAATCAATTAAGGGTTTAGCATCAAAATCTTGGCATACAAGAAATAGTTCATCTTTTTATGTTAATCAAATCCAATTAACATGTTGTCATCATTAATACTTTCTTTAAGCATGTGATTACACATAAATCAATTGTATAAACAATATGGTATTCATAATTTCAACAAATCAAGATTCTAACTATATTAATCATGGGTATTCTCACCAATAAATCAGACGAATCTAAGTTAAACTTACATATTAACCTAAACATGAGTCTGGTCAATTTATCAATCAATTCAACATTAAAAGAGTTTAGAAAATCAAATCATATAAATTTTAAATCAGATTTTTATATCCTAACACCATGGTTCTACATACATTAGTTCATGAACAACAATGAAAGTCAAAAATCAATTGCATATCAACACGGTAAGCAAGATAGTATTTCTTACCTTATCAAAGCTTGAATCTTGATTTATTCCTCTTGAATATTATTCGTCATCTCCCAAAGATTTCTTCTTGAAGCTATGGTTTTAATTATGTTGCTATGATATTTAACAAGGGTTATAATCCTATTTAAGACCCAAAATTCGAAGGTCTACTATAGGCCCACTTTTGGACCCCCAAATAAGATGAAAATACTAACCGGGTACTCTTAAAACTTGGGTCAAAGGTATACCTAGTCCCGAGACCCAATTTGCAACATTAAAAATACTATTTCGGGACTCCGTTCATCTCTAGAGTCCCATCCAAATGTACTAATCCAAAATATCAAATTAATTACAACTTAGTTAATTTAATTTATAACTCGACCATAAATTATTTGAAATTGTCGTTTTAAATTGCGGTTAACAATACAAATCCACTAAACCCAATAAATTAGTCGTTAATTCACCCGAATAAATATTAATTAATAATTAAATAATCATTTAATTAATTATAAAAATTACAAAGTATTACATTATTCCCCCTAGTAATGGAATTTGGTCCTCAAAATTAGCCTAAGTCTTAATCACATAACACTAGGTAGAAACTCATAGTCGGATGAATAATCCAAATAAGGAAACCCCCGTATATACTCGTAGTCTACCCTTTGAGCACTTGACCAAATCGCGTACGGAATCCCTAAAAAAAAGGTCTAAACCAAAGCCAATTTTCTCAGCACTCGTCGGTGCTATGACAAATAAATCATGTTGTGGTAATCCAAACATGCCAATACTAATAAAAAACTTAACCACGTTGTGGAAAATTAACCATGCCATTCAGCACTATAGCTCACTTGCATCATGGCGGGTCTAACTGCACTGTCTTCCCTCGCATCTCACTCACGCTATGGTGTACTAAGATAAGGGGAACAAATACATATAAAAATAAAATAATGGGGACATACCCAGTCCATCTGATATGGTACCCCGTTGTCCGTCCTAGTACATTAGTCATAGTCTCATTGTCCCTCAATGTGTCAGTTGAGCTAGCAGAATGTTGTCTAGCAGAGGTGTAAAATAGACGGATACGGAGAGGATACCATAATATCTACATCCATATCTTTATTCGTATACATATCCGCCCGGATAATAATATACATCAGAATCAGCACCGTCTTATTCATTTGAAATAGTAGGACTCAAAAGAAAGAACAGAACACCACACCAGGAAAATTTTGAAGAATTAAGTAGCTAGCCTAGGAATTCGAGGGCCCAGTGAGTACCATGAGTGGATTTCTTGAGAACTTTTCTGATAGGACCGGACTAGGGAACAACTATAATATCCTTATCCATTTTTATTATTTAAGATACATTTATCACTAATTTAATCAATGAATTAAATATATAATATTCCACGTAAGATATGGAGAATGTGTAAAACATCAAATTGAATTATAAAAGAAGGTTCAAACATAAGAAGTCACCTTTCATGTGAATTTTCTTATTCAATTTTGATAATCCATTGAAATTTGTATCCTTGTCAGTTTCTTTAATGTTTGAACAAAAATGAAGTGAAGCATCATCTTACTTGAAAAATGTAACTCAATTAAAATATTAATCGAGAAAACTAAGAATATATTACAATAAAGATGGGATGCTATTTTTTACCCCTTAAGTTCATGAAGTGTGTTATTCCCATTTTCTTTGTATCCTTGTCTCATTAAGCATTTAGGTAATCACAACTCACAAGTTAATAGTAATGCATAAAGATAAATTAAGACATATTCATTGTTTTAACATACTAATTCACCCAAATAAATCTTCATCAATAAATTGTACTAAAAAGAGAAATTCATGAGTTTAATAATACACATAACATAAGTTTTCCTTATACGTAAAAATTTCTTCCACCAAAATTCATTCCCTAAGACACAAAAATTATCATCTTCAACTTACAAGGTCCCACAAAGTTGTATTGGACAAGAGTAAAGAAAAAAATATAAACAGATTATTAGCATGAACTATTCATTATCACAAGAAGAAGAATAGTAACAAAAATATTCCATTAATAACAATACTTAAAATGAATTTACAAGAACCTAGCTATTCATTATCATCAGCAACCTTCAAATTTCCTAAAATTGTTACAAACTAATAATAGTAAACGAAAAATTAACTAGCAATATTTTTTTTGGTTCATAACACCGGCAATATTATTTTTGTAAATCAACAATATTTTTTGGTCCAAAACACCAGCACTAATATTGTACATATGGGCAAATCAATAATAAAATTAACCAACAAAAACTAGACCAACACTAGTAAGCAAAGATTAGACAATAAAAAATATTATCCATGGAAACCCACACAAATCAATAAAAAAATCAACCACAAAAAATTAACCTCATCATTAGTAAGCAAAGATTTTATTTTTTTGTAAAATAGCCGCACTCAATATTTTTTGGTCCATAACACCAACACTGATATTGTACATATGGGCAAATCAACAAAAAAATTAACCAGCACTGAATATTATCGATGAAAACCCACACAAATCAATAAAAAATCTAACCAGCAAATTTTTAGAGTAATATCTTTAGTACAAAATCAGGGGACTTAACCCACATCAACGATTGGAGCAATGGCCATTTTCGTTCGGGTATAAAATCCACAACAGCAATTGATATGGCAGCTAATGGCGATTTTCATTCGGGTATAAACCCCACAGCAATGATTAGAGCAAGCAGTTAATGGCGATTTTCGTTCGGCTATAAAACCTTTGTGATTTTAATAAAAAAACATTAGACAAACGAAAATCTATAAGATGGGAAAATATAGTTGCTTACCGAAGATGAAGCTCGACCTTTGTTAATGGTAGCACCATGAAGGGTAAGGTTAGAGTTAGTTTTTGTGGGAGGGGAAAAGAAGAGGAGAAAAGGGAGGGAGGGTGCATGCACGGGTGTTATTGAGTTTGTTTGTGTGCAACGTGTGTGTGAGTTAAGTTTGTGCATGTGTGCAGCATGTGTGTGAGTGAAGTTTATGCGTGTCTTTTAGTTTATGTGCGTGTGAGTGTGTTTAGTTTAGCTCAAAGATTAGCCTTAGTTTAATTATATATTTATTAATAAATATATAAATAATAATATTAAATAATAAATATATATTTATTTTACGGATACGGATATTCATTGAAACGGATATCCGCTAATACGAATGGTCTGTCTCGAATACGTATTATACTCCACGGATACTATCACCTTCCGTATCCATATCCGTTTTTTCGAATACTAAAAATGGTTATTTGTATCCTCTCTTTCGAATAGTTATTCGGGTAAATATCTGCTAAATTCGGAAACGAATAGGGGACGGATACGGATTTTCAAATATCCGTTTTCACCCCTACTATTTAGTGTTGGAAACTGCAATGCCGGATAAGGATACTCTTACCCTACTCGTCAAACGCCTCTAGGTTGGTCTTCGATCACCAATTCGTCGAATGGCCCTCTTCCCCACATTTATGGTAATACCCTATGAAGAGACCATTGTGAACCCCTGACTACTGGGCCACTATTTACTTTTTTTTATTTCTTTCATAATTGGTAGTGTCCCTGTCAATCCTCACGCTATGAATTTTTTCCCTATCGACGATGAAAATGCCTATCTCCATTGGCCCTACCCTTATTCTCTTAAATATAGTTAGTTCCTATGTTTGTTGTCTTCCTAATTTTGGTCTCTCAAAAGTTCGAGTGCTCCCAATAGTGCAAAAGTGTAGTTGTGTCTTTGCGAGCCCCGAATGAGTTATGACACTGTGGTCGGGAGGAGAAGAACTTATGTGTGTTCATCAATGGTGGATGTGTGAGTGCTTATCTCACAGTTCAGTACCTCCCCCCGAGATGAGGTTATCGATTCGATGTTGGGTCGGTGATTTTCCCCTAAAAGATATTTAGACACCATATCCTATTTTTAGTGTACACCCCTAGTTTCTCAGGCTTTGGACCGGAGTGTTCATTTTGTGCGGGAAAGGAGGGGTTTATGGGTTGTTCAAATTAGTCAGTTTATTTTATATAAAAAACAAAAGACTCGATATATCCTTTTTGAAATAATCCTAAGGCATGTAGTTGGTAAACAAATTATTATTGTATGGGTTCGAGAACCGAGTTTACGAGTGGAAAATGTCTTAAGCATACAACTTGTTCTTATTGGTTCCTTCATTACATGTTTATACTATCTCTTAACATTATTTGATTATTTTTTAGCTTATTATTGGATAAGCTCAAAGATCATGGTGGGAGAATCCCTTAAAGATAGATGGATGCTTAGTTAGGAAAAGGTTATCAGTCACTTAACCAATGAAGGTACACAAGGGTGCTTGTGTATGACTCCATGATTATAACCGACGGTCGTTAGTGTGTATGTAGGTGCTTGATAAAGCTCAGCTTAGAAAACGATTGTCAGCTAATACGCATGTGAATGTGCACGAGCGATCGCGACTTGATATAGTTCGATATTTAGTTTCAGTTAGAAAGAGCGTAATGTATGAGGGGGAAGAGATAGGTGCATCTCAGTGGGGTCAATACATCAAGAGAAATATTTTTGAGTCCCAACCTCACGGTAATCCACGAGATCAAATCCTGCGTAGTTTTATTGGTGTTAATGTTTGAGCACTCTATGAAGATATATAAGAGTTCGTGGCTATGAGATACTTTGATATCTCAGTTGTAGTATGTGAGGGGTGAGGGGTGAAGTATGAGATATGGGTGCATCTCGGTGGGGACCATATATCAAGATACATATTATCAAAGCTCGAAATCATGAAAAGCAATTGATATTGCTCCTATGTACCCAAGAGGATTTGGGATCAAAGTTTACATATTTCGATTGTTCACATGTTCAAACATGACGTGTGTGAAAGTACGAGGACTTTTTTTGGAGAGGGGGAGAGGGAGTGGGCCTAAAGATCACTAATATTTGCATATCATATTATGATCATCGGGTGATCACTACAAGGAAGGTGGAATCCTTTGGGCTAGTTTGGAGGTAAAGAAGGGTAATTGTGTAAATAAATGTATTATTTTTTGGTTAAAAAATCAAGCAAAACACTACACCTTAGGATTGGAGTGGACTAGAAGGAGAATGGGTTTGGACTAGATATGGATGCATCTCTAAGAAACAATATGTCAAAAGACGTATTATGAGGTTGTGATTCACGAGTTTAGTTCGGGACATATTTACATATATTTACCCAAAGTAGTTCCAACAAACGGGACATATTTAAATTTGTATCATTATGTTTAATTGAAATATTTATATGTTAAACTTATAAATTTATCAAAAGACAATGTTTGAAAAGTATTGATATGAAAAAACATATTCGAGTGTGCCACCTCAGGGATAGGATTTTTCGCTCAAAGAAGTGGTAGGAGTAGTCAGATTTTAGACTTTGACTTTGCAATGTTTCGAACTATCTCGACCCACAAACACTTTTTGGAGAATGTTTTGAAAAGTACATTTTCCTGTTTATGTATTTTAATCATGGAATTTAATTTAGAATTTGTTTAACATATGGGCATGTCATTTTGATACACAAACAGAGGTGTTGGGTCAATAGGCTTTGTATATATAAAAGTTGTAAAGTGCATACCCGGTCCCTTAAAAGAGGGTTGGGATAAAGAAGATAAATAGATATGGAAAGTTTATCACTATATATATACATATATATGTGGTATGGGTCTAAAATTTTGGTAAAGTTTATTTACCCTTATAGCGTGAATCAAATTTTCCATCGAGGAGTGTTCCCCACTTGATGTGCCCAAGGTGGGTAGAGCTTCGTTTAGGCAAGTAGAGATTCATTTAGAAGTGCTAACTTTATCGGTGTGCACGCAAAGGTTAGCGTCTATTTATTTCTTGAAGGCCAATTTTTAGCAATACGAACCTCGATTAGGACTTTGGAATTGACCACATTAAAGTACGAGCTTTCCTTGAGAGGAAAGATGCTTTTATGAAGTACAAGCTTCTTCGGTACTATCAAAAATGAACTCGAGTATCTCAGGCTCTCAGGATTAAGAAAGTTAGAAAATCGAATAAACGTTGGGTTTTCGGGTCCTTTAAATGGTTGGTGTGGACATACGTCTATATGGGTCTATCCCGGGGCATTTAACTAATCGATTAAAGCCCTTGAATGGTGGATTAGGTGCGACCTTAGTGCAACCTCAATACCATGAGGAAGAAAGCTTCGGGAGTGTTTCCCGATCACCTCACAACTAGTTTTCCTTTTTGGTTAGTGGGAACCGAGGGTAGGGAGATTAAGTGTGAACTAAGTATGAACCAAACACCATGAGGGAGCAATCTCCGGGGGTGTTTCCTAATCACCTCACAACTAGTTATCCATACTGATTAGTGGGAACTAAGGGTAGGGAGATTAAGTGTGAACTTTGTATGACCCAAACACCAGGATGGAGAAATCTTTTCGTATGATTGAAATATTTTGTGTTTGTGTTTGCTTTCTTATAGAATAGAACGAGTGCCAGAGTTAGGCGTTATGTATCCCCACTCGCTAAGGTTTTGGTGAGAACTCCTACTTTTGTTCGAACTTTTTTATATGCCATGGTGTTTGGTCTATTATTGGATTGCCTATCTGATGCGCACTTTACGAGGAGTGTTGTCCCCACAACAAGTGAAAATTTCTATCCTCTTGCGGGTCACCCGTTTGTCGAAGTGCCTCTAGTGGTAGATCGGACTCTGACCTTTACAACATAGGGGTTGAGGGCTATATTAGGGATAGAGGTTCCTCCCATTCAGGGGGTATATTAACGTCAGTGTTTTGTCTACCTATTTGGAGGAGGTGGTGATGGACCCGGGGCTTGACATAGCGGCAACAGTATGCATGCTCGAATTTTGTAATTTCTTGATATTAGAGATCTCTTAGTGTAGGGTGCTTCTGATGGGATCCAAATATGGTGATTGCCCCTTTTAATTATTTTTCCCGAATTTTTGGATATGCCTCGGGGAGGATGGGGCTAGTGGATATGTATTGTTCCATGTTCTTTTTCTCGAGATAATGCATATATAGCTTTACAAGTTTTGCATATTTTTGGGAGGTACGCCTTTATTTAGTTTTGTTTCGCTTAGTCATTTTAGTAAGTTGTTATTTTCTATCTTATTCATGTTGTTTCTTTTGTTTATGTTTTGTGCAGATGTGATTTTTGCTTATGTGGCTACATATTATGATCCTTCTTGGGTTATCTAGCAATGGATGGTGTTTTCCCTCTTTTTAGGCGATATGAACAATGGAACTTGAGGGCGGGGCCGTCCATGTCATTAGCGGTAGCTAGGGCGCTTTTGAATGGGATGATAATAGAAACTATAAGTAGTTTAGTATGTTTTACTTCCACCATTACCTTTTTTATACCAACATGTTTATACTAACTTGATTTTATTCTTGATGTTTTATTATCTTAGTTGCCCTGGGGTTTGACCCGTCATATATTAGGAGATGGTGTTGCAGTGTGGGTTTTACCGAGGAGGAGGATGCTATCGGAGGAGATGTATGGGGCCATTTTTTACTTGCGTGAGAGGGGGACTTTGTAGTATGTGTGGGAATGTTATAGTTAGGGTGTCGTTACCCCTCCATACTGTCTAAGGCATACAAGGGGTTGATTGAGGCGGACAGGCAGATGTGTACGAACGAGGTTCCTGCCGTTGATTTTCTCAAAGATAACCTCGATTATCGGGGTTTTCTAACAGAGATGGTGATTATTATGCCTCTCCCCATGCTCAAGGAGCTCTTATTGTCCAGGGAGGGATTGGAGCCGGTATGGGAGGGTCCTACAGTAGTGGATGGGGAGCCAGTAGCCTAGGCAGGTGAGGTGAGGATCATCCCTCTCCTGAGGTCGATAAGGAGGACGAAGAGGTGTTCCCTGGGGAGGGGGGGAGTTCAGGGTGTAGCACCTAAGGTAGGTGCGGGGGTTCAGGGGTAGTTTCTTAGGGGAATGTTAAGGGTCAGGCTACACTAGTGAGGGGGAAAAGTTGTAAATAAAATAAAAAGAAAGAAAAATAAGGTAAAATGTGTAAATGTAGTTTTTTTTGTTGAGGGAGTCCTATTTTTGTCTTCGTGAAGGTATGAATTTATAGTTGCCTAAAATAACTAACTCTTTCTGGCTCCAAGTGAATTTCAGTTTGAATTTTAGCTCCAAGTAACTTTCAATTTGAATTAGAATTAATTTTCTACAATAACCACCCATATTGCCTCCAAATAACCTCTAATTCAAATTCAAATAATAAACACTTTAAACTACCGTGGTGTTACATTCTCTGAACATGACTTGGGGGAGTGGGATGGTCACTCCTCTGGGGTAGCACAAGCCTTTAGGCACGAGGCCTTCGTTTATGTTTTTTATCCCTACTAGGATGCGAGAGTGTTTATCTCCTGTTCTGTCGTTTCTACCCAAGGTCGAGTTATCAATTCCGTGGTTTAATGATTTCCCATAGAATCTATTAGACACCATATCCAGTTTTGTCACACGCCCTGATTTAGGCCTATGCCTAAATATATATGCACGAGGGGTTATCGGTTTTTCAGAGTCTCTAGCTTTTTTTATAAAAACAAATAATAGATTTGGGTTAGCACTTTTTCGATAATCCTAAGGCAAGTTTAGGTCTGCGATTGATCCAAAGATTCTTGTTGTGGGGTTCGACAAACGATTTATGAGTGGGGAAGCTATTAGGCCTCCACTTATTCTTTATGCTTCCTTAATTATATGCTTATTATCTCTCTTGACATCATGTGATTACCTTTTAGTTTATTTTAGAGCATGCTTAAAGACCTTTGTTTAAGAATACCTTAAAAAGTAGATATATGCTTAAGTATGAAAATGGTATCATCGAGAGGCGTATGTTCAACATTTAAACCGGTGTGGATACAGAAGAATTATTATGTATGACACTGTGTATTTGGGTTAACGGGTGGTCATTAATATGTAAATAAGTTTGCTAGAAACCTCGGCTTGGGTAACGGGTGGTTGTTAAGGTTATGTGTGTGTGTGTGTGTGTGTGTGCGTGCACGAGATTTCTTGACCTGGGATAGTCTGATATCTCATTCGATGTTTGAGGAGAGATAGGAAGACAAGAGAGAAGAGATGGATGCATCTCTGTTGTGACAACATACCGAGGAATATATTATCGAGGCTTGTGCTCACTAGATGGACTCAATGTTGTGCCTACGTACTCGTGTAGCCACGAGGTCAAAGCCTATGTTGTTCGGTTGTACACGTCTACTAACGTGATGTGTGTGCAAGTGTAAGACTTGGCTTGATAGGGGAGAATATATATGTATGACAAAGGATGCTTAGGTGGGGGTTCATAATGGGAGTGAACCCGAAGATCCCCGATATTAGCATATTATATTATAATTTTTGGGCAACCACTAATAAGAAGGTACTGTCCTTGTGGTTAGTTTGGAGGTGTAGAGGGGAAGTTGTGCAAATGATGTAATGTTTTATGGTTAAAAAATTGAGTAAAACTGTAAGCGCAGGTAATTTCCTTTTGTAAAAAGTCAAGAGATGCGGAAGCGTAAAGTTGATGGTTCAACAATTAAACAAAATCGGATTTTAATTTAATAAAACAGAATTAAACCAATTCAATAATCCAAGTCCTAGAATTTGCCTAAATTATGATTGTTCATATTTCCAAGTTAGGCCAAACCAAAATAATGCAAGTGACTTGAATTACACAATTTTACCCAATATTAAATTAAAGTCCAATTTTACTATAGTGTGAGAATTAAACCGAATTTTATCTTGAATTAAACCTAAAGCATGCGTTCTAAATTTTGTGCAAGATAAAAAATAAACAATGTCACACTACGCCGCGATGTACGAGGAAAAACCCAAGACGGGAAAAAAACTTGGACGGCCCTAGCCACAAGTCCACTAGATACGAAATTATACAATTACAAGACAAAAGACTTACATCCTCGACCCGAACCCTCTCAAGCCTTGTCGCTCCTTCTTGTAGAAACCTCTTCCTAGAGGACAACCACGGAGCTCCACCGCGATCTCGGAATCCACCGATAGGACTTTGTATGGTCACCGTCACCCAAGCTTGGAGCCTTTCTCCAAGTGAGTAATACCGCAACAAACTTCTTCTTCTTTGTGATGGGATGTAGAAGGAAACCCAAAACGTCTCTTTTTCAATTCGGCAGAGAAAACCGGTGCCAAAACTCCAAGCAATTGATATAAATATAGAAACTTGGATAAACAACTATTGGGTGTAAACACTAGAGTGGTATATGATTTTTCATTAAAGAATAACACTCAAAACATGATCTTTTTCTTTAAACAAATTTTCTCTCAAAACACTCTCTAGGAGTTTGTATGGTATGAAAAAGATACCCCTTCAAAAATGATTCCCGTCCTTAATAAAGCCTTAAAAAATCAGTTAAGAAATAAGTGGGGAAATGGGGTGAAAACTGCCAAAAATTGCTCAAAATCGTTCCCGCCTGGCATCTCGTTCGAACGAACTTGACTCTCGTTCGAACGAGACTTCTAACGAGCGACCAGACTGGGCTCGTTAGAAACTCGTTAGATACCTCGTTAGAACGAACAAACTCGTTCGAACGACATATCGAACGACTGACCAGTTTGGGTTCGTTGGCAAAACTCGTTCGAACGAAACCTCGTTAGAACGAAAAACTCGTTCGAACGACATATCGAACGACTGACCAGTTTAGGTTTCGTTGGCAAACTCGTTCAAACGAAACCTGGTTCGAACGAAAAACTCATTCGAACGAAACCTGGTTCGAACGAAAAACTCGTTCGAACGAGACTTCGAACGACTTCCAGAAATTTTTGATAAATTCAATTTTTGGCCCAGAATATTATGTACTTTATTTTAAAGTTCCAATTAAATTATTCTGAAAGTAAAACATGGTTTTTTATTAAACCTAACACCCAATAAATATTGTTCCAAGCTCCCATATAAATATAATTACATTCATACCTTGGGAGCATGGAACCTTAGATGATGACGTAAAAACGAGGCACGCAAACCGGCATTTTGATGAAGCTTTATATTCTTTGCCGCTACGTCTTCAACACATACTTCATAGGCTTGAGAGTATTACAATAAATCACTAACCTATGAATAAATGTTTTTGTCCGGAATTGAGCCAAAACTATATATGGACTCAATTGGAAATTTGTGTCCTTACAAATCTCCCCCTTCGGCTATTCCGGGACAAAAACCAAAACAAAAATCCTAAAGGGCCGTCAAGCTCACTAGACTCAAAACATAACCCGCCCAAACTTGAATTAACCCACGAATCAAACACTTTGCCTTTTAAAGATGCCGCTTTAGTAGAATACCTGCACACTTAAGAAAACTCATCAAATGCATAGGGAATATCAAAATATTAAATGCAATTAAATAATTACTCCCCCTAAAATAATTCTCCCCTTTATCAAACAAATGACATTTACTTAGAAAGACGTCTCCCCCTAAGATGAATCTCCCCCAAACTAAGATACGATAATAATAGGATTAGATACCATTTCTCCCCCTATCATCATTCTCCCCCTTTTTGTTCAGGAATAGGCAAAGGATAAAGAACTAATAAACAACATGTTGAAGCTTAAAGTGATAAGACATGAAAGCATATGGGCAATAAAAGCAAGGCAAAGACAAACAAATATCATATATATATGAACTAGAAATATACCAATGAAGCACTTGCATATATATATAGATATAAACACACATATAACACAAAATACAATAAGTTTGCACACTCGTATGGCAAAAATGTGTCATATGGAAACGGAAGTGTAGGGTGTGAACTAGCAACAATTAAAATTAGACCCAAACACTTAATAAACGTTCACGGAGTTCTCATTTGATTGCAAACTTCATCACATTGAAATATAACCTCATGTGACAATATGAAGATTAAACTCAATGAACAAACATACACAATGCATACAAGCCTAGCATGATGATGATTCTACAAACCAAATAGAGTCATGACATTAAAGACAACTAGGATAAACGGACATTGTGCAAACCGTTGATATACCATCCAATTCTCCCTCAATAAGCATATATATTCTTTTACTTTTGAATGAATATATCAAACAAACATAGGCCTTGGCAATTGTTTTCCTTTTAATGCCAAATATTCTGTTTTTAGGCCTTTGGATCACGTATTTCTTTTAGATCCAATAAACGGTGGCTTACAATCGCAAAGGATTTAATTCATCCTTTCGGAGCCCTTCCTCGTGCACATTTTATTTATTATGTTTACATTTTTCACACAAATCTCACATGCAACGGATTTTGACATGCACTAGTCCTCCTAGGTCATTGATATGTAGATGACTAGATTGATAGGAGAACACCTCAAAAAGCTCAAATATAACATGTGACATTAAGATTTCAATAGAGCTCGTGCATGTGTGAAAAGAGGCATATAGAAATAGAATCCATTTAAACAATACAAAATCCAACTACTCCATAGAAGGCATGGTAAAGAACATTTTAAGGATTGAAAATTTAAACCAAAAGTTCTAGCCACGTGGGAGCGTTAAAGGAGGGATTCAAACACAAGTATATGCCACATAAAGTGTGTCAAACTAAAATACACACAAAATAAAATCTTTTTGAGTTTTGTAACATTTTTCATCAAAAATAAATATTTACTCAAAAGGACACACAAAAATCATTTGAATTTTTCATTAAGCTCAAATTATCAAGAGATAAAATCCAAATGATAAACAAAAATCTTTTTGTATTTTCATTTAAAGCAAACAAAATGAAGGAAACATAATACAAAAGATAAACTTGTCATAACTTCTAGCATATGATATGAAATGAGGCAATGACTAGAAAATGATTAAATAAGCATACATTTAGCATGTGAATATAGCATAAAGTACAAATGCTAAAGTATGCAAACACTAACACATTCAACCTTTAAATTTAGCAAGGGAGGAAGGATGTGAAAGTAAATGAGAATCAAAATCCCTATTTTGTAAGGCAACCAAATCGGATTTCCTAACCCAAATTAATGAAGAATGACAATCTTGGGGTGTAGGAACATTAGCTACCGTGGTTACTTTACAATGGGATTTTCTAGGAATTCGTTTAAGATCAAAACAAAATTGCCTAAGATGACCTTTTTGACCACAATGTGTACAAGTAAAAACATGTCGAAAAGATTTACCTAAGGAGTGATCTTTAAATGCATTCCCAGTAGATTCTCCTAAAGATTTGGTTTTGGCTTTAGGGGTAAATTCATTACAAGTATTGAAGCCTAAACCAAATGTGTCATTTTTAATTTGGACCGTTCCTAACATTTTATCAAGTTTTTTGGAACGACACTCCAAATCAAATTTGACATTACTAGAATCTTTTAATTTATTTTCCAATTCTGAAATGTTAGATTCTAGTAGAAAATTACGCTCTTCAAAAACGAGAAGCTCCTTTTTCAAGGATTCCATTAAACCCCTAAGGCTATCTCTCTCGCCTTCTACGTATTCTAGCTTCTCTCGAAGAGTCCTCTCTCGTGTCCTAAGGTCTTCTATTAAGGCACTATCATCAACGACCTTGACACTTTCTCTTAAACAAGCTTCTAACTTCAAATTAGCTCTTTTAAATTTAATAGATTCTTTATATAATTCATGAAAAGCATTTTGAAGCTCACTCTCATCAACCTCTTCTTCATTTTCACTCTCTGTTTCTTCTCCACTCTCACTATCATCAAAAACAAGGGAATCATGAAAAATGACCTTGGAAGTGGAATGTGCTATCGTGTCATCAATAGATGAGTTCTCACTATCACTCACATGACTTGCCATAAAAGCCACAAAATTTTTCTTTGTGGGGGAATCGGGCTTTTCTTCCGTATCACTATCACTAAGGGTTGCATTATATGAAATGGGTCGCTTACCCTCTTTCCTTAGTTTAGTGGGGCACTCATAAGCCCTATGGCCATAACCTTCACAACCAAAACATTTATTGGACTCGTCCATATCAATATTTTCATTACTTGGTTTAGGGATCTTATCGGCTTTAGAAATCTTCTCATTTTTATCATGTTTAGAAGATTCAAATTTCTTAAAATCATTTTTAAATTTATCTTTGTTAAATTTAAGAAATTTTCTAAATTTTCGATCAAATAAAGCCATATCTTCCGAGTCACTATCACTCTCGCTCTCTACTACTTGTTTCACCACTTTTCGGGCTTTTAAAGCAACGCCCTTTTCGATTTTCTTTTCATTTTTAGAGGGAAACATATCCAGTTCATAGGTTTGTAAATCACCTACAAGCTCTTCTAATTTCGTAGAGGCTAAAGTGGGTAAAGAATTTAAAACGGTCACCGTTGGAATAAATCTATCGGGTAGGGACCTTAAAATTTTCTTTACTACACGGTCGTCAGGTATTTTCTCTCCCAAGTTAAAAGATGAATTAACAATATCTGAAAGTCTAGCATAAAATTTATCAAAAGTTTCTTTTTCATCCATTTTGATAGTTTCAAATTGAGTGGTGAGGTTTTGGAGTTTAGAAGCTTTAACGACACTTGTTCCTTCATGAGTTAATTGTAAAATATCCCATGCTTCTTTAGCGGTCTCACACGTCATAATGCGACGGAATTCATCTGGTGTGACAGCGCTAAATAAAGCATTTAAACCACGGGAATTAAAATTTGCTAGCTTAAACTCATTTTCAGTCCATCTATCGACGGGTTTGGGAACAAGTTCATTTTCAATTAAATGTGTTGGTGGGGTCCAACCGTTAACAACAGACATCCAAACACGTTCATCGATAGATTTAAGTGCCGATTTCATTCGCGCTTTCCAATACGCGTAGTTTGAACCATCAAAAATAGGAAATTTTGAAAATGGGGAAAAATCCATTTTAGCCAAAAATTAAAGGATCTTAACGAAATAATTTATCATTTTTGGCTCTGATACCAATTTGTAAGCGCAAGTAATTTCCTCTTGTAAAAAGTCAAGAGATGCGGAAGCGTAAAGTTGATGGTTCAACAATTAAACAAAATCGGATTTTAATTTAATAAAACAGAATTAAACCAATTCAATAATCCAAGTCCTAGAATTTGCCTAAATTATGATTGTTCATATTTCCAAGTTAGGCCAAACCAAAATAATGCAAGTGACTTGAATTACACAATTTTACCCAATATTAAATTAAAGTCCAATTTTAATATAGTGTGAGAATTAAACCGAATTTTATCTTGAATTAAACCTAAAGCATGCATTCTAAATTTTGTGCAAGTTAAAAAATAAACAATGTCACACTACGCCGCGATGTACGAGGAAAAACCCAAGACGGGAAAAAACCTCGAACGGCCCTAGCCACAAGTCCACTAGATACGGAATTATACAATTATAAGACAAAAGACTTACATCCTCGACCCGAACCCTCTCAAGCCTTGTCGCTCCTTCTTGTAGAAACCTCTTCCTAGCGAACAACCACGGAGCTCCACCGCGATCTCAGAATCCACCGATAGGACTTTGTATGATCACCGTCACCCAAGCTTGGAGCCTTTCTCCAAGTGAGTAATACCGCAACAAACTTCTTCTTCTTTGTGATGGGATGTAGAAGGAAACCCGAAACGTCTCTTTTTCAATTCGGCAGAGAAAACCGGTGCCAAAACTCCAAGCAATTGATATAAATATAGAAACTTGGATAAACAACTATTGGGTGTAAACACTAGAGTGGTATATGATTTTTCATTAAAGAATAACACTCAAAACATGATCTTTTTCTTTAAACAAATTTTCTCTCAAAACACTCTCTAGGAGTTTGTATGGTATGAAAAAGATACCCCTTCAAAAATGATTCCCGTCCTTAATAAAGCCTTAAAAAATCAGTTAAGAAACAAGTGGGGAAATGGGGTGAAAACTGCCAAAAACTGCTCAAAACCGTTCCCGCCTGGCATCTCGTTCGAACGAACTTGACTCTCGTTCGAACGAGACTTCTAACGAGCGACCAGACTGGGCTCGTTAGAAACTCGTTAGATACCTCGTTAGAACGAACAAACTCGTTCGAACGACATATCGAACGACTGACCAGTTTGGGTTCGTTGGCAAAACTCGTTCGAACGAAACCTCGTTAGAACGAAAAACTCGTTCGAACGACATATCGAACGACTGACCAGTTTAGGTTCGTTGGCAAAAACACTACAACATAGGGTTGGAGCGGACCATAAGTCACCGAAAGAGATCTACGTATCCCTTGTCGATATGATTAAAATATCAAAGGTATCATAGGCCTCGGGGTGGCTTGAAGTGATGGAAAAAGGGGGTTTGGACTAGAGATGGAGGCATCCCTTATATAGAATACATCACACATTATAAGGTTTGGGATTCATGAGTTTAGTTTGGTATAGCGCTGATTAGGCATAAATTCTTCCAAATTTTCCCCTTAATTTAGAGTCTTTTATTACCTCGGACAATGTAAAACGAGTTAATTTATCTCATATCATTGCTAATGATTTAGTCTAACAAGTACCTCGAGTTTCGTGTATTTCTTATTGATTTTACAGGTATTCAATACATGAAAGAAATAAAGAAATTGGAAGAGCAAGAGAGAAGAAAGAAGAAAAGTCAAAAGGGTAAAAGTGTAATTTTCACCAGGAATCCGGTCAAGGAT
The DNA here is from genome assembly GCA_949130495.1 of Sambucus nigra. Classification (NCBI taxonomy): domain Eukaryota; kingdom Viridiplantae; phylum Streptophyta; class Magnoliopsida; order Dipsacales; family Adoxaceae; genus Sambucus; species Sambucus nigra. The sequence goes on along the minus strand of OX422218.1, from coordinate 3,464,375 downwards.
CCAAAATAAAAGTCGAAGATCTCGACTCTATGAGTGCGTAGGAAGAAACGACGACGTACAAATCCGAGTTCCGGAGTAGAAGTTATGAAGAACCAAAGATGTGAGATAATCATGAGAAATTGAAGAGATAAAGAAGAGAAATTGAGAAGAAAATCCGGATCGATCCGGATGGCATAAAAAAAAAGGATCGATCCAGGTACTGGAAGTCACTTTATAAGGAAGCATTTATCGGATCGATCTGGTCCTCATAAAAAAAGGATCGACCCCCCCCCCCCCAAGTTCACTGAATAAGAGCACATATAACGGATCGATCCAGTTGAAATAAAAAACGGATCGATCTAGTTGAAATAAAAAATAGATCGATCCAAAATTATTACCCGAATCGATCCGGGGTTCGAGATTTGAGATTATGTTCTTCAAGATAGAGTTTTGTATGACTCCAGCTCTTGTAATTTTCGTAGTGTTTATATTTCAAATTCCTCCCAGACATAAAGAGAGCTTCTAATTACTTTTAGAGAAGCTTTTGTACGTAGTTTTTAGAAAAAGAGCAATAAAAACCCTAGTTTTCATTTAGCTTTGATTCAAGCTTCTGCAATTCAAGTAAATTCGTTCCAATTTCTGCTTTCATAATTGTTGTAGTTAATTGTTTAGTTAATAATTTCATTCTTCTTAATTCTCAGTTTATAGCTAAGATGTCTTCTTTTATTAAAAGCATGATTTCTTCTTGTTTTACTTTGTCCGGCTAATTTTTTAAGGGTTGGGATGCACGAATACAACCTAATGTTCTTAATGAATATTTTGAATTAAATAACTGAGTTAATCATGTTGTGGGGTGATTACAATCGTTGTAGAACTTTTGATCTCGTTTGCCCTAGGTAATCGGGATGCTTAAGAGTGCAATGCACGTGTAACTACAATGGCACTGCTTTACTCGTCTCTTGATTATGTATGATGCGGGCTACGATCCCTCATATATGTAATGCTTGGGAGTATTAAAGACTGGTTTACTTAGATATTTCAATTCCGAATTAAGTTTTAACATTGATCAATGAACTAGGGTTGGAGGAGTGTATCCTGACTCGTTTTTCTTCACTTGCACTTTTCACTACAGGTTTCAATTTTTCTTAAGTAGGTCAAAAATATTTTCATTTATTTCTAAATTCTGTAGGTAATTTTCTTGTTATTTCTGCTTATAGTTAGTTCATCTCCCATAATCACCTTTTCGTTCTTTTTAGAGTCGAGTTAGGGTTCTTTATCTTTCCAACGTCGTTACGACTTCGTTCGTCCTTTTTTCCTGTGGAGACGATCCCGACTTACAGAGTTTATTACTAACGCGACAGGCTTGCACTTGAGCCTATATCGGCATGAACACTAGATACACATTTATGGTAACGTCATGTTTTTGGCACCATTGCCAGGGAATTAAGTATGCTTAGGTAAGATCGAGTTAATCTAAAGCTTAGACCAAAAATTCAAAAAAATAAATAAATAAATTCATCTCTCAAAAGCCTTTAATGAAAAGTCATGAACAAACTCAAACTCCACAAAATACTCCAACCCGGATTCACAAAAATCCAATCATTGAGTATAACTCTGATAGTCCCCACACACCTCGCGTTCCACAGTTTTCGGTTCCACCTCTTACCCCTGAGCACTCTATTTCTAGTTACACCCGAGTCCCACATCTAGGACACCGAGTGAGTATTCCGAGCCATTTGAAGAAGGAGTGACGTCTGACGCTGCTAGTTTCGGCACTGGAGAGGGAAATCCACCCTATCGTCCCATAAAAGACTTACTCTTTCCTGAACGAACTATCACCCCTGGTTGCATTTTACTCCCATATAATGTCGGTCAGTTCCACTTCCGCAACGGGATGATACAAATTCTCCCTACTTTCCATGGTATGGATTCGAAGAAACCATACCTTCACATAAGAGAGTTCGAAGAGGCGTGCGATACATTTAGTGACCAAGCTTGCACGCAAGATGTCGTTCGCCTAAAGGTTTTTCCTTTTTCCTTAAAGGATAAAGCCAAGACCTGGCTATGGTCTCTACCCCCGAACTCCATGATTTCCTGGAGGGATATGCAATCCAAGTTTATCTCAAAATTCTACGCATAGCACAAGACCAACTCTACAAAAAATCAAATTTAAGGTTTTCGACAACACGATAATGAACCTTTTGACAAGTGTTGGGAATGTTTCCAAGAGTTGGTAATCGCATGCCCCCATCATGGTTTTGAAAAACGCCATTTGATCTCTTTCTTCCATAATGTGTTGATAGTAGCTTCTAAACAACTTGTGCAAACAATATGTGAAAGACCTATTTGGGAGTTAGACTCCAGCGCTGTCGAGACCCATCTTAAGTATGTCATAGATACTACTTAAGCATGGGACACATCTGGTCCTAACACCCAAGCCTGGCTTAGACAAGCATCTATTGCTCTGACAATTTTCCCCTACCAAGCCATGCACACAGAGCAGGTGGATGCTATAGGAGGATTAAAGGGAAATTTTAATGCCCCACATGGGAACTCGTACAACCCTTCGTGGAGAAACCACCTTAGTTTTAACTACAGACAACTACAAGATGCGATGAACCCACATTCATATGTTGTCCCACCTCCACCCCCTCATCAATTTCAGCAAGCATCACCTCCTCCATCTCCATATATTACTCCACCGTGGAGGAATCTCGAGGATACAATAAACCATTTTATCAACTCCCAGAGTGCAACCAATGCTAGATATGATCGCATGTTCGCCGACATGAAAGCGAACATCTCAAAGTTACAATCTTCGTTAAGTATCCCAAAGAAGGGAAAATTTCCTGCCGAGGGACAAAGACCTCCCCAAGGTCAACCTAGTGTTAGCTCCACCTCTACGGAACATCAGGAGCATTGTCAAGATGTGACCACTCTTCGTAGTGGGAGAGTTATTAATTTATCACCTCCCCACATGATGCTTCAAAAGACAAGGAGACTTCTCCTGATACGAAAGAGGCCGAAGATATCCCCTTAAATGAGAGTGACAAAGAAGACACTAGTGACCCCGCGGTAATTGTCAATCCACCCTCCGCCGCGCCATTCCCTCGAAGATTGGTTCCTCCCTAAAAAGGGACCCCCCGTGATGAAGTGCTAGATGTGCATAAAAATGTGAAATTAAATTTTCCTTTCCTAGATGAAATAAAGTGAATTCCAGCTTATGAAAAAGTCATAAAAGACTTATTGACAGTCAAGAGAAGGATGAAGGTAAAGAAAAATGTGTTTCTAGCACAGAACGTGAGCTCAGTTCTTCTTAACGATCTCCCACCTAAATTTAAAGATCCCGGTGCACCCATCATTTCCTGCATCATTGGAGATAATAAGATTGAAAAAGCCTTACTTGACTTGGGAGCAAGCATTAATATCCTCCCCTACTCAATTTATAGGCAACTTGATCTGGTGACTTTAATCCCACAAGGATCACACTTCAATTAACAGATCGAACTGTGAAGATACCAAGAGGTATAGTTGAGGACGTGATAGTCCAAGTTGATACTTTCTACTTTCCAATGGATTTTATCATTTGGGACACGAAGCCCTCCTTCGCCTCGGATAATCATGTTCCCATCATTCTCGGACTCCCATTCTTAGTTACGACTAACGCATTGATTACTCGAAATGGGCATATGCAACTTACTTTTGGGAATATGATCTTAGAGACTAACATCTTCAAGGCCATGCACACCGAGCATGTGGATGCTATAGGAGGATTCAAGGGAAATTTTAATGCCCCGTATGGGAACTCGTACAACCCTTCGTGGAGAAACCATTCCTGGTTTTAATTACAGACAACCATAAGATGCAATGAACCCACATTTACAGGTTGTCCCACCTCCATCGCCTCCTCAATTTTAGTAAGCACCACCTCCTCCAGCTCCGTATGTTACTCCACCGCGGAGGAACCTCGAGGATACAATAAACCAATTCATCAACTCCCGAAGTGCAACCAATACTAGATATGATCGCATGTTCGTCGACATGAATGTGAACATCTCCAAGTTGCAATCCTCGTTGAGTATCCAAGAAAAGGGAAAGTTTTTTACCCAGAGCCAAAGACCTCCCTAAGGTCAACCTAGTGTTAGCTCCACCTCTACAGAACAACAGGAGCATTGCCAAGCGGTAACCACTCTTCATATTGGGAGAGTTGTTGATTTATCACCTCCCTCACACGACACTTTAAAAGACAAGGAGACTTCGCCCAGCACGAAAGAGGCCGAAGATATTTACTTGGATGAGAGTGACAAAGAAAACACTAGTGAGCCCGCAGTAATTATCAAGCCACCCTCTGCTGCTCCATTTCCTCAAAGATTAGTTATTTCCCACAATGGGACCATAAGTGATGAAGTGCTAGAGGTTCTTAAAACCGCAAAATTGAACTTACCTTTCCTCGATGCAATAAAGCAAATTCCAGCTTATGCAAAAGTTATTAAAGATTTATTGACTGTCAAGCAGAGGATGAAGGTAAAGAAAAACGTGTTCCTAGCACAGAACATGAGATCCGTTCTTCTTGACGATCTCCCACCTAAATATAAGGATCCTGGTGCACTCACCATTTCCTGAACCATTGGAGAGAATAAAATTAAGAGAGCCTTACTCGACTTGGGGGAAAGTGTTAATATCCTCCCCTATTCAATTTATAGATAGCTTGATCTGGGCGACCTTAAGCCCACAAGGATCACTCCCCAATTGGTGGATTGAATCGTAAAGATACTGAGAGGTATAGTTGTGGACGTGATAGTCCAAGTGGACACTTTTTACTTCCCAATAGATTTTCTCATTTGGGACACAGAGCCCTCCTTAGCCTTGAAGAATCATGTTCCCATCATTCTTGGGCCCCCATTCTTAGCTACGGATAACGCACTTATCAACACTCGAAATGGGCGGATGCAACTTATTTTTGTGAACATGACATTCGAAATAAACATCTTCAATATATCCCAACAAGCAGGGGCAGAAGATGATCTTCACGCGGTGAGCTTAATTGATGAGATCGTAGAAGAGCACATTGAGGAAAATTCCTGTGGAGACGATCCCGACTTATCGGGTTTATTACTAACGTGGCAGGCTTGCACTTAAGCCTATATCATCATGAAAAGTAGATACACATTTGTTGTCGCGTCAAGTTTTTGGCATCATTGTCGGGGAGACGCCTTAGAAGCTTGCCTAGTGTCTAGTCATGAAAGAGAGGGAACTTATACCAAGTTTGAGAGAGAGGCTGAGGAGTTGAGAGAGTTTATTGATGAGAGAGTACCGGACGAGGATGCGAGAGATGTTAGTTGGGTTTCTCGATTTGAAGAGTTACTGCTAAGAAAGGCATGCATAGTGCCCTCTAGCGACACATTCCCGACTCTCGAGTTGAATAAACTACCCTCCAACGTGAAATATGTTTTCCTAGGTGACGGTGAGACATTTCCTGTTATTGTCTCCTCTAGCTTAGATGAAGAGCAAGAGGGTAAGCTATTAAGAATCTTGAGGAAGCAGCAAAGTGCTTTTGGTTGGTGTATAGCTGATCTAAAGGGGATAAGACCTTTAATTTGCACTCATAAAATTCACCTCGAGGAGGATGCTAAGTCCTCGAGAGAAATGAAAAGAAGGCAAAACCCCACCATAAAAGAGGTGGTGAGGGCTGAAATCATAAAATTGTTGGATGCCGGGATTATCTACCCAATCTCAAATAGCAAGTGGGTGAGCCCCATTCAAGTCATCCCAAATAAGTCGAGCATGACAGTGATTAAAAATTCCAAGGCAGAGATAGTTCCCAAACGTACCACTACTGGGTGGCCCGTTTGCATTGATTATCGGAAACTCAATTCAGGAACTAGGAAAGACCATTTCCCCATGCCATTTATCGATCAAATACTTGAAAGAGTAGCAGGCCACCCTTATTATTGCTTCCTAGATGGTTATTCCAAATATAACCAGATTGAGGTAGATGTACTTGATTAAGAGAAGACGACCTTCACTTGTCCTTTTGGTAAGTTTGCCTACAAATGTATGCCATTCGGCTTATGTAGTGCACCTGCGACCTTTAAAAGGTGTATGTTGAGCTTATTCAGTGACATGGTTAAGAGAGGGCTAGAGGTGTTCATGGACGACTTTAGTATTTTTGGCACCTCTTTTGATCTATGTTTAGCCAATCTTAAGAAAGTACCAACCCGATGTGTGGAGAAGAACTTAGTGCTGAATTGGGAGAAATGACATTTCATGGTAACTGAGGGCATAGTTCTTGGCCAAATAGTGTCATCCAAAGGGATCGAGGTTGATAGAGCAAAAATCGATGTCATAGTTGACCTACCCTCACCTAAATCGCTAAAAGACGTGCGCTCCTTCTTAGGCCACGCGGGGTTTTATAGAAGGTTCATTAAGGATTTCAGCGCCATCACTAGAACCTTAAGAAACCTTCTTATGAAGGACACCCCATTCGAGTGGACTGAAGCTTGCCAAAGTGCTTTTAAAAAATTGAAAAACATGCTTATGTCCACTCCCATCATGCAAGCTACGGATTGGTCCTTTCCATTCGATCTTATGTGTGATGCTAGCGATTATGCGATAAGGGCTGTTTTAGGCCAAAGAAAGGATAAAAAAGCTCATGTCATCTACTACGCTAATCGGACTCTCATCAGACCACAAGTCAATTACTCCACCACAGAGAAGGAATTACTAGCGGTAGTTTTTACTTTAGATAAATTTCGATCCTACCTCATTGGCTCCCCCATCACCTATTTCACTGATCACGCGGCTTTAAAATATCTCCTTGTAAAAAAAGATGCAAAGTCGCACCTCATAAGGTGGATCCTACTCCTACAAGAGTTTAATCTCTCCATTAAAGATAAAAAAAAAGGAGTAAAAATGTCGTCGTCGATCACTTATCACGGCTTTCATCCGATGTACCTAGTGATCCTACACCCATAGACGAGTATTTCCCAGATAAGTAACTCTTTGCCACCTCTTCTTTGCCTGGTTTATGGATATAAACTATGTTGTCACGGGAGCCGTCCTTCCCGATTGGATACCGCAAGATAAGAAGAGGTTTATCACTTGGTCGCGTATGTTTTTCTATGATGATCCATTCCTTTTTCAATATTGCCCCTACCAAATCATCCGACGATGTGTACCGGATGATGATATCACAAAGGTCATCTAATTATGTCATTCAGAAGCATGTGGAGGCCACTTTTCTATGAAAAAGACAGCTGCTAAGATTCTCTAAAGCGGCTTGTACTGGAACATAATGTTTCGGGATGTAAATAATTATTAGAAATCTTGCGATAGATGTCAACGGATGGGGGAGATAACCCGATGAGACATGATGCCATTAACCCCGATCCTCATTATTGAGGCCTTCGACTACATGGGTATTGACTTCATGGGGCCTTTTCCTCCGTCCTTTACCTATCTATACATCCTAGTAGCAGCAGACTATGTTTCTAAATGGGTGGAAGCGATAGATACTAAGACTAATGACAACAAAGTGGTGATAAGGTTCCTGCACGAACACATACTTTCTTGCTTGGGTGCTCCGAAAGTGATAATCAACGAAAATGGCATGCATTTTTGCAACAAACCATTCGAGAAACTCATGGTAAAGTATGGTGTCGTTCATAAGGTTGGAATGACCTATCACCCACAAACGAATGGGCAGGATGAATTGGCCAATCGTGAAATAAAAAACATCCTCGAGAAGAACGTCAATCCCAACCGAAAAGATTGGTCCCTTAGATTGAACGATTCGTTATGGGCCTACCGTGCCGCATATAAGAACCCACTCAGAATGTCCCCATTCTACTTTGTATATGGAAAACCTTACCATCTTCTCATTGAGTTGGAGCACAAAGCGTATTGGGCCATTAAGAGGATCAATTACGATATGGACAAAGCCGGTGAAGCTCGCAAGCTTCAATTGAATGAGTTAGAGGAGATACACAATGATGAGTATGAAAATGCCAAGATTTTAAAAGAACGTATGAAACTCGCACATGATAAGATCATTCGACGAAAATAGTTTCAACCTGGACAAAAGGTACTCCTCTATAACTCTCGGCTTCATCTATTTCCGGGTAAATTATAGTCTCGCTGGACTGGTCCATTCGTTATAAAAATTGTATTCCCCCACAGAGCAGTGGAATTAGAAGATCCAAAAGGGGGGAACACGTTCAAAGTCAATTGACAACGCCTAAAGCCATCTGTAGAGGTGTATATAGAAGAGATCGACACCATTTGGTTGTCGAACTCCATTTACGGGGTAGAGTGAGCTAAAATTGAACGGTCATCGCACCCCCGACGTGTATGGGGTGAATTATTGTGTATAGTAGCTACACATAGGTTAGGGTAGTAGAGTTCGTAGGTTCACATCACAAAAGGAGAGGAATTCGAGCACCAGTATGTATTACGAGGCGAGCATTTAGGGCCGCAATATCGTGGTGAGAGGTTTTCGAAGTCAAACATGTGTAGGACCATTAGTAGGAGAATTCGAAAGTCACATGAGAGGAGTATACCATCAAAAAGGTGAACTAGTTAATATGGGAACCGGATCAATCCAGTCCTGGGAAATCGGATCGGTCCAATTAGGGGAAAAATAAAAAAAAAAGGGGTTCAGATCGATCCGGTCTTGGGAGCCCGAATCGATTCGGTTTTTATAACTCTTTGTATTCCTAAGATTCACCTCCCTTTTCCCCCCAATCCTTTTCTTTCCCTCCAATTTCGTCCACCACCCTTCCCAACCACCTTTTCCCTCCCAAATCCCACCCTACTCTCTTCCATCACCACCTATAAAACCACACCCTTTACCCACACTTTCACCACCACTACTCACTCTCTTTCTCTATATCTGTCCAAAAATCCTCCTACCTCCAGTTTCCATGGCCAATAAACCACCTCCCTAAAAATATGAGTTCGCCCAAATTCTCAGCGACGCAACCGCCGCCTACCGTTCCCTTCAAGAACAAAGGTGGTGTGAACGTTTATTCGGCCAAACTCGCAAGCTTCAAGTGGAGCGTCAAATTATTTGGAATAACATGCCAAATTCCATCACTGCGCTTTTTATGGCCCGGGGCTAGTTTCGTTTCCTAAATGAACCTCACAACGCGGTGCGGCCCAATGAAGTGCGCGCATTCCATGGCTCACTTATCGACACCGGGCACAACAAGGTTGAAGCATATGTAAGCGGCATCCGCGTCCCGTTCTCTTTGGAACTTCTGCTTTAGAAGTTGGTTGCCAAAGATGTTCCAATCCCCCATCCATACACATAACCCAACCCTTTTTCCCCACTTGACAAAGACGTGTGCATGTCCCGCATTGACCCCAATGCTGTCTGGATCACCAAGACATTCCCGGTGAGCCAGCTAATCAAGAAAGCGAGCCTCACTTTCAAAATAATATGCGCAAGCATTCTCCCAATGGGTAATAACTCGGAAATATGTCTGCGTCAAGCCACCCTCCTATATCACACCGTAACACCCCTATCAACCTGGATTCATGTATTTATAAGGGCGTATTCTTCGCAGTCACGGATAAAAGGGAAAAACTCCTCTCCCCTATGCCCGGCTCATAGCGTCCATGCTAGTGGACGCCGAAATTTCCCCCCCACAGGATTTCCCTCGACTCCCAGCTCCTTTTGGGGTAACCACTCGGACTAGACGTGAAAGCCAACGGGCAAACATCCAATCCCGACTAGTACAAGAGAGTAGTGATGACAAAGAGGCCGCGAGTAATGATGAAGAAGAAGATGCGAGTGGTGATGAAGAAAGCAGCGAGGACGAAGAAGAGGACATCGTGATGGGCAAAGGTGATGCGGAATATGATGACGAGGACTCTAATTTTTCACCAGTAAATGTAGAAATTAATCGTCATCTTTCGATGGTGGAATCATGACTCGATGGGTTCATAAACCAATACAACATTGACAGGGTAGCCGATCAAAGGGCTTATCGGCGCGACACTAGTATGATGCACTGTCTCCAAGCGGAGATGTATCAGATGACTAAGGGTACACCACCACTGCCATATTTCTATGACCCATATGACACGAATGAACCCAGTGGATCCTATGCCCCGCCCCAGTGATGCCATTTCTGCAGTTTGGTTGTGTAGTTGTTGGTTGTTAAAATAGTTGGTTGTTTGTCTTCCTTTCCTATGTAACTCGTGTTCTATACAAAATTCTGCATTTTCCTTATTTGTTCGTTTTATTTCTTCGCAATTTTAATTTGCTTTGACTTAGATTTTAGTTCTTTTGGCTTGAGGACAATGCAAAAGTCTAAGTTAGGGGGGTCACAAGTGCGTCTTTTTAAAACTTCAAAATTTTCAAAAATGCCTAGAAATTTCAAAAAAAATGAAATGTTTTTATAAATCCAAAAATATTTTTCGTCAAAATAAATAAAAATGGAATTTAAAAGCTTAAAAAATGTAACAAATATTTTGTCTCAAGTTGTAAAAATCAAATGCACAAATCCAAAATTGACCAAAGATGGAAATTGAAAGAAAATTGAGGACTTTACGAATAGGAGCAGAGATTAACCAACCCGGTGAGATTTCGAGCCTATCACTTTTTCTGAGTTTATAAATCAATTCGAGTTAATGGTTAACTCAAAGTTCTTTTCAGCATGATAAAAAAATCGTTGATGATCTCTATTTTATAGTTTTGATCGATTACGGAAAACGTGTGAGGCATTGTCTCGAAAAGCGCACTAACATATCTCTAAACTTAATCAATCTCGAGACGCATATGGTAAAACAACTCACATTTGGACAATGAAGTAGGACCTCGTTTGTCAACCAAAAATATTGTCCAGAAAAAGTTGTGAAAAATTATCCCTTTTGTAACCCAAATTTGAGCAAAATAATTTTTCCTTTCGTTTGACAACCCGAAAAACCCACAGTGACAACCCGAAATTGTGAAAGTTGATAATCCCAGAAATTAAGTTCGAAAAGTGCATAAAAAGGGGCAAGAAAAAAATATAATAAAAATGCTCAAAAAAAATAGCAAGAAAGGAAAAAAAATTAAAAAAAGGAGGAAAAAATGAGCAAATGCCCGAAAAAGCACTAACGGACATCATAAGAAAATTTTCCAATTCCAGATTTTCCCACCATTTTCATTTTACCCAAATACACCTTAAACCCAAGAAAGTCCTAACCGAGTCCGAATTGCGAGTTTAATTATCGCGTGGAGGGTTAAGGCACAAAAGATAATAAAAGAGATTACATGGAGTGAAAAAGAGATGATGTTTCTCGTTTCCTAATAACCGTATTCTGATGAAGAGATTTTTTCACCCATAAATTTCCGTCTTTCAAAATCGTGTGCATGAACTTATGTTCCATTACATTTACTCCTTATATCACACACACCAAGAGAGAATAGCCACACTTCTGAGTGATTCGTTTGTGAGTGTATTCCGTGAGCAATTGAAATCAAAGTGAACTTTCGGAAAATAACGTAATGATCAATCGGTGAAAATTAGCGGTTCGATTTTTAGTTTCACACACACACACTATGGCTCGAGACTCATGAATATGATTTTATAGTGATCAGTTTTGGGTGAGTTTAAATTGTATAATGTTTACGTATTTTGATTTTTCTTTGAGTCAATAACGAATTTTGTGGGTAAATTCACTGCAAACCCTCACGAGACACAACTCGTCCTACTAGGGTAACCTAGGGGTTTAAAGGCTTGTTGCATAAGCTAAATACAATCGCTCGCCCGCAAAAGAGGTATGCTATCTCATTTTAGAGTTGGACCATGTTTTGATTCTTTTACATTGCTCGGGACGATCAAAATTCTAAGTTAAGGGGGTTTGATTAGGAATAAATTCTTCCAAATTTTCCCTTTAATTTAGAGGCTTTTATTACCTCGGACAATGTAAAACGAGTTGATTTATCTCATATCATTGCTAATAACTTCATCTAACAAGTATCTCGAGTTTCGTGTATTTCTTATTGATTTTACAGGTATTTAATACATGAAAGAAAGAAAGAAACCGGAACAAGAAAGAGAGAAGAAAGAAAAAAAGTCAAAAGGGCAAAAGTGTAATTTCCACCAGGAATTCGGTCAGGGATCCAAAATAAAAGTCGAATATCTCGACTCTACGAGCGCGTAGGAAGAAATGGCGTTCCAATCCGAGTTTCGGAGTATAAGTTATGAAGATCCAAAGATGTGAGATAATCTTGAGAAATTGAAGAGAAATTGAGAAAAAAATTCGGATCGATCTGGGTACTAGAAGTCACTATATAAGGAAGAATTTATCGGATCGATCTGGTCCTCATAAAAAAGGATCGATTCGGCCCCCCAAGTTCACTAAATAAGAGCACATATAACGGATCGATCCGGTCATCAGGCAGATCGATCCGAAATGATTACTCAGATCGATCCGGGGTTCGAGTTTTGAGATTATCTTCTTCAAGCTAGAGTTTTATATGACTCCAACTCTTGTAATTTTCGTAGTGTTTATATTTCAAAGTCCTCCCAGACATAAAGAGAGCTTCTAATTAGTTTTAGTGAAGCTTTTGTACTTAGTTTTTAGAAAAAGAGCAATAAAAACCCTAGTTTTCATTTAGCTTTGATTCAAGCTTCTGCAATTCAAGTAAATTCGTTACAATTTATGCTTTCATAATTGTTATAGTTAATAATTTCATTCTTCCTAATTCTCATTTTATAGCAAAGATGTCTTCTTTTATTAAAAGCATGATTTCTTCTTGTTTTACTATGTCCGGCTAATTTTTTAAGGGTTGGGATGCACGAAGCCAACCCGATGTTCTTAATGAATGCGTAAAATTTGATTTTGAATTAAATAACTAAGTTAATCGTATTGTGTGGTGATTACAACCATTGTAAGACTTTTGATCTCGTTTGCCCTAGGTAATCGGGATGCTTAAGAGTGCAACACGCGTGTAACCACGATGACACTACTTTACTCGTCTCTTAATTATGTATGATGCGGGCTACGATCACTCATATATGTACTTCTTGGGAGTACTAAAGACTGGGTTACTCAGATTTTTCAATTTCGAATTAAGTTTTAACATTGATCAATGAACTAGGGTTGGAGGAGTGTATCCTGACTCGTTTTTCTTCACTTGCACTTTTCACTATAGGTTTCAGTTTTTCTTAAGTAGGTCAAAAATCTTTTTATTTATTTCTAAATTATGTAGGTAATTTTCTTGTTATTTTTGCTTATAGTTAGTTCATCTCCCATAATCACCTTTTCGTTCTTTTTAGACTCGAGTTAGGGTTCTCAATCTTTCCAACGTTGTTACGACTTCATTCGTCCTTTTTTCCTGTGGAGACGATCCCGACTTACCGGGTTTATTACTAACGCGACAGGCTTGCATTTGAGCCTATATCAGCACGAACACTAGATACACATTTGTGGTCGCGTCAAACTCCTACATACCCGAGTAAACTTGGAATCACAACCAATGTAGTTCCAATAAATATGACATATTTACAGTCGTAGGTCATCCTGATATTTGGTATATAATATACACCATTATAGTATTAAGGTGCCTATTCCTTAATATAGAATTTAATTTTTGTTGGATTGATATATTTATATGTTTAAAATACGTTAATCAAAGACCAATGCCTGACAAATATTTGCCCCAAAACACTTCTTTGTGGGTTCTACCATTGAGACGAGCTTTGTTCACTCGGAGAAGTGGTGAGACTAGTCTGATTTTAGACTTTGTCATGTTTTGGGCTGACTCGTCTCACTGACACTTTTCTGAGAGCTGTTTTGAAAAGTATGTTTTCATATTGTATTTAGTCTTGACATTTGATTATAATTTATTTAACATATGTGTATGTCATTTCAATTTTAATAGATGTGTTGGGTTAAAAATCAGATTTTAAAATAGAAATGTTGTAAAGTGCATACCTGGTCCCCTAAACACGGGTCGAACTAAATGAGATTAATATATATGGAAAATTTATCACAATATATATGGGGTGTTTGACCCAAAATTTAGGCAGGTTTTCCTTACACTTGAACGACCTATTTTAATAATTTTGCAATTGCTATGACAGTAGACACTACTAAAGTTAAATAGCTTACCCTCAAAGCAATAGGCAAGCTAAAGCTTCCAATGAAATGGTCCTCGACATAATAAAGACTAGGTTAGAAAGATAAAAAGGTACATGGATGGACGAGCTCACACATGTCCTCCAGGAAAACTAAACAACTCCCAAGAGGTCGATTGTGGAAATACTCTTTGCCACAGCTTATAGGATTGAGGCTATGATACTGATAGAGGTTGGCCTACCGACCATAAAAACAACCGTTGCCGATCAAAATATGAGTGATGAGATCATCAGAACTGAGCTTGACTTAGGAGACGAGTGAAAAGAACAAGCCTTTATTATACTAGCATCCTACCAACAATAGTTATAAAATTGGTATAACAATGACGTTAATTCGAGGTAGTTTTAAGTTGGGGATAATACCGAGGAATATTATCAATAATGCAAGGAAGCTGTTAGGTAGTAAGCTAGGGCCCAAGTGGGAAGCACTATTTATAATTACTAGAGATGATATCCAAGAAGCCTACCATATGGAAATAATAGAGGGTGGGGAGATGTCTAGGGATTACAATGCATTAAATAGTAAGAATTTTTATTTTTAAACTCTAAACCTTAGCCTATTTTTAGTGAAAATTTTAGTTTATGATTTCCCTTCAAATTTTTTATTATTAAAGCTTGATTAATACAACTAGCTTTTTAATTGTTCCAAATGGGAGGACAACATTAATAAAAACTTATCTTATTTTTTGTCCGAATAAAAAATTATATTGATACCTTATATATGTGATTACACTTAGTCATGATCTTGAGGTTACATGTTTCATTATTAATAACATGCAAACATTAGAAATTAACTAGGCAAGCTAAAGACCTCGGGGTGAATCCCTAGGCATTACGTAATCCAATTAAAATTGTTTGGATAAAATCCTGATCAGGTGGATTACCCAGCGACCAGGTGCATTCTCGCCATAACTTGGTGCTAGGCCTAAAATAGTTTGACGACATGATACTAAAAGGTAAGACTAAATGAATTTATGCTTGGCATAGATTAAAATGGGAGAATGTAGACTTGGAATTGGAAATAAGTCAAATTACATCCAAAATATTCATTAATTACAAGGTTGATCATGGTTGCCCAATTACAAAATTAACAAAAAAATTTAAGATGTCGCTACATCATTTTTTACGATTCTGTACATCAACAACAACATCCCCGCCAACCACTATTTGGATTGGGATGGAATTTTTTATCGCTTTCATGGTTGGAAAGGTAGTCCTTAACTAGTTGCATGGTGATCACATAAAGCGAAATGCATAATCCTTCACTCCTATTAGGATGAAGTTGAGAAAAAGGTGAGTCGACCTAATACAAGTAACATAAATAAGAATTTTTGGGATTTTGCAAACTGCTAAGGCATTTAGCCAGCCTTACTTGTAAGCCAATTTTATTGGCACGTCCATGTGCAATAAAGAATTTATTAAACCCTCATAATAACCATCAACCCAAACAGTGGGGGGGCTTTTTGAATTGATACCTTAGTCTCATAATCTTCTAGTGTAACCCTTCCCAGATCGTCTTATTTTGTTTAAAGTCCTACTCAGCCTTACTAAGCTCCTCTCTTAAAGATACATTCTTAGTCTATAGAAGATCCACTACACTTCTTATCCCTCCCAGCTCGGCTTGAAAACTAGCTATCACCTTTGCCTGGTCACCAAAGGCCCCCATTACTTTCTAAAACATTTGGCAAATTGCTGGAAAAACATTTTGAGCTCGCTCAGAGGCATTATTTCCTAGAATGAAGTCTAAATCTTCATTTTCTCACACAAATGGAACTAGGTCCAAGTTATTATCAAACTATGAGGATGAAATAAGTAAATTAGAAAATCTAAGGCAAACAACAACACAAGGAATATAAAATCATGAAATAGTAGTCGAACAAGAACACTGAAGCCAAAACTGATTTGTCATTTCATTCAAAAGGAGGGGCAAGCCCTTATAAGGAGTTAAAAAGAAGATAAATGACAAAATATACAAAAAAAACACAAAAATATTCAAAGCTAAAGCTACTAAGGAGTCTTTTTTTTCCCTGAAATAGCCTTGCTCTGGTCGACGGTCTCCTTAGGAGGATCGATGACCTCTTAGTATTATTATTTATCTTCCTCCAAGTTGGGAGGTGATCCAGGAGCATATTGAGAGAACAAATCAGACTCCATAGGGACCCTAAACTTTATCTCTAAATCTCAATCCAAGGGTGAGAAATGAATGAAGTGGTAATAGAGGTGTAAGACAATAGGAATGAAGACGATCTAGTATGGTTAGCAGATTTTAAAGGTTGTTTGAGCGACTAAGCTTTTTATAAGTAAAAAAAGTTAACGTCTCTTGGTTTAGGCTCTTTTTTCTTACGACTATATACACAGTTAATATAAAAATATTAAAATAACTATAAAGTAGAGAAACTAGAAAAAAACTTATTAAAGGAAAGGCATTTAGAAATAAATTAAATATATTCATGCCCTAGCCTTTGTGAGGAGCATGTTGAGTGAACAACTCAGACTCCGTAGAGACCCTAGCCTTTGTCAGGGCATCATCTCAACCCTTTTTATGAAAGAATTTCTGGATGAAGCAGAGTTGCTTTTGGACGTGGGAAAATGCTTTATTCTAGCCATTATTAAAAATACTAATTTTGGCCTCTAACACTACAACAAGGGATTAAGAAGACTCCTCGTTGTACCTCTCTAACTCCTCCACTATGGACTTTAGAGTGGTGATCTCAATAATTTTAGCCTTCATGGTAATATCATGCTTCTAGACCTTTTATGGTAGCATTTAGAGCCTTTTTTGTCCCCTCTAAAGCCTTCCCCATATCGGCCATCTCTTTATTTTGGTCGAAAATCTTATCAAAAAAATTGACAAATTCAACAACAAACTACAGAATAGAGAAAAAAACAGTTGGCACAAGGGAATTTTAAATGGCTAAAACCATATGAAAAAGTTCGATAATTACAAGAGAGAGTGCTCGGGTAGCATACATGGCCAACCTGTCCAAGGATAGGATGTCAACCACTGCCTGATTAGTAGGGATAAAAGCTCCCCTCAAGATATCAAGAGTCATGTCCATTTTCTTGGTCACTAACCCTTTAGTGGGGCCTTGCCCCTTGTTATTGGGGGCATCCACCCATTTTTGGTTTGGCAGTTGAATTTTAAGGCTAGTGTTCGCCTTGCTCTTCTTGACATTATGAGCCTACGTCTTGTTAGGGTAATCCCGCATAGCCATGACATCTGAGGGGGACCCAACCTCCTTTCTCTTAGATGACTGAGTAGTTAGTGAAGTGGGGGAAAATATATCCCTCATAAGATTAGGGATTTTTTTCTTCAGCACAATTCCATCCTCAGAAGTTATGCGGGTGATAATTGGGATGGTGGTCTTAATAAACTAAAAAGATCCTGAAGTTTTGATTGTTGAAGGCTCATGCTCGGGAAAGCCTTCTAGGATCTCTGGTTGTCGATCCACAGGGAGAGCAATGAATGTAGTGGTAATGGAGGTGTAAGACGGAAGGAATAAAGACGATATGGGATTGTCGACATATGCTATATGTTGTTTAAGCGACCAAACTTTTTTAAAGTAAAAAAAAGTTGACGTCTCTGGGTTCATGATCTTTCTTCTCGTGGTGATCTTCACAGTAAAAGATCAAAATATCATAACAAGTATAATGCAGAGAAATTAGAGAATATTCAGTCAATTAAAGGCACTTAGAAACATATTAAATCTATTTCATAACCACCCTTAGGGCACCTAGGTCCCCTGTAGTTCTCACCACCCTTTGGGATGGGCAAATGTTCCCAGTTTTTAATAATAACCCGTGTGTATTTGTGTGTGTGTGTGTGTGTGAGAGAGAGAGAGAGAGAGTTTATATGATAAAGTATTTTTATCACATCACAAAAGTAAGTTATAATTCTCGGGATTATAGAATTCCCCCATTTGAGAGGAAAGTGAGAATTCCAATTTCACGAGAATTGGAATTTTAAGGGTGTGTTTGAGAACCCTAATTCTATGACTGTGAATTGGAATTGAAAATTTTCCAGTTCAATTTTTTTGAAATTTGAAGCGGATATTTTCCAATTCCAATTCCATGGAATGAAATTGGGGTTCCCAAACACATCCTTACTTCTTCCAAATTTCTAACAAAACATTGTAATTCTAGATAAGGAAAATTCTAAATCCTAAAAATCCTAAACTATTTTCTTAAATCTCCAAACAATCAAGCCCTTAATTCATACTCTTCGAAATAGATAAAAAAAATGATCTCATCTTTTAAATTTTTAATATAAAAATATTTAGAAATCATTTTCTTTCGTGTTATTCAAAGAGTAGTTCTATTTATACATAAAATTTGTACATAATTATATATATAGACTGACGTATCGTGTTTGTATTGATTCGTGTTTTCAATCTACTTAAACACAGGAATCAATACAAATATGACACGCTGGTCATATAATTTTCCTTGTTCAAATGGTATGAAGTGAGGGTACCATAAATCGTGTGGAGATGGGCTTTGCTTGTTGATTGTTTCACTTATCTCTAGGTGACCTATAAGCCATATTTGTGATCCTTATTATAATGCTTTTCTAACTTTTTCAATAACTCTATTTAAGTCATAGTTGGACAATCTTTTTTTCTCATCACTGCCTTTCCAGTGACAAAAAAATGGACTCAACTTCAGTCCATCTTCACTTATCAATTCTCCTAATTTTAGTGGTCATATCCACTTTTCAAATAGAGAATAAATATTCTCCCAATCCTTTACTTTTAGTTTGTTTTCTTGCTAAATTCATTTTACAATTTTAGACAACAAAAATCAGTCAAAGTTAAATATTCAGTCTTTGATGAATTAATAGTAATATCCATCTACTAAAAAATATGTTACTAAAAAATACTCCAAGAAATTATGTACAAATGGAATACCTAAAGAGTAATACTAGGACTTTTTATGTGACCTGCTAATGAGTCATACATACATTAGATGATATTTTAAATGTCCCCATGTGAATTACAAACAGTAGTCAGTGTGTATTTGATACATCATCACAAAAAAAATTCATGAAAAAGGGTATCCCTAATATTACTCATACCAAGGTAAACAGTTATATATTAGAATTAGATACCTCAAATTAACTTTAAACAACTGAGTAAACCATAAAATATAATATGTTTTTTTATTAAATATACTTTGTTTGCGAGTTCTATTTTGAAGAGAAAAGAAAGGAAAGTAAGGAAAATTATTTATCTCGTTTAAGGGGAAAAATGATTTTTTTTTTTAAATGTTTTTTTCTTTCTAGGCAAAACTTTCTTTCCAAATGGAGAGAAAGGATAGTTTTTTTTTAATGAATTGTACTTTCTTACCCTTAAGGGTTCGTTTGGTTAGGGGTGAAATATTTTTCAACGTGGCGAAAAGTAAAATGGTGAAATATTTTTTCCCCTATTTAAAGTTAAATTTGGTTCACTATTTTTATTTAAATTTGCATAATTATAAGTTATGCACTTATTTATGATTTCTAACTAATAAAAAATGAACTTTGAATATGTAAAAATACACCGTGTAGTAGTAACTGATAAATTAACCACCAAGGCCCTCTTAGTCTTTCTTGCCTTCAAATAATAAACACCTTCATTGAACTTCACCCACATCTAGTAGTAACAGAGCTCGAAAATCCCAAACGCTATTCTCATTGATGATATAAACCATTTTCGTAATAAAACAACAGAAAACATGAAGAAAAAGAGGGCTCTTTCAAAGATATTGCAGATAATAAAGAGAATGTATGAGAAAGAGATAAACTTATAGGTTATAGAAGCACAAATGAACTCTGCTGCACTTAAAGAAGAATAAAAATGATGGATAATGAACCGAACTTATGGTAGTAAGGGTGTTAGTGGGATGGACCAACTTTCGAGGTAAAACTTCATTATTAACTGGCCTCCCCCATGTGACGTCTTAAAAACACAACTGCCTTATAGGTTAGCGACTGCATATTTACGAGCGTGCCCTTAAAATGTTGGGGAATGTTACTAAAGTACTCCTAGAAGATTAGCTGGTAAAATTCAAACACATGATTCAATTGTATCCTTTGACCATGGCATCTATGGATGACTAAGCATCGTTAGCAATCTCGATCTGGAGCTAACTTTTTTTTTTGGTAAACATTGAAATAGAAAAGGTTACTTAGAGATTACAAATCTAAACCATAAGCCATCAAGGCAGCAAGGAAAAACTAAAGGCATAACCCATGAGGTAAGGTGGCAGTAAAGCATAGTGCGAGACAAACTACAACGTAGGGTTAGCAAGAATCCGGCGCAGAGCCTTGGGGATCTCCTCAATTTCAACGAAGGTCTCCTACTGAACTTTAGCCTCCCGTGCCAGCCAGTCCGCACCCCGGATCTTTGGCAGTTCGTTAAAATTTTCTTGTGGAAGATTAGCCAAAAAAAGGTTTTAAGTTTCTGGGGGATTTTTAGTTTCCAGATGAGGTTCCAGTTGATGAAGTGTGGGGTGTTGAGGTCAATTTTGACAAGGGAGGTATAGGCAGATTTAATCGAGAATTTTCCGTTGGGTGAGGGTCCCCAACAAGGACTGTCGGCTTGGTTCTGTATGTGTGGGAGGGGGGTGCCCAGGATTAAATTGTACGTGTTGTTACTGAATGTATCCTTAATGATTTGTTCATTCCAAGCCCCTTGCTTAATAAGGTCACAAACCTTGGACACCTGATGAATATTATGGGTAGTGGAAATGGTGGAGGTGCCCACCCACCAATCTTTAAAAATATTAGTGTATTTCCCATCCCCAATAATCCACTTGGTATTTTTGACAATATCACTTTTACATTTGTAGATACTCCTCCAAACATTGGACGCCTGAGCCTTACGAGTCCAGTTTCTTGGATTGTCGTGTGAACTATACTTAGCTCCAATCACACGAACCCACAGAGAGTTTTTATTGTTCATAGTTTTCCACCCAAGCTTAGAGACAATGGCGCGGTTATTCTCCTCACTACTCCTTAGACCCAGTCCTCCAAGCTCTTTGGGGTGGCAGACCGTGTCCCATTTGACAAGGTGAACTTTCTTTTTCTCCTACGACTCTCCCCAAAGAAAATTCCTATTGAGTTTATCTAGTTTTTCATTAATCTTGTTAGGGAAAATCGAGGTTTGCATGTTATAAACAGGTACGGTGGTGGTGACAGCCCGTATGAGGGTAGTTTGACCAGCGAGGGAAAGAAGTTTGGATTTCCATCCAGCAAGTCTCTTCTGGACTTTCTCGATGATATGGTTGAAGTGGTTAGTTGTGACTTTTCCATGGATGAGGTTACTTCCAAGGTACATTCCCAAGTCGTTGGTAATGTTTATGCCGCACCCTCTGCCAATCTCACCCGCACATTGATTTGGGACGTTAGGGGAGAAGTAGAGTTTCGATTTCTGAAGGCTGATGGACTGGCCAGAGATGTCACCAAAATGGTTGATAGTCTTCATGACAACATTATAACTTTTTTGCGAGGACTCGGAGAAAAGAATGAGGTCATCAGCAAAGAAGTGGTGGGAGATGGTGGGCCCATTGGGTGATGCCTTAATACCCTTCCAATCGCCCTGGTTAACCTGTTGATTGATGGCGGCTCCTAAATATTCCATACACATGACGAACATATACGGGGATAGGGATCGCCTTGTCTGAGTCCCCTAGAGGGTTTAAAAGGCGGAAGTGGTGCCCCATTCCACAGGACAGCAGTGGAAGCACTGGTAACACAACTAGTGATGAGCCGTCTAAGTTTAGTGCTAATATTGAACCAGATGAGGACACGATCCAAGAACTCCCAGCTAATTTTATCGTAGGCTTTTTCAAGGTCGATTTTAAAGATAGCCCCCCCTTTCTTGCCTTTTCTCTTGTTCAGGGAGTGAATAATCTCCTGAGTAATAATAATATTATCCGTAGTCTGGCGCCCCGGAAGAAAGCTCGCCTGGTTAGGGCTAACGATTTTACACAGGATTGGTCGGAGTCTGTTGACTATGATCTTAGCAAGTATTTTGTAAGGCACATTGCTGAGAGTGATAGGTCTAAACTGGGTAATATTCTCAGGATTATCAATTTTCGGTATAAGAGTGATATGGCTAGAATTAGCCATCTCCGGAACTGAGAGAGAGGAAAAGCATTCCTCCATGAATTTGAATAGGGACAGTTTGGTAGTTTCCCAGAAAGTCTAGTAGAAGATAGGTTGGATACCATCCGGGCCCGGGGCTTTGAGCCCATTCATGCTGAACACCGCACGCCTGACCTCATCAATAGATAGAGGGAGGTCCAGAATGTAATTGTCACCATCCTCAAAGCGGGGGTGGTTGAGGTTAATGAAGTTATTTCTATTAAGAGGGGGGTAGTCATTAGTGAAAAGGGACGTAAAATAGTTGTTCATATGACGCGAGATCTTATCACAATTGTCAACCCAAGCCCCATCAATTTTTAATCTATCAATCTTGTTACGGCGTCTTCTAATGATGGTAGAAGTATGGAAAAATTTTGTGTTTTTTTCGCCCTCACTAAGCCATTTTATGCGGGACTTTTGTTTCCAAAGAAGTTCTTCATGACGAAGGGTGTTGTTGTACTCGTTTTTCAGTTGGTTTTCAAGAAGATTGAGGTTATGAGAAAAATGTGTTTCCTGAGCAATTTGAATACCTTTGAGTCTATTCAGAATACATTTTTTATTTAGGTTGATGTGCCCGTAGACAGCATGGTTCCACTGTTTGATTAAGGGAATACAGTTATTAAGGTTTTGCTGGAAGATGAGATTATTAACCCAGTTGTTAAGTATAATGTCTTGAAAATCAATACGTTCAAACCAGCAAGCAAGCAGTTTAAAGGGGCGGGGAGTGAAAAGGTTGTGATTTTTACCTTCAAGGCGGATGAGCATGGGACAATGGTCCGATGCGGTGCGAGGAAGATTCTCGACCACAGCGTCCGGGAATTGTAGGCGCCAGTCAGGGTTGGCCAGCGATCGGTCCAGTCTCACAAGGGTGTTCGCAAAGCCGTCTCTACTGTTAGTCTAAGTGAGCCGTGGACCCGTGCTTCCAAGGTCCGTGAGATTGCAGTTATTGACGTTCTCCATAAATTTGTTACACTTATACTCCTTATCTTGCCTGGAGTAGCTTCTCTTCTCAGAAGAGTCAAAATGGTCATTAAAGTCACCCGTGGCAATCCAAGGGGTATCAAGGTCCTGGGCTAAGTTTTTGAGGTTGTTCCATAGGGTTTGATGCAGGGTGTATATAGGGCTAGCATAGATAGCGGATAGTAGCCAATCATCGTAGCCCTTGATAGTAACAAGGAGGTGGATGGCCTGTTCGAAAACATTGATAGGGCTGAGTTTTATGTTGTTCTGGTTCCATACGACCCAGATACCACCGGAGTGGCCTCTGGACTCCGAGATCTCCCAGTTGGTGAATCCCAGGCCCTCAAAGAAACTAGAGAAGTTGGCGAACGCGATTTGAGGTTCGATAATGATGAACACACTGGGCTTGAAATTATTGTAAAGTTCTTTAAAAGTGGGTTTAAACAAGGGTTTCCCAGCCCCTCTACAGTTCCAGGTGATCACAGACATAGACACAAGGTTGGGTGTAATAGGAAGATCCACATTCAGTGGCCATGGGAGGATATTTCTAATCCTACAAATGGAATCATTGGCAGAGGCCACTTCCATCAGCCTCCCCGTCATTTGTCTGTCTGCTCCTTTCATTTCTGTGTTTCTGAATAATATTCGAGTTTGGGTGATACTCCATTTCACCCTTGTAACAATTGCCATTTTCGTCTCTAGGTTTAAGGTGACTTCCTCCATTCCCTCCAGTAGATTTAGATATTGTATTTGTAGGTTTCCTAACATTGCTATTGGAAATGGGGGGGGATTCCATTGATGACAGGTAATGGTTCAGGCGGAGGGTCGGTGATTATGGGGTTTGTGTTAAGAGGTTCACAGTGGGAGGGAACGTCACTGTGGTGTCCAATAAATAGGTTAGAGTTGTTTTCGTTTATAGCCGTAAGTAAAACATTAGAATAGTGGTTGGGAGGGTTTAAGAGAGTTCGTACCTTGGTGGCATTTGCATTAATACCTGTGATTTTCGATGATGTGGCAGCGTCCACAGTAGGGAGGCCGTCCTTGTTTGGCGGTTGAAATGACATTTGGCCCGTCCCCTGTATGGTTGATGTGGACTCTCCATGCCTGTAAGTTGTGTTACGCAGGTTAGGTGTACTTTTAGGCGTCAGTCCAACTTTACCTTGTTTCGTAGATAGCACACCACAGTTGGTAGGGGCTGAGTTGTCTTTCATGTAGTCACTTAGGACTGCTGGGAAGCGACTTTTGACTGCTGTATGGGAACTGTTCTGCCTTGCTATTTGTCTTATCTTAGGTTGGCTTGTAACCCTATGTGTATTTCCGTACCCGTTCTCCTCGGCGTGATGTGAGAGGCTGGCAAACCTATTATGGGAGATAGCTTTGCTTTGGTTATTGCCTACGGTCTGCCTTTGGTGGTTGGTACTGCGTCTGACAAGCATCCATGGCCCAAAATTAGAGTCTGCATTGTCTTGTCCGTTATTTTCCGACGTCGTTTCACATCTTCTTATGGCTGCAGAATTATGATCGTTTGAGGTTTCGTTTGCTACGTTATTTTTTGTTGGCCTCATATTGCATGCCGGACCTTGGTTGCTGACCGCCGGCGACGCCTCCGAGTTTGTAGCGGCAAGGTTTAGCTGGCACAGTTCACTTTTATGGCCAACTCTCCCACATGTGAAACAGATGTAGGGTAAGAATTCGTATTCAACGTGATACTTCCTTCCATCCAACTTGTAACAAGGAATGAGAGGTTTCGATATGTCCACTTCCACGTACACCCTCGCATACTTGCCTCTGGTTGAGGAGATGGAGTTGAAGTCAGTTTTGACTAGTTTACCAAGCTTACTGCCTATGTGGAAGAGTATTTTCTCATCAAACCATTCGATAGGTAGCTTTGGCAGTCTTGCCCATAGGGCAGTAGTAACTCCATATGTGTCTGAAGGGTTAAAGTTTGGTGTCCAGTTCCGAACTATAAGGTAGTGCCCATTGATAATCCATGGTCCCCATGTGAGGACATAGTAATAATCTTCTTTCATATCAAACTTAAAGAGATAATGCCCTTCTTCCAGGTCAATGATCTCATAGTCTCCCTGGAGGTTCCATATTGTGGGGACTTTGTTGACAAGCATTTTGAACCCTATATTGCGTCCTAGTAAACTCACAATAACACTTTCCTTCCACTTTTTCCCGAGTCTGTCAACATGTTTCTGTGGGATGACTACCACAGGACACAATGGATCCTGGTCAGAATCCGGGTTGCAGTTGAGATCAAGGTCCCCACACTCATTGAGGTCCATCTCGTCATCAGACCAAGACCCAGTAGCTTCATCAAAGTATATATCCGTGTTGTTACTTTTTTTGCTCTCCACCGCATCCTTATAGGAGAGAGGTGTTTTCACGAACTTACTTGTTGGCTGTGATGGCTCAGAAGCATTGGTATTTGCAGTAGTGGTGTCCTCTTCTCTCGCAGTAGGATGGCTCTCAGAGTCACAGTCCATCGCCACACCTGGAACCTGCTCCAAGTTCGTGGGCTCGTGATGGCTTTCTTTTTGTTTCTTCTTACTGTGTACACGGATCTCCTCTTCATCTTCTTTCGAAAGTTTCGCTACAGAAGATGGTGGTCGTACAGTTGAGTTGTGGAGAGACATGAGTTTGCCTATGTCCGAACAGTTAATTAATGATTTAGCTGAGCATGGCTAACTCTGGAGCTAACTAGAGGAGCAAGCAAACCTCAGCACCCTCAACGAGCTGTAAAGCTCTGGAGGGAATTTATCGAGCATAGTTCGACCACACATATAGAGTGGACACCTGTCCATTGATCTTATTAATGATCTCAAACGAGAGGATAAAAATTGGCGACGCCGACTTGTAAAAATCTCAGAATTAGATACAATCGATCAATCTCGATAACTATCTAAAATCATGGAATCCTACATGCCTCAACCTTCTTTTATTTCCTTTATGAATGTAACCCCAACCCCAAGAAAAAAGGGCATGTAACCATTGTTATCAGAAAAATATCAATAAAGAAAAAAAGACACCCTATGGATGTAGGTACATTGTCGAACCACGTACATATTGTTCTTATGTGATTGTGATTTATTTATTTTTCGCTCGAATTTATTTTTGTTGACTACTACTTGCAGGATTTTTCCACCTACAGGGAATATTAGTTATTTTGTACACCATGCACACTTTACTCTTTTTCCTTTGCTTATGTTTTATCCCATTAGATGTTTTCGAAAATGTTTTAATAAAACATTATATAATGTATAATGGACACTATTTCCAAGGTATCCAAGGGAGAGTGTTATAAATATGGAGGTGTTAAACTTGTGTGGATACCCATACTACACTCTAAAGCTCGAAACTTAAAAATGCCATATTAGAAACACGAGATGTCAAAAATCTGAAGTTGGAAGGACGACAATGTCAAACATACAAAGTAAAAAATATGACAATGCAAAGCTAGCAAAAACTACAAGCACGAGAAAACAAAGCTAGTTGTTGACGTATCATACCAATGCATCAACTTGTGTTCACCTATAAATACTCTCTCCTATTTTTAATTTGAAAGATACAAGTTAAACAAGTATAATTAGACCTGACAAAATGCCACACGACACGATAACACGACACGAGCCGATATTAGTGCCAACCCGATAAGATACGACAGTTAACAGATCGAGTTAGTGCTGACCCTCTTCACCCGTTAGAATCCATTATTTAAGTAAATAAGATATATTATTGGGACTTTTAAAGAGTTTATGTAACTTAATGTTATTTTAATCATGACGAGTTTTACTAAATGAAAGATTTAGTAGTGTCAACGAATTAATGGGGTTAATTGTGTTTAATAATATTCTTAAGTATTAACCTAGATACAATTCAAAATAATTCATTATTATAATGTAATACCCCGTAATTTTTATGACTTTTAAAATGGGTTATATTTTAAATTAATGGATTAATTGGATTTTATTATCAATTAATTCATTTGGGTTTTATCCGAACTGAGGATATTAAAATGTATGATTCTGAATATTACTTAAAGATATTTAGGTAATATATGAATGTGATGCTATTGATATTGGTGTGAGTTGTTAATTCAGTAATTTGAATTTTTAATCGGACGCGGCATGGGATGCGTCGGGACTAATTTGTTAAATTAAAAAGAAAACTTATTTTTATATCAACCTTATATTCATTTCGACTGCGTCGTTGCATCCGGAAGGGTTGAAATAGTCAGAAAAGTCTATTTGGATGTTGGTTTTGGGCCTCGGGTCATTTGGAAATGAAAAGATAACCCCAAAGGGTATTTTGGTCATTTCTTACAAGGGGGATGAATAGTGATTTTAGGTTTTGTCTTATTATAAGTAATTGGAGATTAAGTGTATGTGGGTTATTCATCTCTTCTACACAAAATAAAGAAGTCATCTTCCTAGAGAAAATGAAAGGTTGCTTGGGAAGAGAAGAGTTTACTTGGGAAGGAGAAGAACTAAGAACCAAAGGTCACCACCACTAACCACCACCGGAGAAGGGAGAACCACCTGTGATATACTACACCAAATGATCAGATCTTCATTAGAGGCAAGTGTTTGATATTTGCAATTTAAGTTTGTATGTTGTCCATGTTAGGATAGTTATAAAAAGAGATGATTTTCATGTTTGGAAGATGAAAGGATAGAGTTGTTAATGGATTTTCTGGAAACTAAAAATATATAGGAATCAAACTCATGTTGTAGGTAGTTAGTAATCCACGAAATAATCATAAATCTGTTGAAGAAATTATAGAAACCATTGATGTGTTCTTGAAGATATTATGTTGATAATTTTCTGGAAAAAGAGGATATAAACATGCTTTTAATTCAATCTCTTGATGATTCTAGGATGTTTAGATGATTAGAAATCATTTATATATGTTGATATATCATGTAGTAAGGATTATAAGTCATTTAGGTTGTTAATATGAAGGTTTGAATGATAAAAAATGGCTAAACCCGTAGTTGAAGAAATGCAGAAAAACTGGGTTGTTGCCTGGGCGATCGATCGATCGACCCCCTGCCTTTGATCGATCGACCTCCCCGGGATTGTTAAAGTTGTTTCTTTTTAATGTTGGTTCTTATCCCAAAACTTTGGTAGATCTTTGGTGATTGTTAATGGGATATTATGGGACATAGAGAAGACCAGTAATCCCTAGATGAGATTTGAATTGATTTGATTGAGATTTAATTGATTGAAATTATGTTAGTTAAATTGGAAGAAATTTTGGATGCTAGATTAATGTGTTGGATTCTAATTTGTATGCTTGAGGATTAAGGATAGGTCCAGTAGGGGAGATTTAATATAACACCTGGATAGCCTTAGGGTTACAATGTGAACATTAAGGACTGAGTTTAAGCTCATTATTGAGGACTGAGTGTAGTACCAACACTTAGTGGGATGGCTCCTGGATAGAGATGGGAGTTCGACCACATTTGGTTGAAATAGGGGATGAGGTTATTCCGGTTACATATTTGAAGTTGACGGACCTCCACGATCAACAAAGTTAAGTAGTAGTGTATTGGAGGGGTTCCTTGTTCGGATTTCGCTTTGCGAGACGCTCCGGGCATGAACCTTAACGATGACAGGAGTGGAGAGATGTTATAGGATGCGAGGATGTTGATTTTGTTGATAAGTCATATAGTGTGAATGAAACATTATAGACTATGAGCCATGTGATGATGGTATTCAATCCTAGTTGATAGAAGATGTGTTTATAAGAGATTAGAAACTGTCGATTTTAACCCTAATTAAAGGGAGAGTTTAATTCGTAGTAATTCGGGAGATATGATGATATGGACCAGTAGGATTCTAGTGATTTCTTACTGAATTTATGTTGAGGAAAAACCTATTTGAACCTTGGGAAATGAGTGAGACTCGGGGATAATTAAATTAAAGATGAAAAGTCATATTATTTTATACGTAGGATTTAAAGAGATATAATACTACGTATGAGAATTATCTTAGGGTAATGTGAGTACCTTGTTGATATTATATTATAGGTATGATAATCCCTATTTGATTGATTGATGATTATGTGTATGACATACCTAGCTTACTTGCTATCGACGGGAGGTTTGCGCGTGAGGGCAGTCTTATCCTGATGAATCCATGGGATCTTTGATTTATCACTCAAGAACATAGGTCTATGAAAGATTTATCGGGGAGTTGATAAGTCCGCTGACTGTGGGAACGTAGGTATCTGCGTGATCCATGGAAACGAGAACTATGTTCGCCTCCAATGTTTGTGATGTTGTTTATGGTTCGAGGAATCCTTACCGAACCTTTTGTCTCCTATTAGGCGACCAACGATGATAGGACATGATAGCAGAGTAATGCATTGCACCGCAGCTGTTACTCGAGGTGCCGTATCATATATATATATATATATATATATATATATATATATATATATATAATGAATTAAATGAATGATTGGATTTATTGTGGTTAAATCATCTAGTGTGTGATAATTGTAGATAACGGTGAATTGAGAAAGAATTGAAATAAGATAATGAATATTTATTGAAGAGATAATTCATATTAATGAGAAATGATTCATGTTAAGGGGAAACGATTCATATAAATGAGAAATGCAAATGAATGGTTATATGACGTATGGTATGGGACATACGGGGTTATAATCTGGGATGAAATCATATTATGGAAATTAGTAATGAGGAACCATTAACTAGGAGGTTAATAGGAAACGTTAAGTGTGCACTCTAGATGAGAGTTGAGAATAACAAGTGAGAGTTAGATACTAACATGTACATAATAAATGCTTTATTGCACTTGTTAAATACTTGCTGTTTTCAAAATCATTTTCACAATCGGGCTCTGACCCGTTTCCTTGCATATTTTCTTTTCTATTGTATCTTTTATATCAGGTGTCGAGCAACATGGACGCCAACCTTAGCGGATTATGACGAGCTATGGAGCTATGGAGTATTGATTAGACGCCTATCTTCATTTGATTCACAGTATTCTCTTAGGTAGGGGATGTTGCCCAAAGGAACTCAATTGTCTCTTTTCTATCTGAGTCATATAGTCTTGTACTCGTGTCATTTTAATACATTTAATATTATTGAGATTTCTGTATTGGATAATTATTTGGGAATGTGTATTCCAATGGCATTTAAATTCTTTTGTGGTATCTGTTTAGTTATTTGTAGAATAATATGTGTAGTGTTATTCTTAAACTAAAAATGATTTTTGTTGTAATTAAAATTTGAAAAGTTTTTAACACCAGTTTAATTGGGTATTGGGTGAGTTGTAAATGTTTTCGACAATGATGCTAAGAATGAGCCAACTGTATATTCTGTTTTAATTTGGTATGAGACTGACTACCCGATATTTAATTAGGCGGTGTGTTACATATAATGGGTAATAATGGGTCCATCTTTTTTTTTGTAAGTATTTTTCATATCACGAGATGTTCGAACCAACTTACGCACACTTAAATCAAATATGTCATCACGAAATGTTTGGACCAACTAATTCCAATTCACGGTACGTGTGAAGACGGGTTTGATTGCTTAGTTATAACTTAGATCAGATTAGGGGTGGCCATAGGCCCGAGCCCCGCCAAGTCCGCCCAGCCCGCCCAATAAAAAAATAGGGCTTGGGTAAGGTGAATAGGTCCGTAAAGCGGGCTTGGTAAAATTTTATAGGCCCGATTTTTTTTTGGGCGGGCTTGGGCATGAGTTCTTAAGCCGGATGAGGCCCGCCCGGCCCGAGGCCCGAAATATATATATATATATATATATATATATATATATATATATATATATATATATATATATATATATATATATATATATATATATATATATATGTGGGGGGGGGGGGGGGAGATTTTTATAAATATAAAAACGTATACCAAGTCTTTTCATGTAAAGTGGGAAACTTT
The DNA here is from genome assembly GCA_949130495.1 of Sambucus nigra. Classification (NCBI taxonomy): domain Eukaryota; kingdom Viridiplantae; phylum Streptophyta; class Magnoliopsida; order Dipsacales; family Adoxaceae; genus Sambucus; species Sambucus nigra. The sequence goes on along the minus strand of OX422218.1, from coordinate 3,433,231 downwards.
ATATATGGACTTTGTAATATATGGAGTTTAAAACAGATTTTTAATTAAAAAAATTGGTTTTTAAATAAAAAAATAGGTATTTTAATTTTTTTTTAAAATCTTTTAATTAACATAATAAGGGCCGATCGGGCGGGCCTGGGTAAAGAGCTTTCAAATCTGGGCGGGCTTGGGATTACATAATAAGGCCCGATCTAGGCCCGAGCGGGCTTGGGATAGCACTTAATTTTTCAAGCCCGGCCCGAGCCCGACCGGGCCTGCCCAGCCCGGCCCACGGCCACCCCTAGATCAGATATGTCATCACGGGTTACGTGCGGTTCACTAGGTGAAATATGGCCCATACTTCAGATGTTTATTTTAATGTTTTTCTAACTTTGTCATGTACTATATTTAGAGTAAAGTAGCTGCGCAATTTATTTTCTCATCATCGCTTTTCCAGGGAAAGAAGATGGCCTCAACCTCAACCCATCTTTACTTATCGATTCTCCTAATTTTTGGGGTCATCTCCACTTTTCAAATACAGGTTAGATATTCACTCTCAATCCCCTAGTTTTAGCTTGTTCTCTTGCTAAATTCATTTTACAATTTTAGTCAATACAAATCAGTCAAAGCTGAATAAATAGTAATATCCCCTGATCTAGTGCAAAATATGTTACTCAAAACTAGTCCAAGAAATTATGTACAAATGGAATACCTAAGAGTAATACTAGGACCCTTTTTGTGGGTCTCCCTAATATTACTCATGACTAAGTAGGCAGGTAACTAATAGAATTAGATCCCTCAAATTAACTTTAAAAAGCTGAGGAAGCCACAAAATATAAGATGGGTTTTTTACCAAATAAGGGTTGTTTGCGGGTTCTATTTTAGAGAAAAAAGAAAGGAAAGTAAGGAAAATTATAAAAAATTTCTTTTTTTTTTAGGCAGAACTTTGTTTTCAAATGGAGAGAAATGGAAGTTTTTTGATGAATTGTACTTTCTTACCCTTAAGATGGGTTTTTTACCAAATATGGGTTGGTTTGGTTTGGGGTGAGATATTTTTCGATGGGGTGAAAAGTAAAATGGTGCAATATGTTTTCACTTATTTAAAGTTAAATTTTGTTCTCGCTTATATTTCACCATTTTACTTTTCATTGCGGTTAAAAGAATTTCATCCCGAACCAAATAGACCCTTAGAAAAATACTTTCCTCCCAACTTCCAAACAACTAGAAAGAAAGTTTGTTTCTCTTCTGGCCTAAACTCTTTTCTTTCTCTCTTATTAATTTTCTCTTCTTTTCTTTTCTCTCCTAATAAAACTTTCATTTCCTTTCTTATCTCTCAGAGCTCCCAAGTGAGCCTTTAGTCCGGTTTACTAAGTATCTAGTCAAATAGGTCCCACGATATATTTTTGCTCTAACAAACCCATGAAAAAAGATTTTTGGATCAATAAGTCATATTTGTAAACAAGTAATAAATATTCACTACATGTATAGATATGACCAATTGAAAAAAATTTCTTTTGACAAGGTCAATATGTCTTATGTAAATAAGACTTATTGGCCAAGCTCCCATATAAGATTAGGGGTGACAATTTGTGTTTTTCGATCGTGTTTCGGGCCGAGAGACGAACACGAAAGGAGTAACATGATTTATTAGATTTACACTCAATAAACATGTATAGATACGATAACCGAAATAAAAGCACGATTAACATGACAAGATACAATAACACGACTCATAATTTTGATACGAACATGACACGGCATGACTTTGTGCCAATAAGACCCGACTTGAACACAACATATCGTGTCAATTTCGTGTTGTTTCTAAGAAAAGATTTTAAAATCATCACAAACCTCCTTTTTTCTATTCTATTGCAGTATTTGGATTATTATATGATGATTTTTTTAACTATTCTTGTTTCTAAAATTGCCGCCTCTTTAAAAGATACCCCAATACTCATTACGATGTTTGTGTGCGGCTGATTAACTTTTGGGCTTCAGGTTGTGGTCTTAAAATCCAATATAATATTTTCAATGTCATATTCAGACACTGTTATGTAACAATATAAATGTTCAATATTTAGACTTATCCCAGTACGCATAAGGTACAAGCAAGTCGATGCATAAGCTACAAGTGGGGTGATGCACATGGGGGTTTTAAGTCTATTTTAAAAAAAACCCCAGAGGTTTATGTGTAATTACAACATTATCTCTGTGGGCAAAGTGAAAAAACCCAATTTTTATCATATTAGATATCATGTGGTTTAACCGAGGATATTGTAGCTGACTCCAAATAATTGAAAAAGGCTTTGTTGAGTTGAGTAGAATTTTTTTGATCACGTTATAGGTATTTTCGTTATCTTAGAAAATATTTTTCTGATATTAGACTACAATATAGTGCCTACGTCTCAAATTAATAGTCGTGCTTTCTTTTTTAGTCCATCCCAAATTAAAAGTCGTGTTTTTGAAAATAGTATATAAATTTAGGCGAGATAACAAAATTATCCATTCAAATAATACTCACAAGGCAACAATGATACAAGTGCATGTATTACCTTCATAGGTATTCATCATTTTGAAGAGGATAAATTAGAAAAGCGAGAACTTTTCTTAGCAGTCATGATCGCGCACCACTTAAAAAGTGTTTGTCCGTACACTCTAATAACTCTCACTCTAATGGCAATAGACAAGTCCTCTAAAGATGATACTGAAGTTCCAAAAAGTGAAAAATCAAGATACAAAAGAACTCAAACAAAACAAAGGTCCAAAACTATAAGAACTCGATAAGTGATTCTCTGCTTCAAGTTTATCTATTTTTTGGGAATCCATGGTTCAAAAGGCTGAAATTGTGATGATATGACCGTGTTGACCAGGTCGATGCACACCGATCCGAAACTGTTAACTGGACCTATACATAAGTGAAAAAACTTGAGTCATAAAGACATGTCGAGTTTTGCCTAACAACAGAAATCTTGGCAACTTGCTGAGCCAATTCTCCGAGTCAATAGATTAGATGTAATCTAGATAATGTATTGTTTTGTCTTTGAACCATGAACCATGAGAACGAGGGCGTTGCAGTAGGGGTTCATTTTCCTCCATAGATGCGCAACTTTGGCGAACGCGTTGTGTGTAATCTAGATTCTAATTATAAAAATAAGATTATAATTTACAAATTTCTTTATAAATTATTCGTTCATGAAAGATATTTGGAGATTGTGTGCTTCTAACTTTTGGAACAATGCAGTTAAAAGGTCACCCTATGAGCCAGTGTAATCAATTAGCCAATGCTATGCATATTGAATAATAACTTTGTACTTTTCTAATTAATCCATGTGATTATACTTATTTCTCCAAGTTTTATTTTTTTATTTTTATTTTTATTTTTTAAATTTGGGCTCTATAAACAACATTCTGTAACTGAAACCGATACCAATACCGAGAGCGAGGTAAAAATCGGGCAGCCGGGTTATAGACGGATAGTGCGTCTTAAAACACGCATGAATCCCAAATGGTAAATTCACATACAAAAGTGTCACAATTCATGGCATTTCATAAAAAGAAGATGTCAATTCATTTTTTAGAACCCATAACTTTACATGTGAATTTACCAATTTAACATTCCACAAAGGGACAAAAGTTCAAAACAACTCAAGAATCCAATTCTGAAAAAGTTGCCACCCTTCATGCTCAATAAAGCCTCTAACCAGATTATTTGGAATTCATCTCATAATTTAGCTATTTAAAGTTAAGACCTTGTAAACGTAAATTGTTTAAATTACCTATGCTTCTACCGGAAGTTGCAAATATGAATTTCAGCGTACAGCTAAGGTTGGATGATCAAGGAATTGAAGCACGATGAGTTTTTTTTTTCCTTTTTTCAGTGGGTGGGTGAGTGTCCCATACCATCTTTTGTCGTCTCAACATCTAATCTCCTTTAAGCTATTATAAATTCACAATTTCATTTCTATTAAAAAGGGCCTGATAACGTGCAACTTAAGAGCACATATTAAGAACTAGAAATAGGAGGGTTACGTTTGGACACTCAATTAGTAGGGTACAGATTCTCGGGCATAGTAATAAAGTATTGCACCGTGTCCCTATAATACATGTTAAAACACTTATTGCCATGCCACATCATCTAAAAATGATTTAGGACTTCATATCATATTCTGAATAAAAGGTCGTACCCTGTACACCCTGTACACAAGGCTCCCGCTTAACTGCCTTGCCATCGCACCAAGGTACGAGAACATGTAGTACAATGCCATAAAGCTGTAATAGGGAGAAAAGACCGAAGAGAATGAGAAGATGTAAAGTTGTATCATGAGTATAAATACCCTGTTTCTTAACTCACTTCCTTACAGTGCTAAAAAAATATCACTTATTCAGGTTGATGCTGTGAAGCCAGTGCCTAAGCTTAAATCTGAATCTGATATTCTTCAGGTACTTTTTCGTGTTTATGAAATGGGAATTTTTTTATTTTTATTTTTCTCGTATTGAATTACACAATAAAGGACACTGACCATGCAGGAGTCAATTGTTAAACATGTCAATGCCAACCCCAAAGCTGGATGGAAAGCTTCCATGAATCCTCGATTCTCAAACTACACTGTGAGTTTTCCCAACTGACAGTGCCTTATCTTTAGCTAAATCTATCAAATTATCACAACTGGCACGTTTAGGTAATGTTTGATAGAAAAGATGGAAAAAGAAAGTTTTTCCGAGCTAAAATCTCACCTTTTGCTTGTTTAATTGTAGTTTGTTTAAAAGATGGAAAATAATAGGTTTGTTTAGGGTTGCGTTTGATTACAAAGATGGAAAAAGATTGGAAAAAAGTTCATTTTCATGAAAAGTGGGAAAAATAAGTGACGAGATGTTCTCTTACTTTTTCTCCATGAAATTCAATTCGGTGGTGGTGGTGGTGTGCATGGAGGGGGGGTGGGGGTAAGAAATGGTTTTCATGAAATATGAGGAAAAAATGGAGCACATGCCACATCTAAAACTATTGTTCCCGTAAAATACATCTAGGATCAAGCAATGTTTAAAAAGGCGAAAGGCGAGGCGAGGCGTTTTAGTCGGGGAGAGGCGAGGCGTAAGCCTCGAGGCGTTTGAGGCGTAAGCCTCACCGAAAAGGAAAAAAAGAGCAAAATAATATTAAAAAAATACTAATAAAACCATAAAAATAAAATAACAAAGAAATATAAAATAAAACTACAAAAAAAAAACATTCTTGAGGACTTTCTCACATAGTTTGACATTTTTTTGTTCCCCCGAGATAACTTTTAAAAAAAAAAGTAATTTGAGAAAATCAATTTTAACATATTGGTTATTTTACAATATGACAATTAATTAATCAATGCAAGATCATATTGGCAAAATCATTTTTTTTAGCTTCATTCACATATTGGTTATTTTATGATATGACAGTAAATTAATCAATGCAACTTAACAAGCAAATTTATTAAAAAACATTGATTTTCAAGCTAAGATTAAAAAAAAAACAATTTTATTAAAAAAATAATAAAACATATCAACCTAAGTTTATTAAAAAAAACAGCAACCTTTAAAATATATTAGTTTCTTAATATATATTCAGTTTAGTTAAAGATAACATACTAATCTAAGTTGAAAACCAAAAAACAGGAAACTTTTAAAAAAAAGTCATATTGAAGTTAATTTAGTACATTCATTTCAAACAAAATCAAATTGACAAAATTAGTTTTTTAAGTTTCATTAACATATTGGTTATTTTTTTTAAAATTCTCTCAAGTTACAATAGTAAATAGTATAAGTTAAGTGCAGCTTTAAAACAAAAAAAAGAACAAGATTTTTTTTTTTTTTTTCGCGCCTCAGCAAAAAGGCGCGAGGCGAGGCGTGAGGCGCACCGAGGCGTAAGCCTTGAGGCGCATTGAGGCGTAAGCCTAAAATACAACCCTGAGGCTTAAGCCTCGAGGCATTTTTTGCCCGCCTCGCCTCGAGGCAAGCCTCGAGGCGTAAGCCTCAAACGCCTTTTTAAACATTGGGATCAAGCATCACAAAAGTAATAAATTAAAATTTGACTTATATATATTTTTTGGTAGTGTGTGTGTTTGGTGGTGGTGGTGGTGGTGGTTAGAAGTTCGAAAAGGCGATTTTTCATGCTTTGACAAGTTGTACATTAGTTTTTTTTTTCCAAGGAAAATTTTTGCAATTAAGGTCACCAAAATTTGGGAAGTGTACAACATATTCGATACTTCCTCCGCCCCAAATTACGAGTCCATGTCTTTATATTGTAAAGATTAAGGATACACCCAATCAGTCACCAAGATCAACTCTTATTCATCATCGTGGAACTTGGTTCGTCGATTATGTCCAAAAAAAGAAAGTGGACCCTTAATTTGGGACAACCCAAAAATGAATGGTGGACGACTCTTAATTTGAGACAGAGGGAGTATTTTATAGGTACATATTGCCAATAAAACACACCCTTAGTTTGGCTCTATTTCCTTTATACGAAGTTTTGCTGATTTTTACTTATTTCATTGGATCACAGGTCGGCGAATTTAAGCACCTCCTCGGAGTCAAGCCATCACCAGAGGGTGAGCTGAAGAGTGTTCCTGTTATGACTCATCCAAGAAGTCTGAAGTTGCCCACCGAATACGATGCAAGAACAGCTTGGAGCAACTGTAACACCATTGGGAGAATTCTTGGTTAGTTATTTGTTTGGTCTTTGTTATATTATGATGTACTTGGCTTAATTAGGAAAATTATAATCAGTTATTATATTTAGTTTAGGATTTATCTATTATTTTATTACATTGTTTAGGATTTTATTTAGTGTTATTTGGGTTTTGGAACCCAATTACAAACTATTGAATATTTGGCTCCCATTTTTCATTTTTAGCGACACTTTTGAATATTTTGATAATTTTAGCAACACATTTTTTTTCTTCCAAATAGTGTCTCTAAAAGTGAAAAATGGGGGTCAACATACAGTAGTTTTTAATTGGGGGCCAAAACCCAAACGTGTATAACTAGTGGGGGCCAAACCCAAATAACCCTTTTATTTATCTAGTTTATCTTTTAGATATTTATTATTTATGAGCCTCCAAATAAGGCCTTTGGCCAGCCAATGTTATCATTCAATTCTACATTATATTTTAATATGTTTCTTTGAGTTCTTGATAACTTATTTTCATCATGACTATTCTTGTGAGTGTGTGTTTTATAATTCCTATGCGTTTTACATCATATTATGATTCTGTTAGAAGTTGGCTGACGCTTTTTATATCTTTATATCATCCACCGCCATTGGTACAATCTTCAATTTAAAGATCAGGTGACACAATTTTTCATTTTATCTGGCAACTTTTTTTCTTTACGTAACTGACTCATGCAATTCTGACTTGATATCATTTATCATGAATCAGGGACACTGTGGTTCTTGTTGGGCTTTTGCCGCTGTTGAAGCACTATCTGACCGTTTCTGCATCCATTTTGGCATAGTAACTTTTTTTTTTTGGATAAAATTTTTGGTTGATTTTATTTTTCCACTATACCTCTATATATTTAAGTAATATTAATATGTTTCGTTGCAGAATATTTCTCTATCTGTTAATGACCTCTTGGCATGCTGTGGCTTTTTGTGCGGATCGGGTTGTGATGGTGGTTATCCTATTGCTGCATGGAGATACTTTAAACGCAGTGGTGTTGTCACTGAAGAGGTAAAATTACTCTCCCGGTTGTGTTTCTACATTTTGGAGCAGGGTGTGTTTAGGATCGGATTCAGATCGGATAAGGAGGATCCTAATCCAATTTGCTAAGCAGTTGGCCGATTTGGATTGTATCTGATGGATTGGTGATATGTTCTGCCGAATCTGAATCCGTTAATGATCTCAAAATACACATTCTCCAAGATGGACAGGAAAAGAACGGATTTGGATCCGACAGCATTTTGTCACGGACTTAGTTCGAGACAAATGCATTTGTATAAAAACTGAGAAACTATGATAAATGTTCGCCCATGACAAAGAGCTGTCCATTCTAGTCCGTATTAGAGAATTTCTGCATATTACATATATAAATATCAGCTAGGAGTGGGTGGATATGACCATTCAGGGCTAAATGAATTATGAAGTTCGGAAGAGATCATCTCCAGCAAATTTCATAAAAAAATTCAACTTGAAGTGGGTTAATTGCAAAGTTGATATATGTGTGCATTTTCAGCCGTTTTAACTTTTGGTTATCACTGGATCCACTTTCAATTGAATTTTTGTAATGAAATTGGATGGAAATTGGCACCTCAACCGAATTTCATAAAAAAATTTCATGTAGACCTTTAATAGGGAGGTCCGTTCAGAGATCCACCCGGATGGATCGGCACGGGTTTGAATAAATATATATGTGTATAACAATAATTATTATTTTGATCGAATCAAATTCATAATCGGTCCGGATGAACATCAATCCATATTTTATCCATTTAATAAATAGATAAACGGGTTATTAGGTGATTGGATTAATGGGTTTCAAAATTGACCCCGGTTCGGTTGAACAGATGAATTGGATCGCTCCGGATTAAAATCCGGCCTAATGACAGCCATATTTCAGTGTTTTAATGCTAAAAAATTATTGTTCTCTCTCGTTGATTATAGTCTTCATGTTATCTGTAATTCCGTTAATCCGACTAAAGATTATAGCTTTGACTCGTCAGTTTTACGTATACGGATAATGTGTATTCTCAAATTATAAATGATTTATTGTTTCTTCCAAACAGTGTGACCCGTACTTTGATGACACTGGATGTTCCCACCCAGGTTGTGAACCTGCATACCCCACCCCGAAGTGTCATAGGAAGTGCACAAATGGGAACCTTCTATGGAAGAAATCAAAACACTACGGTGTCAGTGCCTATAAAGTCAAGTCGGACCCCCAAGATATCATGGCCGAAGTTTACACGAATGGACCAGTTGAGGTGGCTTTCACTGTATATGAGGTAAAATGAAGAAAACTGAAAATTATAGTACTCCTTTTTTTTTCGGTTATCAAATTCCTGCAAGGCCATATCCAGACGATTATGCAAAATACCTAAAAGGCATTTGCATAATGAAATTTGTAGAATGCAGGTCCAGACTCTAGGTGATTATGCGTTATGCCAAATTATGGCATATTATGCAAAATGGTTGCCATTTTGTCGAACTTTTTTGCCTAGCGCGATGCGTGTCGGTACGGCACTTGATGTTTCGCGGGAAAGCTTCTTGTGTGTTTTACCAATTGCATAGACCAACATGCCTAAGTCATCATGAAGTGGTCAAACTCTCTTAATATGATCCCGTTTAATGTTCTGTACCTTCCCCCCTCCCACCCCCATCTCCTTCCACCCCCCCCCCCCAACCCAAAACCCCAATAAAAAAGTAATCATTTTTTTCAAAGTCAAGGAATTATGTCCCAAACATTTGAACAAGGCTAAGAAGCACAGATACAGATTTGGTGATACGACTTTAAAAAAAGTGTAAATTTTGTATATGCAGTGGACATGTTGAATACTATCTATCTACACTAGAACAACGGCGGACTCAATGAGTGCATTGTAAAATTCTAACATACTAGGGTGAATTTTTTTAATAACATATATATCTTTTAGAAGATTTGATTGTTATTATGCGTATATAAAGTCTTTATATAATTATATCCATGCACAGGGCCGGTCCTAAGATTGGGAGTGCCCTGTGCGAAAATCAATTTAGGGCCCTTCTAAAAAAATATTGTACAATGATATTAAATACCTAAAATGGGCCCCTAAAAAATTAAACTTATTTTTTAGGGGCCAATTTTAGTTGGATGAGATTTTTGGGTAGTTGAATCATTCTTTGTACAGATTGTTTTTGGGTAGTTAAAAAAATGGGCCCTAAAAAATAACTTATTTTAAAAATCGACATTTTTAATATACATAAAATATTTTTGGACCCCTATAATATACATATCTAGGTGCATACTCTAAAATGCGCCCTGTGTCATTGTCCATTTGGCACATGGCCAGGGCCGGCCATGTCCATGCACAATAGTAGACAGGGATGGAGCTACGCGGTGATTGGTGGGGCAATTGCCCCAGCCAGGATTATTAAAAAAAAAAATTGTAAGTTTTGGGTAATTTTGAAAAACTTAAAAACTCTGAGGGTTAAATATAGAAAGTCAAAACAACTCAAACCCAACTTAAACCTAAGCTTGGCCGCTCAAAATCCATTTCTCCAACTTTGGCTTGCTCCCCATTTCTCCTATAACTCCAACACCATACGATTTTCTCTCCCCATTTTGGCTCACTCCTCTCACTATTCATTTTGAAGATAAGTCAACTTTAACAAGTGATTGCTGTTTTGACTTGTTTTAATTTGGCTTGTTGTTTTGGTTTCCTAAATCCACCACTTACCCCATTTTGGCTTGCAGTTTTAATAGTTTTCTTTTAGGGTTTGATTTTATTTTTGTTAGGTGTTTATTTATTTGTAGATTAATTAAGTGTTGTGTTCATTTTATTTTTTTCTTTTAGAGTTGATTGCTAATTTGCTTTTACCTTATTGTGAATTGGTGGTACTCATGAAAAAAACTCCGATGATGTAATACGAGATCTCATTATGTGTGACCTATACAAATTATCAATGAAATTTTAGTAAAAATAGTAAAATAGCCCTAATTTTTTTTTTCGGGGGCTACCTCTCCCGAACCCTAGTCAATGATTTGTGCCCCACCCAGACTCAAGACTCAGTTCCTGGCTCTGCCACTGATAGTAGATAATTGATGCTTATTCTTTGGTTAAGGGTATTTTACACATTAATAGCAAAACAAAAAATAACTACCATATTCTCCTCTCCCTTAACATATAGTATATAAGTATATATAAATTAGTTCGAAAAATATTTCAATCAAACTTTTGCTCTTTTGCCCCCAAATCAGTGGTGTCCAACACTAAGGACCAAGCATCGCCATGAACTCATCTTTAATTCAACATTCAACAATAATTCTCAACCAAACAAACACCAATGAGTCATTAATAATCAAATAGCATAGTGCCAGTCACACTCTAGACCCCTAACCTAGAGTACTACTCACAAAAAGACAGTAGAAAAAGAAAAGGAAAAATAAAGAAAAGAAGAAAAGAAAGAAAGAAAGAAAGAAAGAAAGAAAAAAAAATCTATCCACAACTTATTCACGTATTTAGGATTAAAATTTCATGCCTGATACGTATTCAAGTGTAGCAGACATATCTCCATATTCAATACATATCAGATACGAATTTGTAGCCTTGTAGAGTATTTGTGGTTTATAGGCACACGCATTATTATGACCTCATCGAGCAGATTTTTTCAAGTTTGATTATGACATTGATTATTTATCCTAACTGGGGAGTTTACAGATCCTGAATTTTCACTTGAGGCATGTTTAACTGCAGTGGCTGGAAAAAAATTCCAAGGGAAATTTTTCTATGGAAAAATCCTCTTTGTTAAGAATTTTGTTCCCTGGGAAATGTTCTTTTATCTTGTTGTACTTTAGACAAACCTGGACAAAAATTTAGACAATAGTAGACCAAAAGTTGGAAATATATACGATCTTTCATATTTTCCATGGACTATTGCCCCACTCAAACACCCATAGATTCCAGCATAATTTGTCCCTAATTGTAAGTGTTTTTCATTGGTTTTCTCTGTGTAACTTTATGGTCTATACGAGGTTGATCCACCCTGGTTGTCCCAGTGGTAAGGAGTGGACTTGATAGATTCGGATAATAACCGTTGGTCTAAGGTTCGAAACTCCCCAATGGATACTGATAGTAAGCGGGGCGTGTTAGGGTGGCTCTGGCACCACGTCCCCTTTGTTTCGCTCGCATGGGGAAGTCCAAAGGGCTCGTTCATGTGGAGGTTCAGGGTTATTAAAAAAAATGATCTATACGAGGTTGACGGTTATCTGATTTTTTTGAACATAAATTTTTTCCTTTTCATTTGTCCGGGTTGGGGAGCTTGTAAAATATAATTAACTGCTATTATTTGTTCATCACAGGATTTTGCTCATTACAAGTCAGGAGTTTACAAGCATGTGACAGGCAGTGAGATGGGAGGTCATGCTGTAAAGCTTATTGGATGGGGAACTACTGATGATGGGGAGGATTATTGGGTATGTCCTTATATCCCTAATTATAGCTTATGGGTTTCAATCATGAAGCTATATATGAAATTAACTACGTTTCTCTTGGACTTTCAACACGAAGTTAATAGTTAATGGGTGGACCCTCAACTGTTTTGGTCATATAATTGCCAATCCGATAAGACACAAAAGTTAAGGAATGGGTTCGATTCTGACTCATTTCACCAATTAAAAACTGTTTAAGACCCGTTAAAATCCATTAGTTTGAGTAAATAAGATAAAGAGTTTTTAGTCATTTAAAAGAAACAAAATCCCAAAATGTATGTGTTTTCAAAGTATTATGTTGTATCAACTCGCTTTTTAAATATGATTTTTTTTTCAACTTTTGACGATTTTTTTGTCTTTGATTGCACGTGTTTATGATGTAATGATATGAATTCATTACTAAGGAACGCTCCACATCGAGAAGATAAATGGTCATGCAACCAATTTATATGAGATCTTGGGCCGGCGAAAGAGTTTATATAGCTTATTGTTAACTTGCTCATGGAAATGGAATTGGAAGGCCAATTTCAATTCTACCTTCCAATTCCAATTCCAAGCCTTGAAATTGGGTTTCCAAAAGGGCCCTAAATGAAAACTTTAGTAATTAGGTTTGTTCATGGGTTAATGTGTCAACCCGATCCACCTTGGTTGTTCCAGTGGTAAGGAGTGGACTTGATAGACTCGGATAATAATTGTTGGACTAAAGTTAAGAACTACCCCACGGATACCTGGTAGAAGCGGGGTCTGTGTTAGGGTGGCTCTGGCACAACGACCCCCCTGTTTAGCTCGCATGGAGGGAGGGCTTGTTCGTATGGAGGTTCAGGGTCGTAAAAAAAACGTGTCAACTAGTAACGATCCAAAATGATACATCATCTTAATTGATAACAACGGGTGAACATGAAATGAGCAGTTAGTGTTTGAATGTGGTTTTATCACCCGATAAAAAATTACAGCCAAACCTAATAGAGGCAAAACATGGTCAAACCTGACATGAACACGAGCTGTGCTAGCTTTTCTCTATTCTTTCATGTTAATAAAATCCTTTTTTGTATCTATATTTAATATGATATGGTCATTGTCTGTTTACTCTTGCAGCTTCTTGCAAATCAATGGAATAGAAGCTGGGGTTATGTATGTTTTTCTTCTAAATTTTATTTTTCATTAATTTCTTACAATTTAATCCTCAGTTAATAATCATAAATATTTTGAATAATAGGATGGGTACTTCAAGATCAGAAGAGGAACAAACGAGTGTGGCATCGAACAAGAAGTGGTTGCCGGATTACCTTCAACCAAAAATTTGATTAAAGAGTTTGGTAGTGCGGATAATTTTGGCACCGCCTCAGTTTGAATTTAAATTATTCGACTTCGAAGTGCCTATCCATAAACGAGGTTTGGATTTGACAAAATAACACGGACATTGGTGATTTATATGTAACGAATCACTTCTATGTATTGTACCCATCTGTTTAAAATTTTATAAACGTTATACTGAGGTGGAGGCAGAAATTATTTCCTCGTGGGACATTTTGATATGCATGTATGTATACATTCATATATATACTGACATATTATATGTATTTATAATGTATTAGTAATTAGAAAAATACGGTACCAGTATTTATTAGTCCTTGTGGCAGTGTTTGTATCCGTCTCTACTGCATGACTTAAGGGAATTTTAGAATATATAGAAATGTGGAGTAAATGTAATTTTTAAAGTTGGATAAGTGCCTCAATGAAAAGACGTAAAAAAGTTTGGGGTTAAAAAATATGAAGATGTGTTTGATAAAAAAATATCCATGGAAAATTGAAAATATTTCAGCAATTTTAAAGTTCTGGTGTGTGATTGGCCAAACTTACCATGTCAAACATTTTTCCAAGTTTGCGTAAAGTACAACTCCAAACACATGTTTTGATCATTGTCATGGAAAATACTTCACAATACTTCATTTGTGTGAAGCAAAATTTTCCAAACTTAAATAAGTGCAAGAAGTTAAACTTACTCCAAAAAAGTTGGATAAGAGACATATATATATATAATGCTCTTGTGCGGACTAGTTCGCATTTTAAGAATGCGGACTGGACATGTGTGGCCTAACGGTGCGCTTAGAAATTATCGCCTAAATTATAGGCACACTTTCTTTTCTGGGCTCACCACCAGATGATACATGTTCGGTTCGCATTCTTAAAATGCGGACTAGTCCACACAAAAGCAGAACTATATATATATATAGATGAAGATTTTTCTATACCATGCTTTCTAAATCATTAATACATCACATTTAGTTCTACGGTTTAATTTATTTTTCAGTTTATTTTATTTTATTTATGGAATTAACCTTCCAATCAACACATGTTAAAAAAATTTGATCAAAATACAATTTTTAGCTATTTTTTAAAAAGCCAACAAAAAATTGTTGAAAATACCTTATAAATAAGGGTTTGCATTAGGACAATTTTGTGAATTTTTTTAAAATAGCTAGAAAATATATTTTGACCTAATTTTTTTTTAATATATGTTGATTGAAAGATTAATTTCAATAGAAATAATTTTTTTTATTAGGCGCTAAAACTAGGTGTGGTGTAAGAGTCTCTCTCTCTCTCTCTCTCTCTCTCTCTCTCTCTCTCTCTCTATATATATATATATATATATATATATATATATATATATATATATATATATATATATATATATATATATATATATATATATATATATATATGTGTGTGTGTGTGTGTGTGGGGGGGGGGGGGGGGGGGATTTTAGGAAACGATGCAATATTATTCTTAAAGTTTGAGACAATTTTCAATTTTAGAATTAATGTTTCAAAAGTTGTAATATTAACCTTGCATTTTAAAAATTAATGTAATTAAACCAACAATCACATCTACATTAAAAAAACTAAATGGAAATGCTAACGTGGCATTCTACGTGGAATGTTTGTAAAATATTATCCACTAATTATTTGACACATGGCTTCCAAAATTAAGTTTACATAAAATTCAACCTTTTACAATTAAAAAATTCAAGATTTCAGAAAATAATATAAATATCAATAGTTTTAGATCATATTAGTTGTGTTTTACATCTCCAAAACCATGGTCACATCCACTTCCAAAACCACCGCTGCCACCCACCTTCGAAACTACCTCTACACCCAACCATTGAGAAAAAAATGTCAAAATCACCACCAAACACTAAAAAAAAAAAGTCAAAATCACCACGACCAATGACCTACGCCACCATCACCAGCCATTGTCGCGCATCAACGCTGTTTCAGAGAAATGCATAATAATTAAAATCTAGTCGCGAATCAAAACGAAAATTACAAAACAACATTGAGATTATTTAACATCATTATTTGAAATTATTTATGAATTTTTTTATAGAAAACCCATAAGAAAGACCCCCTTGAGTGTTTAAAAACATTATAAAAAACTCATTGAATCTTCCTATGTTAAACCGATTTTGATGATTTTTTTTTATCAATTTTCATAATATGTGATAAAAATTAGGAAAAATTATATTGGGGGTGATATTCAAAGTGTTCATGGTGAAATTGGTCCTACAACCTTTTCTTCCATTATATAAGTCCTGTTTTTATATTTATAAACTTTTTCCTTACTAATATACCCCTCTCCTTATATTCCCTCAAAATTTAAAGTGATAGTTATTTTATTTTCTTTGAATTTTAAAGAACTATAACTTTCGATATACAAATCAAGTTTTTACAAAATTGATATTTTTGAAAGTCAAAATCGAGCCCTATAAAACAAGGTCCATATTCAATATAAATACTTATTGTAGGTCTTCTGACATTTTTACCTTTCTCTCCATAATTTAAAAATGTCCTAAAAGTTTTCTCATGAATTATCCACAATTTCTGGGTTTAAAAGAAAATTTTTCCAATTCTAGGCAAACCGAATCGATTTGCCTAGTGGCCGAATCGATTCGCCCTTGGGCCGAACCGATTCGAAATATAGTTGGTTTCTTCTTCTTTTCATAGCTGTTACGAATTCCTTCCCTATCCTAACCCTCAAACCTTCATCTGAACATCCCAATTTCTAAATTAACATAACTAAACAGCAATGATATATCTAGGGATGATTCCGAATATAAATCATGAATAAAATCTATATATTTTCATCCTATAATCCGATTTAACACATCATGATCATAAATTCTATAATTTTTGTGTTCTACAAATAAAATCACCCAAACCTAGATTTAATCCATTATTCAATCTCCAAAATTCTTGATTTTCTTTATTCCATGAAATTGGATTTATGCTACATCAAATCCTACTCTCAATTATAATTTTCCTCATCAAATTATAAATATAACATGAATTGTCCTTAATATCAAGTTCCTACTCTACATGGGTATGATAACCAATAAAAATTGCAAGATAAATACTTGCCTTATATTGAAGTGGTTTGATTTGATCCTGTTTGATGAAGCTTCTCTTCTAATCCTTCCTCCAATAGTAGTTTTGATGCTAAATTGAGCTTGAATTCTCCCCAAACCCTTCCTTGAGCTCTAAGAAAACTCTTCCTCTCCTCTCTACTAACCTCCACTTATTTTCTAATCTCTTTACCCTAGCTTCCGATCACCACAACTATTTATAATACTAAAAATCTCGAAATTCCCTTAACCTTAGGTTATAAAATGACTAAAATGCCCTCTCGGGTTGTCAATTATGTCTACAACTATCCTGGATGCAAACTACATGCCCGGGTATACTATTTTGACTGTTTCTACTCGTTTGGATTCAATTGTAATCTCAAAATCGTTATCTGAGTTGCTCATAATTTATTTTCTATCTCTACCATATTTAGTCCACTCATGACATCCGGTTGAGATATCATATTGTCACGTCACTATCACTCGTTGTGACATCAATTATATAATTACTATTCACTTAGTAATTTTATTTAATAATCATTAATCATTTTTCTCCGGTTAATAATTTAATCAACCCATCATATTTCCATTAAATTACGTCACATACGTAATTTAAATTTTAACCAAATTAATTCATTTTTTTATTCTTAATTCTTTTAAAAAATACGAGTTGTTACATACTTCCCCCCTTACAAGGAAATTTCGTCCTCGAAATTCGAACATACCTGCAGTAAATAACTCTGGATATTGATCACTCATGTCATCCTCCTGCTCCCATGTCGACTCGTTTGTATTGCCCCCACTGAACTCTAATAAAGGGTACCATCTTTGACTGCAGTTTACGCTCATTACGATCAAGTATCGCCACTATTAGATGCCGGGCTGCAAGTCGATCATCTCTGGTTGAACATTCCAAAAATCTCTCACTCTGTCGGTATTTCTTTAGCGATGACACGAGAAACACGTCATGAATCCATTGAAGATGCTCTGGTAATCCCAATCTATAAGCCAATGGTCCCACCCTTTCAATGATCGAAATGGTCCCACATATCTCGGTGCCAATTTCCCTTTCTTGCCAAATCTCATCACTCTTTTCATAGGAGACACTCGCACCAATACCTGGTCGCTAACCTCAAGCTCAATATGTCTCCTGTCTGCATCTGCGTAACTCTTCTACCTATCTTGAGCTATCCGCATACGCCCTCGAATCAACTCAAATTTGGTAGTAGTGTCCTGAATCATCTTTGGTCCTAACAGTTTATTGTCCCCTACCTCTAACCAACTAGTAGGTGAATGATAAGGTCGACCGTACAATGCTTAGAAGGGTGCCATGCCGATAGTAAATTGGTAGGAGTTATTATACGCAAACTCCACCAAAGGAATATACTACTCCCATCCGCCCCCGAAATTGAGTATACACATTCACAATATATCCTGAAGAATCTAATTAATCCTCAAGCATATGATTAACCCTCTTAGTCTTCCCATCTGTCTGTGGGTGATACGCTATACTCAATCATAAATTTGTCCCCATCACCTCTTGGAAACTCTGCCAGAAATGGGATACAAAGATCTTGTCCCGACTGGACACAATATTAAGCGGAACCCCATGTAACCATACTATCTCATCGATAAATAACGGTGCATACTGCTTTGTCTCAAAATCAGAACGAAATGGAAGAAAATGAGTGACCTTGGTCAACCAATCCACTATCACCTATATAGAATCGTGACCACGCTATGATAACGGCCACCTAGTGATAAAATCCACGAATATACTCTCCCATTTCCAAACGGGAATCTCTAATGGCTGTAACATCCACGTTGATCTCTGGTGGTCTACCTTTACTAGCTGGCAGGTAGCACACTTCAAGACTAACTATGCTATCTCCCGCTTTATCCATGACCAGCAATACTGTCTACGTATGTCCTGATACATCTTATCCCTACCAGGATTTATGAAAAATCGGGACGTGTGAGCCTTTGACATCAATGCATGCTGCAAATCATCACCCCCTAGAACCATGAGTCTGCCATTAAAACGTAAGCCACCCCTTGAACTGCTTGAGTACCCATCTGTCCCATCAGCTAATAATTACCGAACTTTGTCCTAGCAATAAGGATCCTCTGCCGTGCTTTCACTACCCTCATAACGATCACGGGCATGACACTTAATACGAAAACACAAGCTATAAAAATCTCATCATCATTTTGAAGCTCTCTCCACTTCGCTTTCCAAATTGCTTCTAGCTCACCTGTTGGTCTTCGGCTTAACGCATCAGCTACCATGTTAACCTTCTTAGGATGATATTGAATATCAAATTGGTGCCACGAACTCCAACCACCTCCGTTTACTCATGTTCAAATCCTTTTGCGTGAACATATACTGGAGCGATTTATGGTCCATGAATAAAGTAAACTTCTTTCCCAACAAATAGTGCCTCCAGATCCGTAAGGCAAATACAATAACAGCTAACTCCAAATCATGCGTGGGGTAATTATTTTAATGGGGCTTAAGTTTGCATGATGTATACGCTATAGCCCTATCATCCTACTTCAATACACCCCCAAGTCCCTACAAAAATGCAAGAGTGTAGACACAATATGCTACTCCCCCTTTAGGCAGTGCAAGTACGGGTGCTGAGGTCAATTTTTCCTTTAACTCATCGAAAGCTAACTGACAATGGTCATCCCAAATAAACGACACCCCTTTACGAGTCAAGTTTATCAACGGACCAGTGATCTTCGAGAATCCTTAATGAACCTCCGATAATATCCTACCAACCCCCAAAGGCTGTGAACCTCGATCAGTATTGTGGGCTGTCCCCACTCCCTCACTGCCAATACCTTACTTGGATCAACTGTTATACCCTTCTCAGACACTATATGGACCAGAAACTGTACCTCCTATATCCAGAAACCACATTTACTAAACTTGGCATACAATTGATGTTCTCTAAGTGTTTGTAAAACCTTCCATAAGTGCTCGACATGCTCATCCTCAGAACGAGAGTAAACTAGAATATCGTCGATAAACACAATCACAAACTGGTCAAGGAACTCTCTAAAAACTCGATTCATCAAATCCATAAATATTGTTGGCACATTGGTGAGTCCGAATGGCATCACTTTAAACTCATAGGACCCATATCGTGTAAGAAAAGTAGTCTTAGGAATGTCCTCCTCCCTGACGCATAACTTATGATAACCAAATCGTAAATCAATCTTGGAGAAGTATACTGCTCCCCTAAGCTGGTCGAATAGATCATCAATATGAGGCAGTGAATATTTATTTCAAATCGTGACCTTATTCAAATTTTTGTAGTCAATGCACAATTAAAGAGACCCATCATTCTTCTTGACAAACAACACCAGTGCACCCCACAGTGAAGTACTCCGTCGAATAAAACCCTACCCCAAGAGCTACTGAATCTTCTCTCTCAACTCACGCATATCATATGGGGACATGCGATAGGGAGCTCGAGCTATTGGTCTCGTACTTGGTTCTAGATCAATAAAAAAATTAATTTCTCGGCTAGGCAGCAATCCAGTTTATCCTGGAAGACATCCTGAAATTCCCTCACAACTGGAATCGAGTCTAATGAACCTACCACCTCCTGTGAGGTCTCCTCCTCAATTTAATATATATGAGTTCTTGACCATCCATGATACTGACCCTGCTGTTGTCCTCGTTGGCCTCGACCCTGCTGACCTCCTCTATATTTCCCGGCCCTGAGGAACCTGCTGCTGCTGAGGACCCTACTGGCCCTGCCTATAACCACCCTTGGGTCGATAGCCCCCAGATCTGAACCTATTGTCTTGATCCTACTATTGGAAATCCTACCCCTGTCTGCCTGACTGATGCTGCTGTGGTGCTCCACTAGCACCTCCCCCTCCTGTCTTGCCCTTCTAGCTGGGCTCAACTCCTCGCTTGCTTCCTTTCACATTGAAGCGATGGTCCTGAAAATATAACAGTGCGACATTGATGAAGTTTGTATGGGTCACCAATGTTGGATTACCAATCAAGTGCTGGTGGATCCTCCAAGACAAACCATCCACAAACCTCGCCTAATTCATTTCTTTGTTGTTCACCTCGTCTGGCACAAAATTAGCCAAACGAGTGAACTTTTCCTCATATTTAGCAAATAAAACGATCACCCTGGATCACCTCGCTAAACTTCTTCCTTATTTCAGTCTCTACAGCTGGTGGAAAATATTTGTGGTCAAACCGTAACCAAAAATCAATAATAGTCATAGTATCCCTCTTTGCAATGGTGGTAACTGACTCCCATCACTGTAATGCTTCCCCAACCAACCTGAAAGTAGTAAGAATCTTCTTCTGTACCTCATTGCATTCAACCATACGCAAGTGATGCTGAATATCTATCTTCCATTGACACGCCACAATCACATCAGAATTCCCCTTAAATTCTGATAGGTGGCCCTTCTGGAAAGCCTACCTAACCCTCTGCCACTTTGTCAGTCCTAGGTGTGCCTGAACCCCTGGTGCCACTGGCTGCGGTGGCTGCTGGACTTGATGAAAATGCTGAGCCATGGTAGTAATAGTTGCATTCACTACCTATGCCACTATTTCCGCCACCTCAGCTATTGTCACAGTTCCCTATGGTGCTGGTGACTGTGGTGCCTGTGGCTCTGGGTGCCCCGCATTATTTTGATCCACTGCCCTCACTGCTCCTTGTCTCCTAGGTGGCATCTGAAAATAGATTCGAATTGTATGAGTTCACAGTTGATATAATTATACAAGCAGAAGAATGAATACGAAAAGCATAATCATGAATACAACAGTCCTAATAATAGGGCTTAAGTCAAAGAACGCTACGCTGAAATCGTAGTAAGCCGAACAGATCCTATAGACACTAGAACTGGATACCCTGATACCATCTGTGATACCCCGCATATTTTAATTTTAGGTGATCAGTCCATTGTTAAATTAAATCAAAATCATTAATGGTTTCAGTCTTAGCATATTTGTCAAAACTTTTTATTTACTAATATAGTTTAAACAATCACATGACACAGATGAATAATTAAATAAAGGAGACCGAATAAACCATCGTTTCTATAAGCATAAAATCCAACCACAATCTGAAATAAGTAAAGAAAATCTGAATACAATCTACTACATAACTGAAATAAATAAAGAGCCTGAAGGCAACGTGCCCAGATGAATATAGAGAGAGCAAGTTGAAGCGTCTAAGAAATATCCTACGAGTCTCCATAATGTTGCAGCTACGTGTCACTAGATATGATCTCTATTTTGGGTGTCCCTGTGGCTGGACACCTAAAATGTTTTGAAAATATTTTGACACGGGTCAGAGCCCAAGTAAATTCGAAAATATTTAGCAAGTATTTAAATCACAATGTAAATCAGTTATTTATTACACATGTATTATTCACGTACACTCACTTGAGATTCTCACCTCTCAACTAATATGCATGCCTAACGTATTCTACTTAACTAGCATTCCCTGCCCAACTAGCTATGGTATCTGACTACTCTCGATAGTAAAACTCTCACGTATACTATACGTTAATACAGTCTCAATAATAAATTATTTGTTCTCATTTTATTATTGAGTTAATTATTTAAGTTTCACCACTTAATTTCCTTTTTAGATATTCGTCATCTAACCATTCTACTATTTCACATAAGTAGATATAGTACATGGTTATATATATATATATATATATTCATAACATATATAATATATACACAAATGTAGGGAATGGCCCCTCGTGATACTGACATACTCTGCTATCATGTCCATGTACCTCTTGTACTCAAGTAAGAACTATTGGTTCGGTATGTCTCCTCGAACCGAAAATAACAATGGAAGCGAACATGGTTCTAAGCCTTTGGGATACGCACATACTAAACGTACCCAAACGAACTGCCAATCCTACTAATATATGACACATAGTGGACCGCCCTAAGTTTCATGCTCTGGGGCACTAATCCAGACCTCACTGGAATCGTCAAGGTGGGATCGCCCTCTGTGCATAAACCTCTTGATAGCAGGCAATGTGGGTATGTTCACTCACATAATCAAATCATATCTATAGGTATTCACATAACCTATTTATATATTACTCAGTAGGTCTACACACAACCTCATTTAATAAACTCGTACGTAGTATAAATCACTCATATATTCGACGTACTATACATTTCAATTAATCTTCCAATTCATGTAATTTCGAGTATCACTAACTTTAATAATTCAAATCACCCGTTCTGAAATCTTTACTCATTTCCACCATATTGTAAGTTCTCTCATTCTTATGTAATCTGTTCCAAATTTCTTATATTTATCAATTACGGATAATTTGTCAATTATCCCACTCTTACTTGCCTCAAATTATATCACCCTGATACCTATTATAGGTCTTCTGACATTTTTACCTCTCTCCATAATTGTTCTAAACGTTTTCTCATGAGTTATCCACAACTTTTGGGTTTAAAAGGAAAAAATTCAAATTCCGGGCAAACCGAATCGATTCGCCCAGTGGCCAAATCGATTTGCCGTATCCCGATTTCTAAATTAACATAACTAAACATTAAAGATAGATATCGAATGTAAATCATGAATAAAATCCATATATTTTCCTCATCTAATCAGATTTAACACCTCATGATCATAAATTCTATAATTTTTTTGTTTTTCAAATAAATTCACCCAAACCCTAAATTTAATTCATGATTCAATCTCCAAAAATCTTGATTTTTTATCCCATGAAATTGGATTTATACTACAAATCCTATTCTCACTTATAATTTTCCTCATCAAATTATAAATATAACATGAATTGTCCTTAATATCAAGTTCATACTCTACATGGCTATGATAACCAATAAAAATTACAAGATACAGACTTGCTTATATTGAAGTGGTTTGATTTGATCCTCTTTGATGAAGCTTCTCTTCTAATCCTTTCTCCAATAGTAGTTGTGATGCTAAAGTGAGTTTTAATTCTCCCCAAACCCTTCCTTAAGCTCCAAGAAAACTTTTCCTCTCCTCTCTACTAGCCTCCACTTGTTTTCTAATATCTTTACCCTAGCTTCCGATCACCACAACTATTTGTAATACTAAAAATCCCGAAATTCCCTTAATCCTAGGTTATAAAATGACTAAAATGCCATCTCGTGTTGTCAATTATGCCTAAAATTGTCCTAGGACCCAAACTACATACCCGAGTATACTATTTTGACCCTTCCGGACTCAATCGTAACCTCAAAATCATCATCTGAGTTACTCATAATTTATTTTCTATCTCTACCATATTTATTCCGCTCACGACATCCGATTGAGATATCATATTGTCACGTCACTATCACTCGTTGTGACATCAATTATATAATTACTATTCACTTAATAATTTTATTCAATAATCATTAACCATTTCTCTTCGATTAATAATTTAATCAACTCATCATATTTCCATTAAATTACGTCACACCTGTAATTTAAATTTTAACCAAATTAATTCATTTTTAATTCTTAATTCTTTAAAAAAATATGGGTTGTTATACAATCTACAAGATCTTGAGCAAGATCAAGGATCATTCGTTCATCAAATGGGCCAAGAAGATGGGTGGTGACCTAACAAAAAGGAACAATGTGCTGAGATGCTCATTCCATAAGGAGGGCGACCATAGAATCGAAAATTGCAAGGTTTTGAAGTCAGACTTGGAAGAATTGGCCCAAGCAAGGCATCTCAATGTGTTCATAGAAAAGAATTCTGATAAGGTCGTGGTCATTGGAGACGAGAAACTAAAGAATGTCCTTGATGATGATATGGAACAGGAGTTCGTGGTGATTCATGGGGCGTCAGACCTAAAACAAATCCAAGGGAACGTTATTTGGATTGAGCTAAAGAAGATTACTACTGTCATGGAAGCATTCCAGATCGACCCTGTGAAAAGCCAAGCTGACAAGTGTCGACGACCAGCGGACATTGACTGTACCAAACATATCGTCTTCACTGAAGAAGATCTGGTCTAAGTGAGGACTCACATCAGGATGCACACCTGATAACCCTCAAAATTGCAAATTGGGATGTCAAGA
Organism: Sambucus nigra; assembly: GCA_949130495.1. NCBI lineage: Eukaryota > Viridiplantae > Streptophyta > Magnoliopsida > Dipsacales > Adoxaceae > Sambucus > Sambucus nigra. The sequence goes on along the minus strand of OX422218.1, from coordinate 3,408,607 downwards.
AGCTGCTGGTTGATTAGGGAAGATCATCAGAGGTGATGTAAATATAGTTGTTACACAAGATGAAGCTCAACCTCGCCAACCTCAGGGAGGCTAAAGTTTAGTTGGTCGTCTTCGTAAGATTAATTACATTTCCACTGGGAAAAATAGTCATGCCAGTCAGAGAAGGCAACATCTCTAAGCTAATCGAGTTCATGAGTCCCCATATAATGCCATTCTAGGAAGAGGTTGGTTACACGTCATTAGAGACGTATTGCCTACCTACTATCAAAAGCTGAAGTGTATCGCCAACCAGGGTGTGGTTGAGATTCGTGGTGACCAGGCCACTACAAGGAAGTGCTTCATCGTGGCTATCCATCCTACAAAGGTAAAGAAAAAGGAACCAAAAGACGCTTAAGAGGAAGTCTAGGATAGGGCCATACCCTCTATATAGAAATTACCGTATGACCTACTAGGGGTGGAGGTGACCAGGGTCCACCCTGCTGATACGTTTATTGAAAGTCTGGAGGAAGTTGGAGCTGATGACAACTTGCCAGAGAAAAAGTTTCTGATCGAAACCTCACTCGTCGATCGTAAAAGAAAAGAATTGATTGCCTTCTTGAGAACCAATCTGGATGTTTTTTCTTGGGATCCATATGATCTGCCCGATATTAATCCCAATGTAGCATGCAATCGTCTGCACGTTGAACCGACCTTCAAGATGATCGCCTAGAACACTTATCGAACGGTCCTCGAAAAGTCTAAAGCGGTGGAGAACGAAGTAAGGAAGCTTCTGGATGAATGATCCATTAGGGAAGTTTAGTTCCCTAAATGGTTATCTAACATTATGGTAGTACGAAAGAGCAATTGAAATTGGAGGGTCTGTATTGACTTCACATATCTCAATAGGGCATGTCCCAAAGATAACTTCCCACTACCTAAGATTGATCGCCTATGCACTGGTGGTTGCCTCAAGGAAGCTAAAGCACTACTTCGAAGCCCACTCAATAACAATGATCACTTCCTATCCCCTTAAAGATGTTCTTCAAAAAGTTAACCTCTCCATACGACTCTTGAAGTGGTCAGTAAAGCTTGGGAGGTTTGATATCCACTTTTAACTAAGAATAGCAATTTAGGGACAAGTCCTGGTCGATTTTATCACCGAATTTAAGGGAAACCAGCCTATCGACCAATAAGAAATAGATTAGTCAATAAATGAGGAAGAACAATCTAAGGACTGGACCTTATTCGTTAATGGAGCCTCCAATTCCAAGGGGCAGGAGTAGGAATCATACTCATCATAGCAGAAGATGCTATCATCAAATAAGTAATCAGGCTGAGATTTAAAGCCTAGCTGAATACGAATCACTAATCACTGGCTTGCGTAAGTCCCAAATACTGGGAGCTAGGCGCCTCAATGTATTCGATGATTCCAAACTGGTATCCAAGAAAGTGAGTGGAGATTTTAATGCAAAATACGACAGGATGGTAGCCTACCTCACCATAGTAAGAGAACATATGACATAATTTGAGAAGGTTGACGTCCAACAGTTACCCGGGGGAAGAAAAGTCAGGCTGATGCCTTAGTAGTCCTAAGCTCAGAGGTGGACTCCATTTCAAAAGAACTATCCAGATAGAGTTCCTCACCCAGCCAATTATCGACTAGGCGATGGTCGCTGAACAAGTCCTCCTCACAGATAAGGCCCCTAGTTGGATGGATCCCATCATTTCCTATCTACAGTGCAACATACTGCCCGGTGTCAAGAGATTGACTCATCAAGTAAGGGTAAAAGCTACCCGCTTCTACCTCAACCCAGGAGGAAAGCTCTACAAAAGATCATTCACAGGCCCTTGCCTTCAATTCATCCACCCACAAGACACCGACCAAGTTCTTAGCGAACTTGACGATGGTAATTATGGGAGTCACGTAGGAGGGAGGTCATTAGACTTTTGAACGGTTAAGGAAGGTTACTGGTGGCCTCACAAGCAAAAGGATGCAGCACCTATATTCGTAGATGTGAAAAGTTCCAGAAATTCTCTATTATGGTAAATCATCCAGCTAGCGACCTAAAATCCTTGACAAGTCCTTAGCCAATCTTGAAATGAGGACTGAGATATAGTGGGACCACTACCCACCACACCTAGATATCGCAAATATTATCTGATAGGCACATAATAATTAACTAAATGGGTAGAGCCATAATCACTGACAAACATTCATGACGCTGATATGACCAAATTCATCTAAAAAAGCATCATAACATGCTTTGGGACACCAAGGACTATCATCATCGATAACGGTATGCATTTAAAAGTAGCTTTTTTCATGGCGTCTGTGATGATCATGACATCAAGCACCACTTTAGTTCTGTGGCGTATCCCCAAAGCAACGGTCAAGCAGAAGCTTCTAAGAAAACCATGCTCTATGGTCTATATAAGAGTTTAGAATGAGCAAAGGGTGTCTGGATGGATGAGCTCCCCCATGTTCTATACGCTTACCCTACTACTCCTAGGAAACCAACTGGAGACACACCCTTTGGGCTCTCCTATGGAATGGAGGCTATTATCCAACTGGAAGTAGGTCTCCCTACCATGAGAACCACCTTGGTTGACCAAGGCCTTTACGATGATGCACTACGCACTGAACTTGACTTAGCAGATGAGCAAAGATAACATGCCATAAATAAGATGGCTTCTTACCAACAGCAGCTGGCCAAGCAGTACAATAAAAAGGTCAATCTAAGGAAATTCCTAGTAAGAGACTATGTACTAAGGAAAGTACTCGGCAGTACCGTAAAACCGTCAGATGGAAAGCTGAGACCAAACTGGGAAGGACCTTTTAAAGTGATAAGGGATAACCTTCAAGGAGCATATCATTTGGTAATACTGGAGGGCGGGGAGATACCAATAGCGTGGAATGCAACCAATCTCAAGAAATTATACTTTTAGTCTTCTTTATCCTTTATTAGCACTTTTATTTTATGAAAATTTTTATATCAAAATTATGTTACTTGCAAGTTATTATTCAATGAATAAAGGCAAGTTGGCTCTCGCACTTTGATCTTGTATATTACATGATTCAAATTGCTTGCATCCCAGTATTGTGCACCCTTTCTAAATGATAACTCCCCCGACCACAAGAAGAAATTATCTTTGGTTAACATAAGGTTACTTAGCTTATCTTAGCTAAATAACTTCCTCATGCATAACAAAACTCCTGGGGATTATAAAAAGTTATTCAACTTGTTTCAATCAAGGAATCTAATGTGCTGAGTAGGATTTACAGTAATTATAACTAAGTATTTCAATTACTACAACTCTCAGGTTCTTATCGCAAATATAATGGACCTCATGAGTTGCCCCAATAATAACAAAAGCCCTATATGGTATCCTTAGGTAAAAAAGCCAACTTAGGTTGGTCTCATAAAACCTGATCGGACGATTCGCCCATCAACCAGGTACATTCTCGCCATCATATCATCTAGGCCTAAGGGAGTGTGACGACACGACCTAAAAGGTAAGGCAGGTGAAATAATACTGCAAAGTTATATTGGACTAGGAGAATATTCAAGAACAAGTTAGTAAACTCATTTAGTCGGCAGGGTTCCAAAATGGTTAACGTTTGTCCTTAAATCATTTAGTTGGCTAAGAAGCCCAAAATGGTTAACCCTAAATATTAACTCATTTGATTGAAAAAAATCCTAAAGTAATCAATTGTATTGCTTGGTCGACAAAGGTTCTAAGTGGTTAGGAAATACTAACCCTTACTAATTAGCAGTCAACGCACAAAGGCAATTATTAACTCAAATTTGGTAAGTACATCTTCAAAATGTGAAACGAGTTGATAACTAAACTTTATACACTAGAAAAATTGGGAAGTAAAATTACAAGAATATAATGACAAAATAAATACTAAGACAAATCATGGGTGGCGAGCAAGATAATCTGCTATGCACGCTCTTCATTCATCATCAGGTTTAGGGGCTAACACCTCCTTATTGTCTTCAAGGTAATGGTTGAGGATCTAGGAAGGAATGGCATCAATGATGATCTATTTGTCATCTTTTGAGATGGTGTTATGATGATAAGCAGGGCAATTAACCTAGTATTTATACCACATGTCTGATTCCCTTGGAGTATTGACTTCCCGGAGGGTAGTTAACCACCCCCTCTTGAACGCCACATCCTTAGCCTTCTTTTGCCTTACTAGGGCATCAATCCATATCTCATCATAACCAGTCAACTAGGCCTCTCGATAGCCCATTATAAATAAATTCCTCAGCCTCATGACATCTCTTTGGAGTCCAGCTGCAATCTTGTATGCCCTTTGGACATACTTTTTCTGCTCGACGACCTCCTTTCTCAGAGTGTATTTCTCAGCTTGAATTACTTCACCCACTTGGCTCAATTCATTGTTCTCCATGAGCTTGGCCTTCAAAACATTCATCTCATCTTGAACTGAAGAACTGATCTCCTTTATGAATTAAAGATCGTCCTTCAGCTTGGCGACTAGCTCGGACTGACACTTACAAATGCCAAGCGAGCTTAACGACTAACGTTAGGTCCCAAGATCACCCCTAACTTTGAAGTAGGGGAAATATAGTCCTCGTCGGGCTACAAGCTACACAATAAATAAAATTTCAGTTAAACATCAGTATATGTAAAAGGGTAGAGCGCATCAATATAAGTAAAAAAATATTTTTCAATTATCATAGGGGGCCAAAATCTAGTACAATTAGAGAAATAAAAGAGAAGATTACAGGGCAAAAAAATTATACTGAAAAAGAAAAAAATCCTAAATTAAAGGCCTTATTCCTGCACCTGATCGGAGTCGTCTACTGCCTTCCCCTTCTCAGCAACCCTATTTCCGTGGTCGACAATCGCCCCGACCTCAGTATACTCGTTCTCAGTATGGTTGGTAGACTGACCAGTGTTTGGATCTTCTTCTTATATAAGAGGGTTAGAACCAGGAGAGTGGAGTTTGAAGAACTCAGATTCAGAGGGAAATCTCGTAACCTTCAGTGCTTGATCCAATCCTTTTTTCAAGGACACCTTCTTTGCGTAGCCCAACTGAAGTTTAAAATCATCATATGTCGTATTCCAGCCTTCGGCGTAACTTCCTTCCTTCTCACTGGGGAGTTCTTCCTCTAACTTCTGAACCTTTCCATCCAGATTAAGGTTTTGTTTGGCCATCTTCTTTTTCTCAACAACCACAAAGTCCTTGTCCACTTAGAGATCGACATAGGCTTTTATCGCGCTCTCCCTTTCCTGCTCCCAAGCAGTGAGAGCATTACCCAAGTCTTTATCACACTTCTTCATGGCATCTTTCAGGTCTTAGTTATTTTTGAATTGGTCAACATGACCATCCAAGAGAGTATTAAAATTTGCCAAGAACAACACAAAATAAAAAGGGAAAGTTAGTACAGAGAAGAAGAATGCAAAACATAAGAGATAAAAGGATAAAGGGAAGAGAATTACCAGAGAAAGTCCCTGAGCTGACTTGGTATGACTCCAGCCTTGAGGAACACTCATGGATGGATACGAGCATGACCCCCTTCAACAGGTCAGGGTCAAGGATAGGGGTATTGGCCACACTAGAATCCTCAACATCGGAAATGAAAAAGGGGGCATCATGAGCCTTTAAGACCAACCTCCTCTTCGACTCCTCTTTCTTCTTCGTCTCTTCCTCTTTTAATCTCTCTCTCTCTCTCTCTCTCTCTCTCTCTCTTCCCTTCTCTTTTATTCTTCTTCTCCTTCTTTTTTTCTTTCCCCTTGGCTCCTGGGATTGAGCCACTAGCCCTTAGGTAATTAACCTCTAACATCTTCAAAGACTTTATTCTATCAGACGACACTGCTTGATCATCATCATCAATATTTAGCACTCTCGTATTTATAGAGGGTCTTCTTCTTCTTCATCTTCTTCTTGAGGATTTATGATCCATAATAATATGGAGCCAAAATAAAATAATAAGAAATTGATAAATTGAGAATTAATACCTAAGATAATGAGAGGGTATAAAAAAATATATACGACGCGAGTATGTGCAGGGCTGACATAATACGACCCGACTGGCTATAGTGACGTTGGTGTGTGTTGGCATCATGAGAATGTGCGAGGTTGACAGAATACAGACCGACTAGCTATAGTGAAATGTCGTGCATAAAACCTCATGAGTATGTGTAGAGCAGATATAAACCGAGTTGACTGACTGTAGTGAGGTGAATGGGTGTGATATTTAAAACTTTAAGCGTGCCCAGAGTGTGTGCAGGATCGATAAGGGGTCGACTGGCCATAATGGTGTCGCGTAAATAAAAATAATTGTATAATTAAATTAAGTAGGGATAAGAGCTAATTTTTAAATAGTAGTAATAGTGGAATAATTGGACTTACATTTTGGGGGAGAATTAGTATGTGGATAGATAGTGGTAGTCTATTTTTACTCGCATGCTAATATATCTCGCTTAATTTAAAATACTCTATTATGATTTTTATCATGTATAATGTTATTGTCTAGGTTCACGGACCCTAACTGGGAAGAGTAGCTAGTATTCACGCGGTGGGCTCTGACCCATTGCGTTGATTAACATTTTAAGTATAACGCTGTAGTAGCTGAATATGAGTGATTGGAGATATGTTTGGAGATGCAATCAGAGATTTATTTTATATGCCTTAGTAGTTAGGATTGTTTTCTTTTCTATCGCTTTTATTATGAGACTTTTATTTATAGATGTGGTGGGCCAATCGGTTCCACTGTTTTTTACGATTTTTATCATCTATTCATAGTTGGATTATTCATTGAGATTTATATCTATTTGGAGTTGGAATTATTTTGGAGATTAACATGGCGATGTATTTTAATATTGCACTAATGGTTTTATTGTTGGATAAATTTTATTATTATCTTGTGGAGAAATTTTAAATGTCTCATAAATTTGTCACATGCTAAGAATGGTATTTAATTCAGTAACGCCCAACATAGTCTTGGTGGAAACCGATGCCAGAATGCGCGAGGTATTATAAATGGTATCAGAGCATGGCCTTGGGTCTACTAGGTTGTGAGTTTGTTTAGCTTCTGCGTTATCGATCTTTTATCCCCTTTGTTGATTCATACTCCTTACGGTATTGGGTCTAGCATACGTGTTAGCTATGTTTCTTGGAGATATGGAGTTTTGTGTTAAAGACGTTGTAGGTATTGAGGTTAGAAATAGTAATCCTGATGTGAGGATCCTTAGAGTTGATTTTAAAAATGACATCTATTTGGAAGACCGTTAGTATAAATTTTGGGTATATCAAGTATTGACGCAGTAATGTGATTGGGTTTGAGAATTTAAACTTGCGATGTCTTTTGGAGATAGAATTGAGCGGTGATTCGCGAGAGAGCATGGTACGCCATTATTTTAATAGTTATGCGTATATATATACTTGTGATAAATATTTTAACTTTGTTCGTGGGGTATGTGCGTGTAGGATTGGGTGTATGGGCGCTCGATCATGGCATTCTAGGGTAGGCATATGCGAGCCTTATTTTATTTTGTACATTTAAACTTCGTCAAATTTCGAGTACGAAATTCCTGTACTAGTGGGGAAGTATGTAACCCCCCGTAATTTTAATTCGATAATAATTTAAATTTAATTCAAAATTCGAAAAATAAATTTTTTATATTTAATTATTTTTAACAATTTAATATGTTGGATTTTATTTCTGGAAAGTAGGATTTTAATTGGAGTTGAAATTAGGGGAGAAATCAGGTTTTTATTCATACATATTCGTTTTGGGGTGATATCTGACCAGGACCAAATTGATTCAGCCTTAGGGGCGAATGGATTCTCCCTGGGCAGTATCGACAGTTTGTTTGCTTTGTTAGAGTTTGAGTTAATTAAAACTTTTAAACGTTTCCCATATTAAAATAACTCGGGGTTAGAATTTCCTATACACTTTTCATAAACTTTTAAATCATAATTTTCCCACATCTTTACCACTTCTCATCTACAAACCCTAGATCCAAATTAAATCAAGATTTAACCCAAGTTTTGAAGGCTTAAACCGTGTTTTCTCCAGATTGTTCAAGAACGAGTCTTTACTGATTTTTGGAGAGAAAGTCAACCATCTAATTAGAATTTTGTAAGGAAATTTTTTTCCATTATCAATTTGTTATGTCTTACACCGTTACATCGTTGAAGAAATCCAAGATTCATATCGTCGTCAACGGATCCGTATATCAAAGAAGAGGAGGAGTCAGAATTCTGCACAACCGGACCAGTCCGCCCAGAATAAAAGAACCGATCCGACCCCGGACCGGTCCGCCCCGTAATCGAACCGATCCGCTTGCTGAAGATCCAGTAGACCCCAGACCGATAGCGAACCGATAAAGCCAAAATTAAAAAGAACCGATCCGCCCCCTCAGACCGATCCGCCTTAGACCTGGACTGGTCCGCCTGGGATAAACTCAGCCAAATCGTGCAGAGATTTTTTAGGGCCAGGACTTCTTTTATAAACCCACTTCAGGGAGTTTGTTTTACAAGACTTCTTCATACGATTTTCAGAGTTCATAAACTCAAAGTCTTCATCTTTGTGAGTTACAAAACTCATGTTTTGATTCACACAAATTTCAAAATCATTTGTGAATCGTTTTGAAACCCTAGAACACAAACTCTTTTGCTGTTCATACCATTGTGGAGAAGACCAACCTTCTTCTTCATTACTGGCCTCCTGGAAAGGGAAACTTCCAGCCGCCGACTACAGATCCGACGCCTGCGGGTAATTCCGTGTCACCCTTGTATTTTCATTGTAATCCGAGAAATTGTATAGTTACAATATTATAGTGAAAATAAATGGTTTTGCCCCTTTGGGGGATTTTTCCTCATTTGTGTGTGTTTGAATGTACTTGCATGCTTTACATCTTATTCATTCACACCTAGATGCAGGTTTAGGATTTATTTGGGTTGAACTGAGTTTAATTATATAATTCCTTATTTTGAACGCAAGCGCACCACTCTTCAAATTAGTATCAGAGCAGGTTACGCTAATTTATCGCGTATTCCTAGTTTTCGCAAAATTTTTCTGAGATATCAATTTTTTGAAAAATTAATTTTTGAAAAAGAGCGTGTTCAATGGAGAAATCATATAATAAAATGCCAGTTTTTGATGAAACTAATTATGTATATTGGAAAGCCCGCATGAGGTCTGCTTTAAAGGCCATAGATGAACGTGTTTGGATTTTAGTTGAAAGAGGGTGGACACCTCCCTCCGTAACTGTTGAAATGTGACCAGTTTAAAACCTGTCACTTCTTGGACTGAAGTAGAATTTAAATGGTCATCTTTTAACTCTAAGGGTTTAAGTGCTATTGACGTATCATGACGTGCACCACGTTAAAAGAGGCATGGGATGTTTTGCAACTCACCCATGAAGGAACTAATGCTGTGAAAGAATCTAAATTGCAAAATTTAACAACTCAATTTGAAACCATCAACATGCATGAGACTGAATGTTTTGATGATTTTTATGCTAGGCTATCTGATATTGTTAATACTAGCTTTAATCTTGGTGAACATATTCCTAATGCAAGAGTTGTGAAAAAGATTGTTCGATCATTGCCTAAGAGTTTTATCCCTATAGTCACTGTGCTAAATTCTATGGGTAATTTAAATACGCTAAAATTGGAAGAACTTGTAGGAGGCTTGCAAACATATGAAATAGACATGTTTCCTAATTCTGTGAAGCCTAAAGATAATGGAATTGCACTTAATGCCCAAGAGAGAAAAAGTGAGGGGACGACAAGAAAGAGAGTAGATTCGTCTAGAAAGAAAGATAGTGAAACTTCTGATTCTGAATGTGATTTTGACTTAGATGATTTGGCTCTATTTGCTAAAAACTTTAAGAAAATTCTCAAATTTAAGAAAAGTGGAAATTTTAAAGATAAGAATAATTTTCAGAAAAATAAGTTTGAAAAGAAAAATGAAAAAGATGTTAAAAACCCTCTTAAGAAAGATAGTGAGAGATGATATGAGTGCGACGGTAGGGGACATAGAGCTTTTGAGTGTGCTACACGTCTGAATAGAGAAAAGGGCAAAGCTGTCCTTAATGCTACCCTTAGTGACAATAGTGAGGTCGAGTCGGTGGACTCGGGAGATGAGTCACCGCATGGGTGTAACTTCACCGTATTCATGGATAGTCATGTGAGTACTCCTAAAGCACCCCACGACGATGAGGATGATACTTCACAGGGACACCTTGATAGTGAGAGCGATGCTAGTGAGGGGGAGGATGATGCAAGTGAGAGCGAAAGTAATCTTCAATGCGCCTACGCCGAGTTATATAATGGGTCATTTAAAAGTAAAAAACGTAATAAAGCGTTAGTTCTAAGAATCATCGCGTTAGAAGAAGAGTTAGAAGAAACGAGATAGAGAGAGTCCTCCACCTGCACCGCCATGAGAGAGAGAGAGTCTACCTATTTTGAAAAAGAAAGTTTGTTTAGAGAGAGAGACAGTTGTTTTGAAAAAGAGAAAGGGGACTTGACTAAACAAGTGGCTAGTCTTTCGAGTGAGCTCCATACCTCCCTGGAGACTCGAAAGAAACTTGAAGCTCTTGTTGCCCAGCTTACTCATGACCTTGAGAGAGCACGGGAAGTCAAGGTAGAAATCGAGGATATATCTAGGAAAATGGGAAAGATGCTCCTTGGCCCCGCTTTAGGTTTTGGTGATCGGCAGGGAATTGGTTATGATGATGCCTCCACATCCAAAATTGCACCTGGACCAGTACCTGAGTTCACTACTACTCCTTATGGTCATCGCCAAAATCTATGAAGGAAAGTTCAACCAAGAAAAGCAAACCAAGGTCTGCCTAAGACTGTGTTCTTTTGTATATATTGCAAAAGAAAAGGCCACCTTAGGGAGTTTTGCTATATTTTGGGTCGAACACGACGTACTTCTGCTCCACCACGTCATACTGATGAATTTTCTAGTCTGAGAGAGCGTGTAGAGTTTTTAGCCGCCACATCACAGATTTTGATGGACGAATTTCGACGGATGTCTTTGCCGTCAGTAAATGCTTCTCACATTCCAGCTAAAACAAACAACAACAAAGGCAAACAAAAGGTCACCACTTCTTGGGTACCTAAGAAAGATAAAAAGGCCTTTGTTGTTCATGTTGCTCTTAAAGCACATAATACCTCACAGTGGTATTTTGATAGTGGATGCTCCAGACATATGACAGGTGATGCCTCATTTTTTACATCTCTTAAGGATTATCAGGATGGAAGAGTCACCTTTGGAGATGGGAGAAAGTCTAGCATTATAGGACGTGGTACTGTCGAGTTACCTGGATTTCCTAAGCTAGAAAATCTTTTGTATGTCAAAGGTTTGAAAGCAAACCTTTTCAGCATTAGCTAGCTGTGCGACACTGACTTTGCCGTAAAGTTTAATCGAGATGCTTATAAGGTCTATAATCAAGCCGGTAAAATTTTAGTGCAAGGTGTGAGGACAAAGGATAATTGTTATGGGACTGAGCCCACATCCTCACTTGTCTGCAACAGCGCCACGATCTCTCCTATGGATTTGTGGCACCAACGTCTAGGTCACGTGCACGTTAGAGATTTAACTCGTTTAGCTAAAAAGGACCTAGTACGTGGTTTACCATCTCTTGGAAAGTCAACTTCCACGGTTTGTGGACCCTGTCAGTTGCGAAAACAAATTCGGAGCCCTCATAGGATGTTGCATTCCATTACCACCTCCCCAAGTACTTGAGCTGATTCACATGGATCTTATGGGTCCCACTCATACTGAGAGTTTGGGTGGTAAGAGGTATATCCTCGTGATAGTAGACGATTTATCCAGATACTCCATTGTAGATTTTCTAAGAGAGAAATCCGATGCTGTAGAGTTTTTAACGACCAAGTGCCGTTTCCTGAAAAATCAACACAGAGTCACTATTAACATGATACATAGTGACAACGACACTGAATTTAAGGAAGCAAAGGTAGATTTTTACTGTTATAGCCTTGGGATCAAACATGAGTTTTCTGCTGTGAAGACTCCTCAGCAAAATGGGATTGTTGAGAGAAAGAATAGAACGATCCAAGAGATGGTTAGATCTATACTTCTAGGTCGCAAGGTTTCTAGGAGATGTTGGGCAGAGGCAGTTTCTACTACATGCCACACGGTGAATAGGGTTTACTTACATCCACACACACTTAAGACACCTTATGAATTGTGGACTGGCAAGAAACCCAATATGACATATTTTCGTGTTTTTGGAAGTATATGCTACATCCTGCGGGATAGAGAGCAATTAGGAAAGTTTGACTCCCAGAGAGACGAGGGGATATTACTAGGATATTCATCGAATAGTAGAGCGTACCGGGATTTTAACCTGAAGATCTCTAAGATTATGGAATCAATAAACGTCATCGTGCAAGATGACGAACCTCCGACGGCTATTGATTCTAACCTTCAGTGTGAGATTGAGGATTCTTTTGACAGTGATATACTTGTCCCTCACCCACACTCTGTGGACCCTACTCCTGTGTTAGGGAACACACCTTCTTGGGTTCGCAAGAGTCATGACCGTTCTGCCATTGTTGGCGATCCCACTCTAGGGGTTAAGACTCGTGCTCAGCTAGAAAATGTTGTCAGTCAGTTTTGCTACACGTCCAAAGTCGATCCCAAGAATCATAAAGAAGCACTCAAAGATGAACACTGGATATTTTCTATGCAGGATGAGTTGCTGCAGTTTAAAAAGAATAATGTCTGGGAACTTGTCCCCCGACCTAGTGAGACTAATGTGATTGGTACCCGGTGGATTTTCAAGAATAAAATGGATGAAAATGGTACCATAATCAGAAATAAGCCTAGGTTGGTCGCTCAAGGCTACACACAGATTAAGGATGTAGACTTTGGGGAGACATTTTCTCCTGTTGCGAGGCTCGAGTCCGCCCGCTTACTACTCCCCATCGCATGTCATCTGCGCTTCAAGTTATATCAGATGGATATCAAGAGTGCCTTTCTGAATGGCATTCTACAGGAGGAGGTTTATGTGGAATAACCAAAAGGGTTTAAAGACCCTAAGCACCCTGAGCACGTTTATTATCTGAGGAAAGACTTGTATGGTTTGAAGCAAGTACCCCGTGCTTGGTACGAGAGGCTTATTTTTTATCTCTTAGCCCGTGGCTTCAAGAGAGGGGGAGTTGATATGATGTTGTTCGTCAGGAAAGATGATGGTGGTTGCCCAGGTCTATGTAGACGACATAGTCTTCAGATCCACATGCTCCTAGCATGCTCACCACTTTGAGGAAGAGATGAAAAGTGAGTTTGAGATGAGCATGGTAGGTGAGCTTACTTTCTTCCTCGGTCTCCAGGTTCATCAGCTAGAGGATGGGATGTTCATCTCCTAATCCAAGTATGCTAGAGACCTAGTGAAGAAATTTGGTTTAGACTCCGCTAAGAATGCACGTACACCTATGAGTACTTCTATCAAGCTTAGTAAGGACACTTCAGGCAAGGATGTAGAGCAAACCTTATATCGGAGTATGATAGCTAGTCTTCTCTACTTGACTGCCAGTCGTCCTGACATAGCCTTTAGTGTTGGAGTCTGTGCATGTTATCAGGCATCTTCGAAAGAGTCACACTTACTCGCTCTAAAATGTATTATCAAATACGTGAGTGGGACTCTCTCATATGGGATTTGGTATTCCATTGATACCGATGATCGTTTGTCCGCCTATTCGGATGCCGATTGGGATGGAGATGCAGATGGTTATAGGAGCACTTCTGGTGGGTGTTTCTATTTTGGTTCTGCTCTTGTCTCTTGGTTGAGCAAGAATCAAAACTCCATCTCTTTGTCCACTGCGGAGGCTGAGTACATCGCCTCCGGGAGTTGTTGCACGCAACTCTTGTGGATGAAGCAAATGTTAGAGGATTATGGGATTTTACAGGACACCATGATCATTTCCTGTGATAATACGAGCGTGATTCACATATCCCGCAATCCCGTCCAAGTCACAACTTCAAGATAGCCAATTCCAAAAAGATTTCTGTTTTTCACCTTTTATGGATGAGCATTTAAGATAGCCAAGTCACAACTTCACTTCATATATCTATGTGACTGTTTGATAGAGATTTGAGATGCTACATCATTTCATCCATGTTCTTTACATTATTTGGAGTCTTTGAGATGTAATTAGTGATATTTTCCTACATGTTTGACTCCTATATCCTTTATTGCACACATGCAAAACTTTATTTGATTATTGTACTTGTCTATCACATGTTGGCTTGAGTATTTTCATCTCAATTCTGTCTATACAGCTTTCAATATGCGATAAAACTTGACGAGATTGGACTGCATGTAAAAACCGTTTTGGTGAGACTGTGTTTAATTGTGAACGGGGAGGGGCTGCGAAAGGTCATTATCTATTCTTTGCGCAAAGGCCACCGTTCAAAAGGACCTAAAAAATGGAGGAATTTTATTATCCGAGGTCCAAAGAGGTTAAAAGAGCCCCGAAAAAAATGTAAAGACAATAAAAAGCAATTCATGCCAAATATGGGCCATTAGGTTTCACCATCAATTCTCCAAAGTTTGAGAATTTAGAAAGCCTCTAAATCTGAGGGAGTTTGGTTGGGAAATGTTTAAATGGGTTTGCACTTCCTTGAAAGTCCTCAAAAAGCATGAAATCGTTTTGGACGTTATTGGTGTGGAAATCACTTTGAGCTTTGATTTGTTGATTTGATTAAGTCAATGTCTCATTCCATTTTTTTCTTACACCAAAGGAAGCATTTGAGTTCATTCGTTAGGAGTATCAGATATTCATCGTGCACATCTGTCATGTTTGTATGCATTGATTTTTCTATCGAATTTGATCACACCCATTCATTTACGCCATCATCGACTTGGTTGTTTTGTGTTCATTCATGGTGTGTTCTTGTTTGTTTAAATTTTTTTTAAAAAATTATTTGTTTGTTCCTTGTGACACCCCGGCTTTGCTCGCTTAATTTATTCTTCTTTTTGTCTATTTGGGGACATCATAAAAAGGGGGAGAAAGAATTATCATATTTTGGGGGAGTTTTAAGTTTTTGAGATTAGATAAAGTATGCTTTCATCATTTGATATCTATGTTTATCTCATTTCAAACTCGATACGTCACTTGGTATTTTTGCTTTTTCTCATGTGTGTAGGTACTTCGTTGATGATCTCTGAATTTTGCACACCCTGATGAGAAAAGCATTGAGATTCCTGAAGATTCGAAGAGCAAACGATGAAGTCTTATTCATTTGTATCGTTCTAGTTTTGGGTTCATGGAAGGGTAGATTTGTATAGGCACTTTGTAATTTGATATTTCGGATGTTGTTTTTTATGTATGTACTGGCATAGACATAGGGGGAGACTTGTAAGGAAATTTTTGTCCATTATCAATTTGTTATGTCGTACTCCGTTATATCGTTGAAGAAATCCAAGATTCATATCATCATCAATGGATCCGAATATCAAAGAAGAGGATGAATCAGAATTCTGCACAGCCGGACTGGTCCGCCCAAAATAAAAGAACCAATCCAACCCTGGACCGGTCCGCCCCTAAACCGGACCGATCCGCTTGTTGAAGATCCACTGGACCCTAGACCGGTAGCGAACCGATAAAGACAAAATTAAAGAGAACCGATCCGCCCCCTCGGACCGATCCACCTCATACCCGGACCGGTCCGCCTGGGATAAACTCAGCCAAATCGTGCAGAGATTTTTTAGGGCCAGGACTTATTTTATAAACCCACTATGGGGAGTTTGTTTTACAAGACTTCTTCACACAATTTTCAGAGTTCATAAACTCAAAGTCTTCATCTTTGTGAGTTACAAAACTCATGTTTTGATTCACACAAATTTCCAAATCATTTGTGAATCATTTTGAAACCCTAGAACACAAACTCTTTTGCTGTTCATACTATTGTGGAGAAGAACGACCTTCTTCTTCATTGCTCCCCTCCTGGAAAGGGAAACTTCCAGCCGCCGACTACAGATTTGACGCCTGCGGGTAATTCTGTATCACCCTTGTATTTTCATTATAATTCGAGAAATTGTAAAGTTACAATATTATAGTGAAAATAAATGGTTTTGCTCCTTTGGGGGATTTTTCCTCATTTGTGTGTGTTTGAATGTACTTGCATGCTTTACATCTTATTCATTCACACCTAGATGCATGTTTAGGATTTATTTGGGTTGAACTGAGTTTAATTACATAATTCCTTATTTTGAACGCAAGCACACCACTCTTCAAATTTCAACCAATTTTTCACCAGGCATGAATACTTCTATTCTTTCTCTTTAGTATTATGCGTTTTAAATATTGCCTAAACATTAAATTACATGTTTTTCTTAAAAGTAAAATAGAAACCTTAATTAGGGAAAGTGAAATCTATATTGGGACTATTTTTATGAAAAATATTAATATGAATTAAGACTCATAACCCTTGTGTGCTTAGGGTAGAGGTTGGATTCTTGTAAATATGGGTCTAGGTTTGCATGTAGAATATGATATTGTCTTTAATTTAATTGAAAAGGACATGTGAATTCACATAAAATTATGTAAGTGTGTTGAAAAGGAAAATTTGTTGTGTGCCACATAAACTTGCATGATGAAATTATATTAGTTGCATAAAATAAGTTGTTTAATTATGAAAATTAATGTAATGAATTAAATTAGTTTTATTTGTGAGCGCATGAGAAATTACTACACCAAAAACAGGAATCTGACACGGTTTAAAACTGTGCCAGATCAAATATGGCACGGTCTTGAACTGTGCCAGAATCAAGTGTTTCAAAATGGTAATTTTTTTCTGGCACGGCTCAAAAGTGTGCCAGATTTAGCCAAACATGAACACTTATGGCACACTTTTAAGCCGTGCAAGAATTTTGGTATTTCTGGCACACTTTTGGTACAGTTTTTAATTGTGCCAGATTGAGGACAATTTAAAAAAATTTGGCACAGTTCAAAATCGTGCCAAATATGATACACTTTCACGGTTTTGAACTGTGCTAAAATTTTTTATTAAAAAAAAATAATTATTTGAAAGCACAAAATTCACAAATTAATAATATTGCACGTTGTTAATAAACTAATGTGTATACAAACTTCAAAATATTACAAGTCTTTAACAGTTCACAGGACCAAATAAAATTGGGTAGAGTTTCCTTTATTTTCTGGACATTTCAAAACCTGTTAATACAAAACCTTCCTAATATAAATACCACACGACCACAAAATATAACAATTAACTTATAAAAGCACTCACGGCCATAAAAGTCAAAAATAAAACAACAAAAGACCACATGGCCATGACACAAAGAAATGAAATCATGAATAAATCCCTTGTTGTAAACCATTGAGTTCTCTGTGTGTTCCATGTGAATAAATACCAACGATAAATTGTTATCCTGCAAAAAAATAGGATACAAAAAAGATACGATATTAGTAACCCAATAATTTACAAAAAAAAATTACTCAAACTAAAAAATTACATATATGAGTAAAAATTATCGTCATATTCTCAAATCGGGAGACTCGAAACTATGCGGTCAGTTCCTACAAGTTACATTGGTCCCGTGCGAGGTGTCCGCGCCTCCTACGGGGTCGTTTGGGGGCTGGTTTGGATTTTCACCCTTTAACGGCTTGTTTTTAAGTCAAAGTGTGATTTTTGCAAATTATCATCATACTCTCAAACCGGGAGACCCTGGACTACGCGATCAGTTCCTACAAGTTACATTGGTCCCGTGCGAGGTGTTCGTGCCTCCTACGGGGTCGTTTGGGGGCTGGTTTGGGTTTTCACCCTTTATCGGCTTGTTTTTAAGTCAAAGTGTGATTCTTGAAAATCATCGTCATACTCTCAAACCGGGAGACCCGGGACTACGCGATCAGCTCCTCCAAGTTACATTGGTCCCGTGCGAGGTGTTCGTGCCTCTTACGTGGTCGTTTGGGGGATAGTTTGGGTTTTCACCCTTTAATGGCTTGTTTTTAAGTTAAGTGTGATTTTTGTAAATTATCGTCATACTCTCAAACCGGGAGACCCGAGACTACGTAGTCAGTTCCTGCAAGTTACATTGGTCCCGTACGAGGTGTCCGCGCCTCCTACGGGGTCGTTTGGGGGCTGGTTTGGATTTTCACCCTTTAACGGCTTGTTTTTAAGTCAAAGTGTGATTTTTGCAAATTATTGTCATACTCTCAAACCGGGAGACCCTGGACTACGCGATCAGTTCCTACAAGTTACATTGGTCCCGTGCGAGGTGTTCGTGCCTCCTACGGGGTCGTTTGGGGGCTGGTTTGGGTTTTCACCCTTTATCGGCTTGTTTTTAAGTCAAAGTGTGATTCTTGAAAATCATCGTCATACTCTCAAACCGGGAGACCCGGGACTACGCGATCAGCTCCTCCAAGTTACATTGGTCCCGTGCGAGGTGTTCGTGCCTCTTACGTGGTCGTTTGGGGGATAGTTTGGGTTTTCACCCTTTAATGGCTTGTTTTTAAGTTAAGTGTGATTTTTGTAAATTATCGTCATACTCTCAAACCGGGAGACCCGAGACTACGTAGTCAGTTCCTGCAAGTTACATTGGTCTAGTGCGAGGTGTTCGTGCCTCCTACGGGATCGTTTGGGGACTGGTTTGAGTTTTCAACCTCTAACGGCTTGTTTTTAAGTCAAAGTGTGATTTTTGCTAATTATCGTCATACTCTCAAACCGGGAGATCCGTGACTACGCGATCAGTTCCTACAAGTTACATTAGTCCCGTGCGAGATCTTCGTGCCTCCTACGGGGTCGTTTGGGGGCTGGTTTGGGTTTCACCCTTTAACGGCTTATTTTTAAGTCTAAATGTGATTTTTACAAATTATCGTCATACTCTCAAATCGGGAGACCCGGGTCTACGCGGTCAGTTCCTGCAAGTTACATTGGTCCCGTGCGAGGTGTTCGTGCCTCCTACGGGGTTGTTTGGGGGCTGGTTTGGGTTTTCACCCTTTAACGGCTTATTTTTAAGTCTACTCGGGACTACGCGGTCAGTTCTTACAAGTTACATTAGTCCCGTACGAGGTGTTCGTGCCCCCTACGGGGTCGTTTGGGGGCTGGTTTGGGTTTTCACCCTTTAACGGCTTGTTTTTAAGTTTTAAGTGTGATTTTTGTAAATTATCATCATACTCTCAAACTGGGAGACCCGGGATAACGCGATCAGTTCCTACAAGTTACATTAGTCCCGTGCGAGGTCTTTGTGCCTCCTACGGGGTCGTTTGGGGGCTGGTTTGGTTTTTACCCATTAATGGCTTGTATTTCAGTCTAAGTGTGATTTTTGTAAATTATCGTCATACTCTCAAACCGAGAGACCTGGGACTACACGGTCAGTTCCTGCAAGTTACATTGGTTCCGTGCGAGGTGTTCGTGCCTCCTACGGGGTCGTTTGGGGGTTGGTTTGGGTTTTCACCCTTTAACGGCTTGTTTTTAAGTCAAAGTGTGATTTTTATAAATTATCATCATACTCTAAAACTGGGAGACCCGGGACTACGCGGTCAGTTCCTACAAGTTACATTTGTCCCATGCGAGGTGTTCGTGCCTCCTACGGGGTCGTTTAGGGGATAGTTTGGGTTTTCACCCTTTAACGGCTTATTTTTAAGTCTTAAGTGTGATTTTTGCAAATTATTGTGATACTCTCAAACCGGGAAACCCGGGACTACGCGGTCAATTCCTACAAGTTACATTGGTCCTGTACGAGGTGTTCGTGCCCCCTACAGGGTCGTTTGGGGGTTGGTTTGGGTTTTCACCCTTTAACGGCTTGTTTTTAAGTCTAAGTGTGATTTTCGCAAATTATCGTCATACTCTCAAATCGGGAGACCCGGGACTACGCGATCAGTTCCTACAAGTTACATTGGTCCCGTGCGAGGTGTTCGTACCCCCTACAGGGTCGTTTGGGGGCTAGTTTGGGTTTTCACCCTTTAATGACCTGTTTTAAAGTCTAAGTGTTATTTTTACAAATTATCATCATATTCTCAAATCGGGGGACCCGGGACTACACGATCAGTTCCTACAAGTTACATTGGTCCCGTACGAGGTGTTCGTGCCTCTTACGGGGACATTTGGGGTCTGGTTTAGGTTTTCACCCTTTAACGGCTTGTTTTTAAGTCTAAATGTTGATTTTTGTAAATTATCATCATATTCTCAAACCGGGAGACCAGTGACTATGCGGGCAGTTGTTACAAGTTACATTGGTACGTTTTGTGTTGGTGCCTCTTGTGGGGTCGTTTGGTGGCTGGTTTAAGTTTTCACCCTTTAAAGGATTGTTTTTAAATTTAAGTGTTGATTTTTGTAAATTATCATTATATTATCAAATCGGGAGACCCGGGACTACGCGATCAGTTCCTACAAGTTACATTGGTCCCGTGAGAGGTGTTCGTGCCTCTTACGGGGCCGTTTGGGCGATGGTTTGAGTTTTCACACTCTAACGGCATGTTTTCGAGCCTAATCTAGATATTTTCAAATTATCGTCATCCTCTCACATCGGGAGACCCGTGACTATACGATCAAATCCTACAAGTTATATTGGTCCTGTGCGAGGTGTTCATACCTCTTACAGGTCCGTTTGGGGGCTGGTTTGAGTTTTCACCCTTTAATGGCTAGTTTTTAAGCATAATCTATATATTTTCAAATTATCATCATATTCTCAAGATATGCATGTTAAATGTAATTAAATAAGAAACGTATAAATCATCATCATTATGAAAAAAAAAACAAAAATTAAGGTAGGTGAATTATGGCAAACTGTTGAATAATATAGTTGATTTGCCAAATATTATGGCAAATTGTCCTCATTTGGTATCCTCATGTTCCTAAGACACTCAGAAGTCTTCAACGGGGTTCGCTCATTCTATTATAATCGATAAAAAAAGGCCGTAACTTTTATTGCATTCATTGAGAATTCTTTTATTGTATACTTTATTCTTTTATAGAATTCAGAGCAAGGTAATATGATATCAACTACCTGAATCCGTGCACCTGATCTCATCTGCAGATTCTTAATAGTTTTCCCACCCTTGCCTATTATTGAACCAACCTACAATGGAAAAACATTACAAGTGAGAAATGGTAGGGAAATTTTAAGTCTTTCACCTGGGAAGATTTAAAGATGTATACATAAACATCAATACAAAATGAACCATGGGTACTACTAAGTCAAAGGATGCTTCACTAAAAGGTGGATTGCTGCATAACTGTCTCCAACTCTAAGTTCAGAAAAGATTTTTGGGAAAAAATAGTTCCCTGCTTCGTCAATTCATGCAATGGGTTGCTGCATACCTGTCTCCGAGTCTAACTGCATCATATGAAAAAAGTCTAGCACAAAATAGTGGCCATCAAACTCCACAGAAAACTTCAAGAAATCTAAGGAATCCAAGAAATCAAAGAAAATTCCTTTTGATCCAATAAGATATGGTTCTTAAGGACCAGTGAGATTGCTATTTCAGTGGTTAGAGATGAACATCATTATCTATGTATTCAATAGACTGTCAATATATGAAAAAATAATGTTCACTGCTATTATTTATACAAATTGAACTACTGGAGATTGGAGACCTCTGTGGGCTAGTCTTGAAAACCAAGCTTCTCAAATTCATCATCAACCCTTGTTACTAGAGAGGGAAAAACTGGGGGTAGTGATCTAGATTTAAATGTTAGTCAAGATTTCAATGGCATGATCTCTTATAGTGATTTAGTAGATCTTGGATTCTCAGGTTTAAGGTTTACTTTGACAAATAATAGGGTGATTGACATAACTTTCAGCAAATTGGACAGGGGGATTGCAAACTTTGAATGGTGGATTGACTTTCCCAAATCATACATCCCTCATTTTCATAAAAATTGCTCTGATCATAGTCCTTTCTTTCTCTCAATCAAAACTTCCCCCAAACCATTCAACTTCCTCAACATGTGGTGTGTGGATCATAACGTTCATACTGTTGTGAAAGAGTCTTGGTCAGTCTCGTTGGTTGCTTCCCCAATGAATTGGTTTGCTAAAAAACTTGAAAGACTCAAAGGCTGCCTTAAGGAGTGGAACACCAGTCATTTTAAAAATATTTTCCAGAATGTTAAGGATTTGGAAGACCAGGTGATTATCAAATAAAATGCTTTTGAGCTTGATCCTAATTAAAGCACTAGAATTGACTTATATGAGGCAAAGGCAAAGCTGAATATTGCCTTAGAAAGGGAAGAGTGCTTTTGGCAACCTACAACCATAATTGAACCCAGAAAGAAATGTATCAACCTAACATATATCAGCATATATATTGCCAAATGATAAACTGAACTCAGAGAGAAATGAAAAAAAGTATTATATCAAAATAGTTTTAGTTATACCTTTGAAACGAATCAGTGAAGAGGAGGGCAACCTACAACCATAACTCCACCATCTCCACAGTTTTAAAAGGTCTGATTGTTTCTGCTTGTTTTAAATGGTCGTCGACCTATTTCAGCACCACATAACAGCAGCTTGCACAACCCCCTAGGCATTGTTCATACGGAGTCAAAAAGAATGAAAAAGATTCGAGGTAACTTGAGTTTTTTGTTGTCATTTGGAATCGATGTCCTGGCCTATTGGTGATCTGGCCTGTCATGGGAAAGATCTGGACACCATGGTTCAAATTCTTATTGTCCCTCATTTGGCCCCAAAAGAAAGAAAATAAGGAAAAGAAAAGAACTTAAAATGTCACATAAGATACTTCTCTTATTACATGGACACAGGAAGCACTGTTTCGTATATTTGGATAGGATGTTGTTATGAACTTAAGTGGGGGGGGGGGGGGGGGGGAGAGTATGTTATGATTATATATGATTCTTTATTATTATCTTTATTAGATTCACGTGTTATCTTTTTACTAGGATTGTCATAATTTTTAGCTATAAAGAAAGATAGACATGATTTTACCTTGACAACCCACAAGGGGTATGTTGCGAGAGTGGCTCCAAGTTTTGCAACGGTTCCCACTTAGAAAACCTATTCACAAGCAAGAAGGAATAAAATTAAAACCCATTCAAAATTGACTTTACTTCATCATTTGGAATATATAGATTTCAGCAGAATAACACTTCCATCATATATACCTGCCAGTTTCCCAATATTTGTCTCCAAAGGTAGAGTGCATAGATGGCGTCCTCTTCAGTAAGATAATAAAAAGTCAGAGAAAGATATCTTTTAAATTATCTTAATTTAATGAATTCCGCTTAGTTTTTTGCAAAACAAAAAAATTCATAGGTGAACAGGAACTTTTGGAGCAGTCCAAGATTAGAGATTTTGTATGCCTAATGTGATGGTATCTGAAACACAAAATATCTCTAGACATTAGAAAAAAGGAACTTTTGAAGGACCCAATTGTAAAATAACTCTAAAAAATCCGTATTGCATTAAATATCGATTATTACACACCAAGGGGATTAAGTTCTTCTCTATCATCCAAGACCTCAATTGTATTGAGAAATTTAATGGCGTTTTGAACAGAGAGAGCATTCAAAGGATGAAGCGCCTTGGATAAAAATGAAACAATTGTTCCCAATTGAAATCTCTTGATATGCAAGCATAGCTCCTAAAGAGGTGTTCGAAGAATTTCTGGTAGTTGATATTGGAGCATAGCATCATGCATAATTTTCGAATAAAGTCTATAACAAACTCAAGGTTGTACATGCCCTGCACAACATCGTCTTTGGTGGTCCCCCTTTTAATGCCTAATAGCACTTTAATAAATTTCTAATCTTACAAACTTTTTATTTGTTCTTTATGGATTCCAGTGACTTGATTATGACTTCCTACCTAAACTTAACATGAGATAATCACAATTTATTCATGAGCTCAAAATTTTTAGTTCCCTTGAACCCTTACAGCCCCCTTCCCTCCATCATCCCTCAAGAAGGGGTTGGTGCCCTCTATTGATGATGGAAAAATTCCTTCTTATGCGATAACTCAATTAGCATGTCTCATTTCCCCTCTCCGAGGAACCTATGATACACGCATGTGTCCTATGGGAGGAGGGAGAGCACGGATACGCATACTATCTCTATTACGGATATGAGAATATAACAAAAAAACTAGGATATGATACGATAGTAAAACAATTATATCATATATTTTTGTCTACACAGTATATAAGTCAAAATTCTCCCTCTTTAGCAGGTCAAGGAGAGGTAGATGCAGGCAAGAGCAGGAAGTTACAATATGTACCATCCAATTAAATTTATAGATCACATTGGAGAACTGCTGCAGGCTTAAGTGGATGGACGAGAGAAGGAGGGAAGATTATGAGGAATGGGCTCATGGAACTGATTAAAACCCAAAATATAGTGAAACATGATTTGTCATTGCAGAATAATTAAGAATGATTAAAAAGAGAGATGAAAACCAGCGATATGGAAGGAGATAAAAGAATTATTTTATAGGTTCAAAGTTCAAACGAGGTTGTTGTTAACTAAATCACATCTCACACAAGATTCAATCAAGAAAAATATGGCAGGGATAATTAGTTTTTATGATCGACGCCTAATTGATCTAAAGCTTGTATATAACAAATCTTCATGCCAGGGATATACTCCATTATTAGAACCTAAAATCAAAATAAAAACTACTCATAAATTGTAGTTCGAGTGTTTTAGACAAAATGTGAAGGAATATAAGTGTACTGGTCCAATTGTGTGAATAATAGACCATCTGAAGCAGGGCCTTGAATGGAAAACTTTGGTGATTCGATAACTCTCATTCCATCACCCTAAATGGACAGGAACTTGTTAACTTAGGAGCAACACGATGCAAGCGTATGGTTGTTACTATAATATGGGAGTGGATTGCCAGTATTTGAACTAGTAACAAAAGCAAAAAGGATGCTCTCATCTAGTACATAATGTCGCAGATCACTGTTTAACAAAAGACAATAATGGGAATTTTTGAATGATGCTAGAAGTGATACTCGTCAGTATTTGAAAGTACCTTTAATAATAACCATGTATATTCATTCAGCAACCATCCTTCTAGATTTAATTGAAATTCAATATGAATAAAAACTAATCATTACGTATAAATCGCAGATGTTACAATTACGTAGAAGATGCCCTGGAATCACCAAAAGATGAAATAGCTCAATATAATCCACATACAATTATAAAGACACCAATATTTTTCTTATTTTGTTCAACTCCACTTTCACCCAGTCATCTCTCTCTCTCTCTCTCTCTCTCTCTCTATATATATATATATATATATATATATATATATATATATATATATATATATATATATATATATATATATATATATATATATATATATATTTCTTGTTTATTTTCCTTCACAAAGTTAATAACTATGATATGTACGGGAACAAAATTGTAACCAACTTTGACCCTTTGACACGAATTACAATAAGTTTTCGGAATCAAATTGAGCCCAAGACTATCAAATAGCAAAGTTTCCCCTAGATGTTTTCAAATTTAATATAAACGGTGCATCTCGAGGTAGTCGGTGGATCTATTATAACAAATTCGAAAGGCGACCTTATTAAACATTTCTAAAGTAAATTTATTTGTGGGACTAATGGCAGCCATGAATATTTAAATGTACCAACCTCCCGACATATAGCTGTTGAAAAGAACCACAATAGCATTTCAAAAGGCGTTTGTATAGAGAGCGCACACATACAAATAGAGTTTCTAGTATCAAATATAAACTATTGAAACTACTTAAAACTCGAGGTTAATCATTAGGTTGCGAGTTCAAATCGGATAGCAACAAATTTGCATTAATGTCAGTTGTCAAGAGTTAGATCAATACTTACATCCTATTTAACGTTGTGTTGAACATTTTTCAAATTAAGTGCAACTAATTAACGGGAAAAACATCAAATTTATACATGAAAAAGACAACTCATTTTAAATGTTACTTGAACTTCATATATAATTGAATGTCATTGAGACAGAAGGCACAAAAAGAGTATAAACCTTATCCATCACAAGATCCTTTAAAACTGCTTGACGTTCGCGAATGATGACCTGAAATTGAGCATTGAGACCTCAAAAGATAAAAATAATAGAAGTATTCCTTTTACAAGGCAATTCAATAACAAAGAAAGACATTAAAAATATGAACAGTAAGAACCTACCTTTGTTGTAAGTTTCGTGTTATCAACAGTTGAAAGAATGCAGACGAGCAACTGAAAATTTAAAAATAAATGGACAACAAAATTTATATGAAAGAAGAAAAGAAAAAAAGGGTAGATTGGAAAATTACAGATGAACTTCACATGGAATCTACGAACCAAATTGGTTGCAAAACAAATCATTATCACCAAATAAGCAATAAAATACTCAAAAAATGCAACTATTCATCACAAAACGATAAATTGAGTTTGTATTCACTATTTATCTATAATAAACTTAGCAGTTTCGAAAATTATCATTCATATACTAACATATTACTTCTCAGATACATTAATTGTCTCTTAACTCATCAAATGAAACTCTGTAACGAGTATCATCAAATTAGGAACCAACATTGCCATAAAAAAGTAATCATTCATTACAGAAAACAAAACAAACTATGCATCTCAAAAATCCCTCACATTTTAATACATTAAAGTAGAAAAAAAATAAAAAAAAATGAAGAACAAACCGTGTTTCGAAGATTTACCCATCTGAACGACTAACATTTTAATCATTCTTTGCAAAAACAAACCTTGTTTTCAAGATTTCCCCATCTGCACAAGTGTTTTGAATAAAAATACAAAGGGTTTAAGAGGAACGAGCGTGAGACTAAAAGTGAGAACGTGGAACGAGCGGGAGATGTGTAGGAATGAAAAAAATTCGAATGGTGTCTAATCAATCTCCCCCTTTTACGCAATTTCTCACAATATTACTCAATAATTTCAAAATTACAGTTCTTGGGCTAAAAATAAAAAGGACAATTGAAAATATAAGTTCCCTTTTGATCATGTTTAAAATTTTCACATAACTTTATCATTGGCATATATACATAAACGCACAGAGAAACCACACAACAACCATGGAAAAAAGTTAATGAAGTCTATATGTTGACTACCAAATGAAACATGTAGACATTTCCATCCACCTTGGTCTAGCCTAATTGATCATTTCCCTTTCTGATATTAACCTTATTACATAGAACTACCCATAAACGTATAATATATATATATATATATATATACACACATGTTAATGTTAAGAGTACTTGCTAGGTATGGTACTAGTAGGTATGTCTTAGTTGTGGGTAACACTTTCTAAATATGAGACTAGTTAGTGTAGATTTTTACGATTGAGATGTTCCGGGGTGTTAAAGAAGTAGACTAAAACCATGATTTATGTAGTAATTTTAGTTATGGATTTATTTTTATAATAAAATTAGTTACTCCTATTTTAATGAGAATCATGTGTGGACATAATGTTTGCAGTATTTTATTTATTATTGTTGTCTTTTATTCTGCTCAGTAGATTTTCTGATGTGTAGAGTATGGCTTACACATAAAGGATCAAATCGCCAGTTTTTGTGGAATATAAGTAGGACTGTAGCACAATATTTTAGTAGGTCTATCTTAATTACATGGAACTGTATAGTTTCAACTTATTGTGCTAGTACACTTTGTGCATACTGAACGAGATCAATTTGCGGTCATTGTTTTTTTACTGATTTTATAAGACAATGTACACCTCGTGATTATTAGGTTTACTTAAGGCTCTTAATATGGATATGATTGATGGACACAAGAACTAGTTATATATTACTTTAACTTATCGGGTGAGATTCATTATTAGATCAATAATCTTGATAAATTGGGTCATCGTGATTAATGTACATTGAAAGTCTTTTATGGATGGAATCCACGTCCCGGTATAGAGACTGGTGATACCCCCTTGAGATACTTATAAGTTTTGTATGTGTCAAACCCTGTAGGTGGGTTATGTTAATCTGACACTACAAATAAGCTAAGTTGGACCGCTCAAGGACTTAAAGAAGTCAATCAAATAAATTATCAGTAATTTATTTTATTAACGAGTATCTGTAACCTTAACGTGGGGAGAATTATGTAATTAATAATGAGGAGCTCGAAATAATTTTGAGTTAAGGAGTGAAGTTGCAATTATAATTATTTAGTAGTATTAATTATAATTAAGGGATTGAGATTAGGATCTGGGAAGTATTAGGTTTTCTTAGGTCTATTATGAGCCATATCCTTATCTCTCGTTAAGGTCCCTACTGTAGCCTATATATATGCACCTAAGTCTTATTCTTTCTTAACCTAGCCGTCACTCTTGGATACTAAAAAAGGCTCGAGTTCATACTTGTCAAAAAGAGAGACAACAGAGAAGAAAGAGGAGACATGAAGGTGGTCACGAAATAGGTGCCCACCCTCTACTCGTGGTTTACCATATCGAGAATACAGTAGAAGATCGAGAGGTGCATCGAGCAATCACATATTCTGCACATGATAAAATGAGTTCAAATTAAGGGGATCTCGCAGGTAAATCCTAAATCTTCCTTGGAGGATTTCACATATATGTAGTTTTTTTTATCATAGTTCTATCTATACACGTTTTTAATAGAACCTTGGACTTCCACTCCAACATGGGGTGGGGCTAATTTTGTGTCGGTCCATTCATTTGATAGTTTGGGCGCAAGATTGAGAGGAGATTAATCCTATATAATAGGATAGGACGTAGTTGTGTTTTGGTGACCTCTAGGCATGGGACTAGGTGTAGGTTTGAGGATTTATTCTCTATAATAGGCTGGGGCTAAAATAAAATAATAAGAAATTGAGATATTGAGAATTAATACCTAGGATAATAAGCGGGTATTAAAAATGAATTTGCGGAGGTAGTATGTGCAGGGTTGACAGAATACGGGCCGATTAGCTACAACGATGTCGGTGTGTGTTGGCATTAAGAGTATGTACGGGACTGACAGAATATGAGCCGACTGGCTATAGTGACATGTCGTGCATGGAACCTCGCGAGTATGTGCAGAGCTGACAGAGATCAGGTTGGCTGACTATAGTGAGGGAAATGGGTGTGATGTGTAGAACTTTGAGCGTGCCAAGAGTGTGTGAAGGACCGTAAGGGGTCGACTGGACATAATGGTGTTGCATGAATAAAAATAATTGAATAATTAAATCAACTATGGATAAGAGATAATTTTTAAGTAAAAGTAATAATTGGACTTAAACTTTGGGGGCGACTTAGTGTGTGGATAGATAGTGGTAGTTTATTTTTACTCACATGTTAATATATCTCACTTAATTTAAAATACTCTATTGTGATGTTTATTATGTATAATGCTATTGTTTGGGTTTATGGACCTTAATTGGGAAGAGTAGATAGTATTCATGCGGTGGGCTCTGACCCGTTGCATTGACTAACATTTCAGGTATAGCACTGGAGTAGCTGCATAGGAGTGATTGGAGATATTTTTGGATATGTACTTGGAGATTTAGTTTTGATGCCTTAGCAGCTATGATTACTTTCTTTTCCGTCGCTTTTATTATGAGACTTTCGTTTATGAATTTGGTGGTCCAATTGGTTCCATAGTTTTTTATGATTTATGCCAGTTATTCATAGTTGGATTATTTCATTGAGATTTATATCTATTTGTAGTCGGAATTATTTTGGAGATTAGCATAGTGATGGATTTTTAGTATTGCATGAATGGTTATATTATTGGATAAATTTGATTATTATCATGCAGAAAAAATATAAATATCTCATATATCTGGCACGTTCTAAGGATTATATTTAATTTATTAATGCCCAATATAGTCTTGGTGGCATCCGATGCTAGAATGCACGGGGTGTTACATAATCAATAATTCGACTCATACTATCCTGACTGCACGCCATTAGTTGGTTCTTAATGACCCGTGAACTGAATATAAGTGTCATCAGCACTACTGCGATGTCAACCAATATGATTGTAGTTGTGATCGATTGCAATTAACCCGGGCATTAAGAGGTGGGTTGAAAGACATGCCTGATAAAAGAAAGAGAGACATAGCAAACAACAACTATGGGTGCAGAAAACTCATAAAAAGGGATGAATAATATCGATAGAAGAAGAGTCCCAACACCCAACTATTTCAATGGTGATTCAGGTCCAATGATGGTGGACTTGAATAATAACCAAAGATCATAGAGGAAATCAAAGCTAAGATGAGAACTATAAAAATGTTTCCATTGATGGTGCAAATTTGATGATATAAAGATCATTCACTGGATTCAATCTTTGTGTGAGCATTGCATAGATTTAATATGATAGAGTAATCAACAATTAATTCAAGAAGATGCAATGAGAGATAAAGAGATAAGACATGAAGGTAAGTTGTTCAGCCGTCGGCTTATGCCCAATGTGCAAGGTATGAAAATATTTTGCAATAATAAGGCATAAAAATCATTGTCGAGTAAAAATACAAGATTTCTCTCTAGAATAATTTGAATATAATAATAGCATGTGTGTAGATGATTTATCCCTAATGAATAAGAAAAATGAACTTTTATAGGCTGGGGGTGCACACTATCATCCCCAGTATGCGTTCCATACACGATTGATTTTGAGGGCTAGTGTGAGAGGACCACGTGTCCATTCTGATGGTGAAGTAATTACGATGCAAATCTCCTCACTTATTTAAGTGATTCTTGGTAATGGTTTTGTGGTAAAATGACTAAGATACCCCTGCCATGCTTTCCGTGCCTGGAGAAATATATTTATAGTTGGCACTGTTGTCTAAGATGACATTGGATGAATTGGCTTTGTCGAGAGACTATATGGTGCTTGGATCTATGCTCATAGATGAGATGAGATATAATGGTTTTTTGTGCCCGACACACCTACCCCTAGATCTCGAGTTTGGTGCTTAGCAACATGAGTGTCATCTTAGGCTGACACTCTTCCACTAGTATGGGTGAGAAGACCAATCTTATCTAAAAGGCGAGACAGTTGTATTTGGTTAGCAATTGCAACGTCATTTGGATGAAACTATAATTGTGTACATTAATTGAACTTATTTTCAAATTTTCTTCAAAGTTTTCATCAAACTTCAAAGCCTGAAGCCATAATTGAGCCCGTCTTCAGCAAATTTAGACAATAAACTTAAACCACTTGGTCTTAGAAAGTTAAACCATCATATGCACATTTTTATTCACCAGTTAACTCTCTTATTACCAGTTGGGAATCACCAAAACTTTCTATCACTAAATAATTACAACATCAAAGAATCTCTAGCTCCATTATGACAACCTTATTTTTTGATTGATTGTTGGAACAAGTATTCTTTTCAACCTGTATCCATGTTTGGTTTTAATATGTTCAGGGGGTTTGATTATTACCCTTCTTCCTGACATTATTTTAGTCTTTGAACCATCAAACCCTAATTTTTAAGGACTTGAAGATAAATATCCTGTCTCATATTCCCCTCGCAGCTCATCCTCATATGGATGATCTGCCAATAAATCAGCAAAAGTTTGGCCTTTTACCTATCTTTGAAGTATATAATGCATGCAAAACTTAGATAGAGCTAACACTTACTTATCAATTTTGTTACATAAAATAGGCATAATCAATACATATTTGATTAAATCAAACTTTGAAATGACAAAAACCTATTTAGGCATATCTTAATTTCATAGTAAGAAAATATAAAGTCAAATATAGATTTTCCATTTTAAATATTTTCATTCACAGTCATTACTAAACCTATTTACCTAAAACATAGCTTGTTTTTATTGTTCTCAAAATATTGAGCTGCATAACTCCACTTGATGTATTAGGGGCTAAAATATACAACTTTAGTGGTTAATGTTCTCTTAAAGGTGCCAAAATATGGGGCTTGACTAGGCATCTCTTGAGTGATTGGAAAGCTATCTCATGCTCTTACTTCTAATCTATCTCCTTTTGGCTTTTAGCTTTAAGAAATGAGAAAACAATTTAGTTCTTCCTGTTGCATTAGATGTAAATCTATGAAGGAATTAACTTGACCCCAAAACATTTGTAATTCTTTCATATCTTTAGGAGTTGTGCTTTCAAATATAACATTAACATTGTTTTGATTAACTTGTATTACCTTTTCGTGTACAAAATACAGTAGAAAATTTCTTGCATAAACTCCAAAGAAGCATTCTAAAGGATTCATTTTAAGTTGATAACACTCCATCCTTTCGAAGGAATTTTTAAGCCACGTAAGTTGTTGTTTTTATTTGACAATTATATCATGCATATAACACTATCAAAAAGTGCCAATCATATCATGGAAGATGGTATTGACTCCCCCTTTGTACGTGGCCAATGCATTCATAAATCCAAATGGCCTATTTATCCATTCAAATGTTCTTAAATTATTAGGACACCTAAAAGAAGTTTTATGCACACCTTCGTCAGCTATGAATATTTGGTTATAATCTTATTGATCATCCATCATAGACATGATAAAACCAACAAATCTACCACTACATTTGAAGTAATCTTTTGGAGTGGAGGCATTTGGATTTCTAAAACTATACAAAATCTTAATTTGCCATTTTTCTTGAATGCTGACACTATATTCGAGGCCATTCCACATACCTAGCAATTAAAATGAATCCATGCTTTAAAAATCCTATCTATTTCTTCTTTTATTTGTACTATGACCTCTAGAGTCATTTGTCGTGGAAACTTTTTCAAAGGTTTATACGATTCTTTGATTGACAATCTGTGTTCCACCAGTTTCTTGTCTAAGACATGTATCTTATTATTGTGCTAGTAAAATAGTCCTTGTACTGACATAAAAGGTCTATAACCAACTGCTTGTCTTCTTTGCTTAGGTTGGCAATAATGTATGTGACTTTTTCGTTTTTCGGTGGCCACATTGATTTACATCAAAGGATACGGTTGATTCATAATGAGTTTTTCATACTCAATTGGTGAAATTGTCGATTCACAAGTGTTTAGAGGATTTTGATCCTCCACATCTTCTTCAAAGATATAATTAACTCAATTAATGATCTTTTCTTCATCAATTCTGGTTATTAATTCCAAATATATGAATTTGTACAAAACCATAGTCACATATTCATTGACAAGTTCAATACTAGTAAATGTATTATTAATTAATCATCTATTTTGTTTTATTCAGATGGTCCTATTAGATGAAAAACCAACTCATCCTAAGACTCATTCGAGACCTATTATTCCCATTCTTCTGGAACCAAAGCATCTGATTTTATTAGTCCCAGATTTTTCTAGTAAAGCCTGCCTCTAGACAGTGGGAGCTAGGTTGAAAAAAGTAATGGGTCATCTTTAACCTCTTCCATAATCTTATCCTCTGTCATCTTAATGCATATAATTTGATATAGTGAATTCATTCTCTACAAAGTAATTCATTGAAGCTTGGTTTTCCATCAATGATAAGGAAAATAGTTTTAGATTTTAAAGTGTATTTCAATATGAAATGGTAGTACACATTTGGTCGACTTTATATCCCAAACAAATCTTGAGATACTAATTTGAATATGGAAAATTTAGTTTCATGTTTTTTTTTATTTTGAAAAGCATGGAGTATGTCATTATATTAATAGCTGTATCTATTATGTTTTATTAATTAAAACTCCATTTATACAAGCTTTATAAATAAAGGATTGATATGATTAATCATATTCTTATTAAGCTCTTTGAACTCATATATTAAGTCAAGAGAACATACAAATAAGTCAAAACTATCTACTTTTGACTTCTCATATTCATCCACTTATATTGTAGGGACATCATGCCCTTTAGCTTCGAATTTCTTTGGGAGGATCATAGCCATATTAATTGTCACTTGTTATGGTAGAGACCCAAAATAGATGAACAATTGTGGCTTAACTTCTTGGTCAGGTAGTATGGAATAAACTACCATTATCTCTTCCTTCTTTTCTTCAGTAAAAGAGATATCTCCACGTGAACTATCCCCATTCACAATCATGGATTTTTTCCCCCTCTTTAAGACTTTGAAACATTATGTCTGAAGAGGAATTTCTTATCTATAGTTTTCTATGAAACCTTGAGTTTAGATTTGATTAGGAAGAAGTAAAACCCTATGATCTACTTGTATTCACAATTTTAGAGGCCACTTGCCAAACCCTCTACTGCCTTTGAATCCTTCTTTGTTGTGTGTGAGAAATCACCACCTTTAGCTCACTTCTCTTTGAATTTGTTGGCTTCATTAAATGTTTCATACCAGGGGATTCACTTTATTTGGTCTATTTATCATTTCATTACACTAATGTGCCACCTTATCTTGGAACACAAACCAGTCAAGCACCTATTTTACCATTGCGTTGGACTTTGGAACCTTTGTAGGCCATGATATCCCCACAAAATGACATGATTTGGCCTCATTAGTTTTAGGCCGTATGTATTGGTTATTTTGAGGAATCTTATCATTGCTTTAAGGGTAGTAAAGACCAAGAAATGATATCACCTCCCAAAGACTTTTATTTGAACTTCTTCGTGAGCTTAGAATATACGGGCTTTGCAAGCATATAAATTATTCTCATTCCTGTTGATTTTTAGTTCTTGCTTTCTGTTTGAAGGCACAAACTGACATATATCTTCATAATGTTCTCTACACCTAATGCATAAGTGCTTCATAACCTTTTGAGATGGGTCCTCAGCCATTTAAGTTTTTGAAGCCTTTGATTCAGTCTTACTCTTTATTTTGAATTCAACATTCCTTTTATTTCTCAGTAGCCTAATAGATTATATGTTTGTCCCAATTTCTTTAACGTTAGGGAATGGGTTTTCATCCATAACCATGGTGATTTCTTATTTTTCAGGGAATTTGAGTTTTCCTCTCTTGATTAATTCTGAACCATATCGCAAAAACAAATTAGTTGAGTGGGACAAAACATTGTGCTATTAATTTCATGTAGTTTTTTAGCATCATCATGAGGTTTTAACATTTTAGTATTTAAAAGACAATCAAATATCTTATCAGCCTTAGAAATGTTAAATATATAATTTTATTTTCCATTTCCTTTTATTTAGAAGAATAAGAAACTTTGTTGTGTCCTTTCGAACTATTGGTACACAAATTATAGTTTTAGTTCTTATAATCTCAGCAACATCTATTTCAAAGTTCGTATCCTTAAAATATGTTTTGAAAGAAAAGGTCTTTCTTTTATGCTCTTATTTTAGGAGGGATTTATACCTTCTATTAAATCTCTGAATTCGGTGGCATCAAGTTTCTTTTGAAGTCTAAATTCTAAGCCATTTTGGGACAATTTCACTAATTTATACTCAAGTAAGACTATTTTACCTTTATTTATAGACCTTTAAACCTATTTGTGAAAGAATTTTCCTCTCATTAGGTTTTTGTCTTAGCCTATCTAAATCATTTATAGAGTCCTCTGGCTCAGTTTGGAAGAATTGTGCTAGAACATTTCTTCCATTTGTTGCAATGTTTAGACATAGTTAGGTGGAAAACTTATGAACCATGAAAATGATGCATCAATGAGTGAATTGGAGAACAAAAGTAATTTGAGATACTCATTTGTTCCATTATCAACACATTGAGAACTAATCCTAGAAATGTGTTCCACAACAGAGTGAATTATATCCCCTGGAAAAAGGAAAAGCTTAGGAATTTGAAACCTTCTGAAAGCTCAATCCTATATATGAATTTGGTATTTGACTTTCTATAAACTAGGATCTACACCCCACGAGCCATTAGTCTATATATTTCATGTATGCCATCAACACTCTCATTTCTCCTAACTCCTCTAGGCAATAGCCTATTTTTTGGGATAACTGTTTGGTTTACTATTGGAGTGGGTTGCACCAATGATGGTGGAACCTGATGCACATTAGGATGAGATACTTGACGAATTTGGTTATCAAACCTCCCATTTTTTTCCCAAACCCCTAATTTCTTGTTCTAACATAATATTATTTGTAATCCCATATTTCTAAGAACATGGAATACCTTGATTGGTCTCATTTTTGTATGGCATAGTTCTTCCTACCCATGGGAGGGGTGTTCTCTCCTTTGGGTTGTTATAACCAAACTCTTGGTGAGTGTTAGTTACTCTTACAACCTTTAGTGGGTCATTAATACCTAGACCATTGGTATCGTAGTAATTTCATATCCCTCTATTATTTCCAAAGTTGGTTTAAATTATGTTCGAACTGTAATAGACATGAATGTAAGGATTGGGTTGAGTGATGGGTTCACACCAAATTGTGGTGCATATCACTAATCATTAAAGAGTTATACAATATTCTAGGACAACCTACTGGCTATTTTTGTTATCATAGTGTTAATATTTTGCATCATATTCCTAAGATTATCAAGAGTTGGGTTTAGTATAAATATTCTCGACTCTAAGAGTTGTTGGTATACTTAATCCTTGAATGGGAAATTGGTCACAAATCGTGAGTTTTAACCATCATTTTCTCAATAATGGAAATGCATTAGTTAGTTGATCCAATTTCACCATATTTTTTATAACATCGTCGCTTCTACATGTCCTAGACAAACTGAACAACAATTTAGCACTTAGTGTCCCACCGGGCTTGCAAAAAATATGTTTGCGTGATTTTCACTTGCCTTGGTTAGTAATTTTTTTTAGCACGTCAGATAATGTTGTGTTCTTGCCAACCATTATATAATAATCTTGTGATATTTTCAGATGATTGTGTCCCTGTTCGATGCTTCAATTCAGAAGACTTGCGCTTCCCTTAGGGAAGACTTTGATGTGAGTGCTAAATTATGATTAATAACTAGGACAAAACAAGAAACTTTAAATTATGGGCACCGAAATAAAAGTAAAGCTCTTAAATGAAGAAGATAAATGCAGAAAAGTATATGATTACACTATGAAATGTACAAAATGAAAGTAAAATAAGTCAAAAGTAAAGGAAAAAAACTTTTAATAAAGTTGAAATAAAGTTACAATCTATCTCACAATCTAGTACTAATGAGATAAAAGCAGTAAATAAATTAAAAAACAAAAGAAAAAAAATGAAAGGATAAAAATGAGTAAATGTAGTTTCCGACATGGGAGCTCTTTATTCATTGGTCTTCAAGCTTCTTACTTATAAAGTTTCTTTCCATGCAATTAAATAGCTTGTAATAGCTGGGTAATTACCAATTATGTTTTCCCGCTTAGGTTCATGAGTATCCTATAAATGTTGCTTTGTGCTTAATCCCACATCCAAAGTCTTGACATGTGTCAAATGTTAAACCTATTTTTATTATTAATACCATGCATGATACTCGACTATAAATTTTGTTTAGTAGTAATGCGTGACATTCTTTCACTGGACAATATTTATAGGGTAAACATACCCCTACACTAATTATGTTTTAAAAAAAGTTGATTAGTGGACTATTATCTTTTTCACGCCACAATTCCATGTTTGTGTAATCCTGACTTTTGATCCCACACTGTTTATATTATAACACACGTTCCCTGGATTGTTCTTCATTCTGTGTGGATTATATGCTTAGTTTTTCATGAAATGAATATAATGGAGAAATGTCTATTTTGAAATTATCTTGTGGTTTTTGTTCAATTAAAATGGG
Source organism: Sambucus nigra (assembly GCA_949130495.1). Lineage (NCBI taxonomy): Eukaryota > Viridiplantae > Streptophyta > Magnoliopsida > Dipsacales > Adoxaceae > Sambucus > Sambucus nigra. The sequence goes on along the minus strand of OX422218.1, from coordinate 3,371,046 downwards.
AATTGAATGGACTAAAGTTTATGTAAGAAAATCTTTAGGTTGTTCGAATGAATTCAAGGTCATTCGAACGAGATTCAAATGCCGTTCGAACGAATCTTCAAATTATATTCGAACAAACAACATCTATTTAGAAATCCACTCTCATTAGATCCTCGTTATAACCCCATTTGAAAGAGATGTGTATTTTTATTCGAATGAGGTATAGTCTCAATTGAACGAGGGATTATAAAAATTATATTTCTATATATTTTATATCTTGTCGCAATGTGGACCCTTAGATGGTTGAGATGTCAAGCTCCCAATGGTCAACATTAGACTGTGGGTCAAACGTTAAAAGGTAGTGGATTTTTTTTATCATAAATAGGAGAGAGATCGTGTGTGTCTTTTTTTTTTTTTTGGGGGGGGGGGGGGGGGTAATTTCCAACACTTGTCATCAGATTTTCAAGGCCTCTCTCTCTCTCTCTCTCTTTAAGCTTCCTTTACCATTAACAACCCTCATCCACCCTTTTCCAAGGTCTACACCTCCCTTCCAAGCTATTTCATAGACCTTTCCAAGATTGTAAGGCCAATTTCAAGCCTTGTCTAACAAAGAAGTTGGGTTGAAGAAGTGTTCTTGGAGCTTTGGAGAATTTAAGAGCTTTCTTAGGTTTTAGGAGCTTTCAAGTCACCCATTTTTGTTTCTCCTCTTCAACTTAAAAGTAGGGTTTTCCTCACTATGTTTTAAAAATTAAAAGATAAGTATATGTTAGTATGCATGTCAGAATATGGTTAACCTTGCAAAGATATGTTTTAGTATATTCATTTAAGGTTTTCTTTCAAAAATGGAAGCTTTGAGAAATATAGACTTAAATGGTTTTTTGAAGATAAAATAGTATTTTAATCTTAAAATATGATAAATATGAGCTTAAAATATGATTTCATGTTAATTTCAAGTTTAGAGCTCATCTTATTAGAGTTTTGGGTTAAAATCCATCGTCACATGTGTAGAATCATACATTATGTATGTAGTGAACATAAAAAACATGATAAATATAGATTAAAGTAGGCTTCATGATGAATTATGAAAGTTGAGAATTTCAGCCCTTCAATATGTTGTAAAGTGTTGATAAAATAAGGAAAAATGAAGTTTAAGACAACATATGATTATAAGGCAAAAATGGGCATTTTGGTAAAAATGTCCTTCACAATATTAAATATATTTCTTATTAAGAAATATGAAAAAATGGGATTAAGTGAAATGATGAAACATGAGTTTTTGGACATGAAATGATAAATTATAATGTTATAAAGATGCAAGTATGTTTTTTTCACAACGTGTTTGCAAAATAAATGGAAAAAATGGTGATTTTGGTAAAATAATATAGGCTCTTAGAAGTTGGACTTCCTCCTTTGAACTTATTGGTCATTTTGTGAAAAACAGATGAAGTGAATAAAGTGGCATGAAGACAACGTGAAAGATTAAAAAGAACTGCAATAATGATAGGAACAATGGAATAATGTGTCCGTTTGATAAAATGTTAGAAAACATTAATATGGATTTATATGCAATCGAGAAAGAATTAAGAAGGGCTAAAATCCTTGTGAATGACCCAAAATCACTGGCCAAAGCATATGGTAGTGTTGTTGGCAATGTGGATCCTGTTAAATTAAGGGGTTGTTTGGTAAATTTTGAGGAAAAAACAATGATAATAATGGAGTAATTGCAATGTAAATGAGTAAGGTTGTGCTAGAAAATGTAAGAATGACAACCTAATGGGAAAAGTAAAAATGGAGACTAGTGAATAAAAAGGATTATACTGTCTCTAAGTATGTTGACAGTTGACGTAAATTGGTTAAGTGTGGGTATGATCACATATCTAGGGTTGCATTGAATGGTAGTTACATTTATGTTGATAAAAAGATAATGTTTTCAGAATTTCTAAAATAAACATTACATGTATAGTATCTTCGTATAAAAATGTATTGCTCAGTATTTCCTACCCCGATGAGTGCTTTTCTCACCCCAACTTTTTATTCTAAAACCCCACCCCAGGTACCTCCGGTAAGAATGTTGGCCAGGATGTCTGTATGGTTCCATAGGGTACTAGTCGTCGTTAGAGCTCTACGATCACTTTTAGAATTGTTTTTGAGGACATTAAAATTTATGAAACTCTGAACAACCCTTTGTTCGGGTCTTGGGCCATTGTTTATAATAATATATGGATTTATGATTTATTCCCATTAATATTATTATTGTTGGATCTAGTGAAGTATACAAAAATAAATCTTACTAATTAATTAAATCACTTAAAGTGACAACCTTTTTCTTAAATTAAAATTTGTTAATTACGTTATACTCCTTATGAAATGGTGCAAATTAAAAGATTTTGCTAATAATAAAACTGGACTTTATCACTCCCCCTTAATACCTTGACTCGCGTGCGGGTTGACCTAACGATAGCCCAAATTCGGGTTAGGGCATTAATTAATAAGATTTATTTACACTTTCTTAGTAAGTTTCCTTATATGTTCCATTATAATTTTCACTTTTAGTGTTGTACCATTGATGTATTAAACTCTCCCTTCTTGTGTAGATGACTACATATTGCGATGGCACTAGTGGATCAGGGAACAACAAGCTTAGAATGATGGAATAGGCCATGCATCAACTTGATGACTCCTTTTCTTAATAGCAAGGTGCCAACCGCAGTGGGATGGTTGAAAGCACCACCAAAGTCTTAATTTTGGAGAAGTTCAGGAGGCTAAACCCACCAACCTATAATGGGTAACTGGCTCTGATGCTATCGAGGATTGGATATATGAGGTTACCCTAGGGGTGAATATTCTTGACATGCCAACTAGTCACAAGGTCAAGCTTGTGACCTTTCAGCTCACTGCGAAATCTTAGTGTTGGTGGGGTGCTTACTCAGTCAGTTTGACTAAGGCCATAGACTGGGAGGGTTTCAAGGTTGCTTTCCTTGATCGGTATTTCCTTCAGGCATTCAAATATTCCAACAAGGATGAGTTCTTTCATCTGATTGAGGGAAATATGTCCGTCAATGAGTCTATTTGTCAAGGGACTTAACCTTAGCATTTGGAGGAATATGGTTAGTTTAGATCTTCCAAACTTTTGCGCCACAGTTAATAAAACCATCAGGATTGATCTTGAAGCAGAAGACAATAGGGCTATATAGGAGAATAAGTAGAAGTCGAGTGGGTCTCAGGCGAGTGATAGCGAGAAGTCAGGTGTGATGCCCAAGGTTACTTTGTGAATATTAAAGCCATTATGAGTGTTAGTTCATCCTTTTCTCAGTGTACTAATGACCAACATCTACCGAGCGAACGTGTTATGCATGTGTGATTTTAGGACATCTCAAAAGAGACTGCCCCAGTAGTCTTTTGGGAATTAGACGGGCAGTCAACAATCGATAAACTTTGTACTTAGTTTTAGTTCTTGTTACATGGGCCCCACATAGCTGCAGTAATTTCCCTTCGATTATAATCAACTAGTGAGGCACAGTGTGGATGGTTCACATCCTATCCAGGGTCAGAATAGTCGTGGGAAGGTAAGGTGCCAAGTGTTCAGGGTAGTATGTTCAACCCTGAACGCACTTATGACATGTCCTAATTTGCAACTCCTTCCACTGATCCAGCGGTTATGGACGGTATGATTCTACTATTCAGTACTTGTTCAGTTCAGTTGCATTTCATTATTTTATATAGAGTTCTTTATCATTCATCTTGTGGATCAATTTTACCCTCCTGTCATGGATTGGTTGTCATGCTTTGATGCGACCATCGAATGCCATCGACATAGTGTTTCTATGTCTCTCCCAGATGAATCTATTCAATATTTTAATAATGTGTAGGATATGGGTCACCCTTACAAGTTTTTTACCATACGAGAGAAGAATTAACATTTTTATTGGTTGAGTAGTAACTAGATCAGGATGAGCCTATGAGATGTTATCAGATTATCCAGTTGTGAAAGTTTTGAGTTGTGTTCTCAAATTATTTTCCTGGTTTACCCCCATGCCAAGAGGTGAATTTTGCTATTGAGATGCATCATGGTGTCTTCCCTATCTCTATACCACCTCATATGATGGATCAAACGGAATTGTTAGAGTCGAGGGTTCAGTTGGTAGAGTTAACCAGCAAGGGTTTCATTCATCCCAGTGTATCCCCTTAGGGATCCTTAGTCCTCTTTACGAAAAAGAAGGAAAACTCCCTATGGCTTTGTATCGATTATAGGTAGTTGAACATGGTGACTGTGAAGAATAAGTGCCCTATGCCCTATATCAATGATTTATTCGGCCATTTGCGTGGGTTAGGAAGGTTTTTAAAGATTAACATTCGATCTGGACCATCTGTTGTGTGTCAGAGAGGCGGTCATTCCCAAGACAACGTTTCGAATGCGGTATGGGCATTATGAGTCCTTAGCAATGCTTTTCAATCTAATCAATGCCCCAATAGCTTTCATGGATTTGATGAACCGTATCTATCGTCCATATTTATAATTATTTTTTGTGGTATTTGTGGATGATATTTTGGTCTACTCGGCTTAGGGTGTGGACCATGAGGTGCACCTCCGCACCACGTTGCAAGTGCTCAGGGAGAATCAGTTGTTTGCCAAATTCAACAAGTGCGAGTTTTGGATGGATGAGGTCATGTTCCTTGGCTATATAGTTTTCGATGAGGGAATTTTCATTGATCAGTATAAGGTTGAGGACATTACTACAAGAGGTTTGTGCAAGATATCTCTAGGGTTGAGTTGTCTCTCACTCTGTTGATGCGAAAGGATGTTCATTTAGAGTGGTCAGAAGATTTCGAGTCAACTTTTCAAGAGTTTAATGTTAGGTTGACTTTGATGCATGTTCTTATACTCCCAGGATGAGGCAAATATTATATCATGTACTGTGATGCTTTCGAATCACGGCTCGGCTCAGTGCTCTTGTAACGGGGTCAAGTGGTCGCTTATGCATCCCATCAGCTAAAAGTGTGTGACAGGAAATACCCCGCCCATGACCTGAAGTTTGTTTTAATGGTATTAACATTGAAGATATGAACATAATACCTATATAGTGAACGAATTGAGATCTATATGGATCATAATAGCCCACAATACATTTTCACTTAGTTCGATCAAAGTCTCCATCATAGGAGATGGATTAAGTTGATGGAAGACTATGACTTTTCACTGGAATATCATATCGACAAGGCCAATGTGGTGGTATATGCTCTTAGTAAAACTTTTGGGCTCACCTTGGTGGCAATGAAGTGTTACCGAGCAAAGATGTTCAGTGAGTTGCATAAGTTTGACTTTCATGTCCAGCGGGGTTGCAGTAGGGCATATCTTTGAAGAGTGGTAGCTAGACCGCTCATTTAATAGTAGGTATTGGAATCTTAGTCTTATGGTCCCGAGTTCACACATTGCAATGACCACATACAAGGCCATGATGTGTTTGAAACTCTTACTATAGATAAGGATTGGGTGCACTATATAAGGGTAGGTTAATTATTTCGATCATCGATATACTTCAGGATGAGGTGATGGTAGAGGCCCATCACTTACGCTTCAGCATACATCCAGGTTCCACTAAGATCTATAAGGGCCTATGAAGATAATTTTTTCAGTCTGGTATGAAGAGAGATGTGGCATTATATGCATCAAAGTACTAAACTTGCCAGCAAGTGAAAGCAAAGCACATAAGATCTACCAGGCAATTATAACCAGTACTAGGAGTGAAATAGAAGTGGGACCACATTACGATGGACTTTATCACTTACATACCATGGTCTGGATGTGGTCATGATGTAGTCTGGGTTATAGTGGATCGACTTACAAAGTCAGCTCACTTTCTATCGATTACGATAGCTAATAACAAGGTTAAGTTTCCAAGGTTGTATGTTTTAGAGATAGTTCGTCTTTATGACGTTTGTCTCTCAATTGTCTCAGACAGGGGTCCCTTATTTGCGTCTCAATTATGAAGGAAGATCCAACAGGAGTTAGATACCCATTTGAACATGAGCACATCTTACCAACCACATATAAATTGGCAATCAAAATAGACCATTCAAATTTAGGAAAATATGATGAGGGCATGTGTGCTTGATTTCTAGAGTAGGTGGGTAGATAATCTGCATCAGATAGAGTTTTCCTACAATAACAGTTATCATAGTAGCATTAGTATGACTCCATATGAAGCTTTTTATGAAAGATCGTGCCGTTTTCTAATCTGTTGGGTAGAAGTGGGTGAGATGCATCTCATAAACTCAGATATGATCACAAAAATGATCAATAAATTTTAGGTAATTCGGTAAAGACTTATGACGGATATGAGTCAACAAAATAATTGCACCGATAATAAGCAGATACCTCTAGAGTTCGAGGTGGGTAACTATGTGATTTGTAGGTCAAGGCGAGAACTTACAGTCAACGATTTATCCAGAAGGGGAAGATTACCCCTCGTTATGTTAGCCCTTTTTGATCCTAGAACGGATCAGAGATTTTTATATTGGTCATCTTTGCCTCTTCAGTTATCCCATGTTCACCGTGTGTTCCATATATTTATGCTGAAAACGTATAACTCGGATCCTCGGCATGTCATCAATTGGAACCACCTAGATTTGGAGGAAGTCATTATTTTTCCTACGTGACCTCTATCCATCTTGGAGCATGAGAAAAGAGTCTTTCACAATAAAGTCATCCCGTTATTTAAGTTCCTTTAGGAGTTCCAAGGTGTAGAAGGTGCGACTTGGGAGAGCGAGTCATAGATACATGAGAACCACCCGGAACCCTTTTCTTATCTTGGTTGTTCTGATTTTGAGGACAAAATCTCTTAAGGAGGGGATAAAATGTACTTTATTACCTGTAATTTATATGCACCATGAATTGAATATCATAGATGGATGTCTATTTTAAAATGGGAATTAAATGGCCTAAATTTTATATAAAGAGAGCTTGGGGTCATTTGAAGGAAATTGAAGGTCGTTCGAATGAGATTTGGATGTCGTTTGAATGAATCTTCAAACGAACTTCAAATGAAAAATATTTGTTTAGAAATCCAGTCTCGTTAGATAATCGTTGGAACCCCGTTTAAATGAGATGTGTATTTCATTCGAATAAGGCATAGTCTCATATGAATGAGGCCTCGTAAAAATCAAATTTCTTTAGATTTTTATGTGTTGTCACGATGTGGACCATTGTATGATTGAGCTTCCAAGCTCTCAATAATCCAGATAAGATCGTGGGTCAAAGGTTGATGGACCAATAGTTAAAGTGTAGTGGGTTTTGGAGAATAAATAGGAGAGAGAGGGTGTTGGGGGGGGGGGGGGGGGTTCATTACTAACACTTCTCATCATATTTTCAGGGCTTCTCTCTCTCTCTCTTGCGTGCGCGCGCGTGCGTTAACTTTCCTCCTCCATTACCAGCCCTTGTCCACCCTTTTCCAAGGTCTACACCTCCATTCCAAGTTATTACCTGGCCATTTCCAGTCTTTTAAGACCCATTTTAGGCATTGTTTAAGGAAGAAGTTGGTTTGAAGAAGTCTTCTTAGAGCTTTTGAGCATTTTGGAGCTGTCTTAGATTTTAGGAGTTTTTATGTCACCCCTTTTTGGTTTCTCCTCTCCAACTTCAAGGTAGGGGTCTCCTCACAATGTTTATAAGATTAAAAGATAAATATATGTTAAGATTCATGTTAGAATATGGTTTAATCTTGCAAATATATTTTCTGGTATATTGATTTAAGTTTTTCTTACAAAAAAGGAAGTTTTGAGAAAACTGGACTTAAATGGGTTTTTGAAGAATAAATAGTATTTATAATCTAGAATATGATGAAGGTGAACATAAAATATGGTTTCATGTTAATATCATTTTTATAGCTCATATTATTGGATTTTTTTGATTAAAATCCATCATCACATGTGTAGAACATTATAGTATGTTAGTAGTGAACATATAACCATGATAATGGATGTTAAAGTAAGTTTCACGACGAAGTATAAAAGTTGAAATTTCATCCCATAAATATGTTTTAAAGTGTTGATAAAATGAGTAAAAATAAAGTTTAAGACAACGTATGATTATAAGGCTAAAATGGAAATTTTGGTAAAAATGGCCTTGAGAATGTTAAATGTATTTCTTGTTAACAAATATGAAGAAATGGGGCTTTTTTGAAGAAAAATTTTGAGACATGAGTTTTTGGACATAAAATGATAATTAGAATGTTATAAAGATAAAGGTATGTTTTTCACAATGTGTTGGCAAAATAAATGGCAAAATGGTGGTTTTGGTAAAATAGAGGGTCCTAGTGGTTGGACTTCTTCATTTGACCTTATCGATTATTTTTGTGAAAAATGGATGAAGTGAATAAAGTGGCATGAATACGATTTGAAACTTAAAAGTCAACCTTAATAATGACAAGAACGGTGGAATAATGTGAGCATTTGATAAAATGTTAAAACACATTAATATGGACTCAGATGCAACCAGGAAAGTTTTAAGAAAGGCCTAGAACCCTATAGTGAAAGATCCAAAATCAATAGCCAGAGTATATGGTGGTGTCATCAGTGGTGTGGAGCCCGTTAAAATATGCAGTTATTTGATAAATTTCAAGAAAAGGATAATGTTAATAACGGAGTAATGGCAATGCAAATGCGTAAGGTCGTGCTTAGAAAATGGAATAATGACAGCATATTGAGAATAGTAAAAATAGGGACTAGTGAATGAAAATGATTAAACTCTCTCTAAGTACGTGGAAAGTTGACATAAATTAGTTAGGTGTGGGTATGAGCACATAGCTTGTGTTTCACTTCATGGTAATTGCGTTAATGCTCATAAAATGATAACATTTTTAGAATTGCAAAAATAAATGTCATATGTATAGTATCTTCATATTAAAATATATTACTTCCTTTTTACCACCCTAATGAGCACTTTTCTAATCCCTACTTTTTATGGTAAACCCCTTGCCCCCATATACCCCCGGTAGGAATGTTGGCAAGGGCATCGGTAAGGCCCCAGAGGGTACTAGTCACCTTTAGAGCTTTACCTTGACTTTTACAAACTATGTTTGGGGACATTTAGATTTATGACACTTTGAATAACCCTTTATTCAGGACTTAGGCAATTGTTTGTAATATTATAGGGATTTATAAGTTATTCCCATTAATATTATTTTTTTTGAATTTAATTAAGTTTTCTAAAATAAATCCTGCTTATTAATTAAATCACTTAAAGTGACAACCTTTTCCGTAAATGAAAACATGTTAATTACGATCTATTCCTTATAAAATGGTGCAAATTGAAGAATTTTTCTAAATAATTTCCCCCTCCCTCCTTAACACCTTGAATTGGTATGGGTTGACCCAATGTTAGCCCAAATCCTAGTTGGGTCTTTACATATATAATTATTTATTGGCGGTGAGATGATATTAACTTAAGTCCATTAGTGTTTTCAGCTACATTCTCTGTATCTTAGATAATGACATCTTTTGGGAACACAAAAAGCTCTATTTCTAATTCAATCAACGATTATGCAAACCTATAGGGGGTAAATAATATCACCTTTAATCAGTTTTGTGATGATGACCGATTCAATATTGGAGACCAGAGGAAAACAAAACATGTATATTATGAAATTCCAACTCTACGCTATCATGGTGGGTCCGATTCAAATATCAGTAAGTTAGTTATTCCAGTCCCAACATCCCATCCCGTTGAAGAAGAAATTATTGAATATATTGAAGTTAAATATTATAATGTGCATAAAGTTGAGATTTCTGAGTATAATCCCAATTATATACTTTGAAATTCCTCTAATCACTATTGTAAACGGCTCCCCATAGTTCATGAACGTCCCTTGATAACTCTTTCTCTTGGGCCTACATATAATGAACTTATTTTGCCGACTCATGATTCTTTATCCATTAGTCACGAATATGGCTTCACACTCGCCACTTCCCACCTGAGTGTGAATCACAAGAATTTTTTCCTAATTTCATGAATTATCTACTCAGAACACATGCTTTTGAAATCTAACTAAACTTATATTCCCTTCCACAAGAATGAATATTGTAGCCTTTTGGATGTCTATCATCATTCGTCTTACAAAGTTCCAAAGTATGTTTCTAATGATGATCACAACCCTTGTCATTCTTTCCTTTATCATGCTTCTTATCACATCATCGATGGCCTATATACTTCTTATTCCCTAAGTGGAGCCAACTTTGGTATCAATGCATCTGAAAGACTGGAGAGTGAAATAAGATCTTTTGCCTTTTTGACATGGTTGTGTTCCCACAACCATTTACTGGAGACTCAATTAAGGATTTGGAGAAAATTGTTCAAGATGGCATAAAAATTGCTTATAACACCATTAATCAATCCTCCACTGCCAATAATGTTGATAAATCTCTAGAACTTATCCATGACTTTTCCAGTTTCTCCATATGGGTACTCTTGAAATATCATTCTCTTGACAATTTTCTCTAGGCCATGTCGATTCTTCAGAACTTCGGAGACAGTCCTCCATTCCCTAAATCTCAAATTTCCTTATTCCTCAAAATTACCTTTCTTTTAATAAATATTAATTCGTCACAAATCTGACTTTAAATATAATGAGAAGCGCATGGTTTTTCAAGTTGATATGTTTACTAAGGCTAATTGTATTATAGAGAATTGGGGTGAATTTTTTGTAGTTTACTGTGACACCCCGTCTAATAAAATATTGGGTGATTAGTCCCTTATTAAATTTTAATCAAGGTGAGTGGTTGGCATCACTGTCGTAAAATAACTTTTCCAATTTAAACACCCTAAATAATTAAGCTAAGTGTCAAAACCATTTTAGACATTACTTTCCAAATATTATTTAAAAACAATAATTTAAAACTTTACGTAATTCATAATTTAAGGATCAACCGACAAACATACTGGAACAAACAATCCAATTAATTAAACATCCAACTAAGTAATCCCAACATTAAAACTTAAAGGAAAACATCTTAACAGTAATAAATCCAAAAGTACAAATACTGGAAATCAAATAGATTACAATATTCGATAAGCAACTGAATAATGAAAAAGGGCGACACATGCCCAACTGAATAAATAGTGCTAGAGGTGGAATCAACAAATGAGGTCGTCTAAATAAAAGGCCTGCAACTCCCACCTAAGCTGCAGCGCGTTCCTTCCAAAGGATTCTATGCAAGACGCCCTTGTGGCTGGGCACCTGTATTATATACATATATATACAAGAGAAAAGAAAATGGAAACGGGTCAGAGACCGATTGTAAAAACAATTTAAAATTTGTTTAGCAAGTATTTAAATTGTTTACTGGCCAATGCAACAACATATTAGCGCGGCACTCCCTTGAGAAATTCTCACCTTTCTAATGTGCACGCCTATCGCACTAACCTTCCCAATGGTTTAACTTATCTCATCTTAGGTTGCTCGTAAGATTAAAGTTGACAAATTCAATTGTTTAAGAGGTAAATTTTATATGACATCAAAGTTCTCATTTAAACCTTATTTACTAATAAAGTTTCTCAGTAACATATCATACTTTTCAAACACTTGTTCCCCAATTGAAATAATTATTCCATTCTTACTTACCATAGACACAACCGGTAGTTCCTAAATTCCAGATTTAAATATATATATTAAATACTCATAAAATATATATATTCTAACAACACCCCACATAATAATTATGGTGCGAGCATGCTCTGCTATCCAGTCCCCGTATCACTCGTACTAAGGGAAATACAAGTTCGGAGTCACTCTCGAACTGTATTAACACAAACATAAACAATATTGAGGCGAAGCATAGATTCCAGGTCTCCAAGAGGTCAGCACATGCCCCCACGTCTCTTAGGACCGTCTGACTATCGATCCAATAGCCTGTACCAAAGGATTTATATCTTCTAGGGTACGAGTCAATATCCCCCATAAAGGTCACATCGAGATGAGACTGTCCCAACGCGGTAACCTCAGGGATAGCAAGTAGCGTGGGCATGATTTTCACACGTATATAGTATATGCATGTACACAGTCATATAAATATACTACTATTAACATATCAAGTTTAGGTACCTACTCACGACCCATAATTATGACATTTCTCCTTATTACTCGTTATTTAGGTATCACGTATGACGTTTGCCTCTTATCTTAATTTATGGGATTATCCCAACTTATCAAGTGACACTCGTGGATTTCTATACTCCCAAGTGTAATTTCAGTAGGTAACTCATTTATTTTCCAACGTACTATCTTACGTGTCTCCCCCTTTAATACATAGTTCCATCGTCCCTTATATGTAAACATCCCCAAAAAATGTAAACCTCGTCTTACATTAAAGGCTTCCTATTTTTAATAAGTCCTACTGGTCTTCTTTATCTCCTAAATTATTTTAATAAGGATGTCCAAAGATTATTACTCATTTAAATTGAATTCAACTATTTAGAAGGGGAAATATGAGTCTGCCAGGAGGGGTCGATCGATCGATGGCAGGATCTCGCTCGATCGATGCGTCGATCGATCGATACTTCTGGTTCGATTGATCGATCGATCAAACGGGTATGGTGAATCTGCAGAATACCAGTTACGGGTTCTATCATACAACATCCAAAATTTTAACTTCCAAACTCCCAGAAATTTATACCACAAACCTTCTAAACCTAAATGGACAACATTTTACGTAAGACATGTGAGTTTTCATCAAGAATCATGGTTTAAAAGTGCCAAAATTTATACAATTCTCATGAACCCTAAAAATTCCTTTAACTTGATTCAAATCATTCTTTTTCTATAATTTCTACTTCTAATACGGTTCTTTTCATTTTAACTTCTACTAAATAGTCAAATTTTGTTTTTTTATTAGGTTGGGATAAATACCTAAGAAACTATTTTAACTTCTACTTAAATAGTTAATTGTTGATAGCTTACTATTATTAACGGTTTTTCCATTGTTAACCTTCGAGGGTACTATTACACCAAGCTTTCTGAATGAAAGAACAATTCTTTCAGCGTGAAATGATGAAACCGGTGCTATCAATTGCATTGCATTGAAGGTATATCCAGCATAAATCGTAACTTATTTTTCATAATACATGTTATAAAATGATGAAACTACTTATGGCATTAGTAACCCGTTTATAAGCAAATTTTTGAAGACCCTTATTCCTTCTAGATTGTCTTTATTTAAGTCGGTCAGATGTCCTATAATGTTAAGAAATATTATGATGAAAGATGGTCTTTGAAATGTCACGCGGCTGATTGTTACGAAGAATGTTGAGCATATCTAGCAATACATTGTTAGGATTGACTTGCGTACTCCATTTTTTAGTTTTGGGCAGTTATATATGCACTTTATTGGTCCACGAACGCATATCATGTTAGTATCCTCCTTCCTCGATTCTTTTGGTCGCATACCACGAGGTGTGTGGGCCAGCATACGTGCAACTCGACTAATCTCCATTCGCGGTTCGTGGATTTTGCTGGCCAAGCATTATTTTGATAGCACCGGGAGTCGAACTGGGGAGCAGACCCAGTCGGCCTCAGGTCTATCCTTGAGACAACTCTATACCACTGGGCCAAAATGCTTGGTTTTCCTCGATTGTTTGAATTCCACAACTAACACTGTCTACCCCAAGTTTCTCTTATAAATAGTGATTTGAATGCACATATAACAATTAAATGTAATACCCCGTACTTTTGGCTATAATTATTTTTGGGATTAATTAATTAATTAGCGTATTAATTGGAAATTAATCCGGGTTAAAAATACTAATGTGATGCGAATTGGTATTTGATTATGTGCATATATGATTATATATGAACTTGGAATTTGAAAATTTGTCGTGGGGTTTATATACGACATTTTAGAAATTTTGTTGAGACGCGTGGGGCCGCCGCGTCACGGTATATTATTTTATTATTAAAAGTGAAGTTAAAATTTATAATCCGTATGGTCGTTTTGAGTGCGTCAACGCGTCCGGAAGGGTCGAGATAGTCAGAAAACACTAGCCGGGGTATAGTTTGGGTTCCGGGGTATTTTTAGGCCATCCCGGCACCATAAAGGGTATTTTAGTAATTTGGTATTTTTGGGTAATTAAAAGTGACGAAAATGGAGAGTTGTAATCTGATAAGGATTGACCCAACCAACCTTTATTAACCCCATAAGCTACGTAGGTCATCATTTAGTCTTCCAACTCTCCCTAAGAAAACCCTAGCCACCATAGCCATCTTTGGAAGAAGAAAGCTTGGAGAAGGAGAGAGAGATAGAGGAATTCTGCAGAGATTCTTCACCAAATCAACACCAAATCCGAAATCAAACCAAGGCAAGTGGTTTAATTATGTTTAACTTCAGCAAATGTTCTTTCCATGTTAGCAAATTGAAGATTTATAATTGTTATTGGAAGAAGAATGAAAATCCATGATTAATTGAACTTAGGTCTGAATTTTGAGAATAAATTGCATGTAGAATAGTTGATGACGATTAATCTGATGTGAATACATGATTGGGTGAAAGAAAAACGAATTAAATTCTGGGATTTGATGATGATATTATGTTAGGGTTCATGTTCTTGAGAAAATCTGGAAAAAGTAGGTTTTTATGAAGATTGATCCATATGTAGCCTTTAGATGTTGAATTATTGATTTATGAACGTTAGTAATACTGTAGGATTGTTATATGGCATTACTATGACGTTATATCTGAGAATCATACGTTAGAAATTGGTTTTGGGATGAATTAAAATCTGCAAAACGAAGCAGTCCGTAGCCATACCTGTTCGATCGATCGATCGACATTCATCAGTCGATCGATCGACTAGATCGATCGAACGACATTCATAGGTCGATCGATCGACCTTCCCAGAATGAGTAAAATATTCCTTAATTTGATTTTAATGGTGGAAACCCTCGGAGAATACGTTTGTAGCCCTTATGAATACCCTCACCCTTGAGGAAGACCAGTAGGTGTGATTATTATAGTGGACTTTAATTAGAATACACTTCGAGGAATTATTCTTGATTATTGAAATTCGTTAGTGAGGTAACGTTTGGGTTAATAGTGTAAAGTTGTGTAATTTAATGAAATAAGGTTTAGAGCAGAAGTAAAGACCTTAAGAATAAAGATGTTATATTTGGGAACAATCGGAACTTAATAGTCTATTTGAGATTTTAAGGATAAGGGATTACCGCGTGAGACGTGTCGGCAATTTAACCTTATATTAACGGGAGACTTGAAATATATATAAGTCTGGAATAATGGTATAATGATGTAGAAAATACCTTATTAAAATGGTGATATCTAAGATGGGTGAATGCTTAGTATATAGTTTATGTGTATAACATACCTACTATACTTGCTATCACGGGGGAGGTTACGTTCGCTTAGGACCCTCTAATCCTTGTGTGCCTACGGGGGGGATATAGACTGGTACCTTGATGAACATAGGTCATTGAAAGACTTATTGTGATATTAATAAGTCCGCTGATCATGAGAGCGTAGGTATGTGCGTGACCCATGTGATGGTGACTGTGTTCGCCTCCATTATTTGTGATGTTGTTATCGGTAAACTATTCCTGAGAGATTCGGAATATGAAATCCTTATGTACGTGATGTACCGGGATGGATAGCAGAGTATGTGTGCACCGCAGCTTAGTTCTCGGGGTGCTTGTGTCGTATATTTATGATGTGAATAATATACGCTTAATTTAATGGGAACCTTCATGTTAATGTTGTGAATATAATTACAGTAATGTTCCGAGACTGATAATGAGTTAACTGATAGTTATATCAATGACATATTTAGTAAGTGAGTTTACGTTAAACCTCTATTTAATTACGAGCGTTGTTATAATAAATGGAACCTAGTAATATGGGTAGAACCTTTGGCAGTCTAGCTAGTTATGTCGTCAGTTAGCTAGTAGTATGGGTCGTTATAGATGGGTAATTACGTTAGGAGTGCACAGTTAGTCGAGAGGTGAGAATTTAATGTGAGTGCACGTCCTAACATGTACTTTGCATTTAATGTTTTTAAATGTTTTTAAAGCACTTGCAGGTTTTTAAAATATAACACATTCGGGCTCTGACCCGTTTGCTTTTCAAATCTCTTTTTCTTGTAAAACCTTTTTAGGTGCCCAGCCACAAGGACACCCAGCATAGGATTCTCATTCAGGTGACGAGCTGTAGCTGTTTGTGGAAGCTACAGGGATTTGCATGTAGACGCTTCTCTCATTTGGATTCCAGTCTCAGCATCTATCAGTTGTAGGGCATGTTGCCCAATTCTATTAGACATTTTTACATTTCAGTTTTCAGACTCTCGTTCTTGTCGAGATATGGTTCTTACGAGTTTCGGGTTATGCCTTTCGGCTTGACCAACGCTCCAGCAGTGTTTATGGACTTGATGAACAGGGTGTTCAGAGATTTTCTCGATCAGTTTGTCATTGTCTTCATTGATGACATTCTGGTCTACTCTCAGACAGAGGAGGAGCACGCCGAGCATTTGAGGCAGGTTTTGCAGACACTCCGTCAGAACGAGCTGTATGCAAAATATGAAAAGTGCGGGTTTTGGCTGAAGGAGGTCCAGTTCTTGGGTCACATTATTTCCGACCAGGGAATATCTGTCGATCCGGGGAAGGTGTCAGCGGTGAGGGAGTGGGGACAGCCCACGACACCAACAGAGATTCGTAGTTTCTTGGGCTTAGTAGGATACTACAGGAGGTTTATTCGGGGTTTCTCGGAGATAGCAGGTCCTTTGACACATCTTACTCGTAAGGGTGTGCCATATATCTGGAGTGATGCCTGTCAGTTGGCATTCGATGAATTGAAGGACAAATTGACCTCAGCACCTGTGTTAGCATTGCCGAGACCGGGAGTTGAATATTTAGTTTACACCGATGCGTCTTTGCAAGGGCTTGGAGGTGTTTTGCAGCAGGAGAGACAGGCCATAGCTTATGCTTCCCGTAAGCTTAAGCCTCATGAGAAGAATTACCCCACACATGATTTGGAGTTGGCGGCAGTGGTATTTGCCTTACGGATTTGGAGGCACTATCTTTTGGGGGAGAAGTTTCAGCTGTTCACGGACCACAAGTCCCTACAGTATCTGTTCACACAGAAAGAGTTGAACATGCGGCAGCGTAGGTGGCTTGAGTTTGTGAAGGACTACCAGTTCGACATCCAGTACCACCCGGGTAAGGCTAACGTGGTAGCAGACGCGTTGAGCCGCAGGCCAGCAGATGAGGTGGCAGAGGTGTGGAAAGCTAAGTGGAAGGAATTGGGACACCAGGATGCAGTGGCCCGATCTTTCATGTCTGTGATGACCGTTACACCGCAGATTGTCACGAAGGTAGTACGGGCACAGGCCGATGACTCGTTCTGTCAGGAGCAGATAGTTCGATTACTTGCAGAGGGAGCCGAGTCCTATACCGTTAGCTCAGACGGGGGATTGCGCTTCAATGGGAGATTGGTAGTTCCGGAAGGGGAAGAATTGCGGCACGATGTGATGGCAAAGTCGCACGGCTCACGGTTCGCGGTACATCCCGGAGGGGACAAAATGTACCAAGACATGAGGCGGCAATATTGGTGGAGCGGTATGAAGAGAGATATCGCTGAGTTTGTCTCGAAATGCGCCACTTGTCAGCTCGTAAAAGTGGATCATCAGAGACCAGCAGGTTTGCTGCAGCCGTTGGAGGTTCCGGTGTGGATGTGGGAGAGCATATCCATGGATTTTATCACGGGGTTGCCTACGTCGCAGAGGGGTCACGACTCCGTTTGGGTAATTGTGGACAGGTTGTCCAAGGTCGCTCACTTCTTACCCGTAAGGACTGACTACACTACGGGACAGTATGCTCAGCTTTTCATTTCAGAGATTGTGAGACTTCACGGTGTGCCCCTGAATATCGTGTCTGACAGAGACAAGATATTTGTTTCGAGGTTTTGGGAGAGTTTCCAGGAGGCCATGGGCACAGAATTGCGGTTGAGTACGGCTTATCACCCGCAGACCGATGGGCAGACAGAGCGCACCAATCAGATGTTGGAGGACATGCTACGCATGTGCATTATTGACTTCGGGGGTGGATGGGAGCAGTACCTTCCACTGGTGGAGTTTGCTTACAACAACTCCTATCAGTTTACTATTGGCATGGCTCCGTTTGAGGCATTGTACGGTAGGCCTTGTCGTTCCCCAGCATGTTGGTTGGAGGTGGGGGACAACAAACTACTCGGGCCGGAAGTGATTCAGGACACTTCGGCAAGGATTGAGCTGATTCGTAGTCGCATTCGGGTAGCTCAAGACAGGCAGAAGAGTTATGCTGATGCGAAGAGGTTTTTCAGAGAGTTCCAAGTAGGGGATCAAGTTCTGCTCAGAGTATCTCCTATGAAGGGGATTATGCGTTTCGGGAAGAAGGGGAAGTTGGCACCGAGGTATGTGGGGCCCTTTCCTATTATTGAGCGGATCGGACCGGTTGCGTATAGACTTGGGTTACCGGAGCACTTGCATCGAATTCACGATGTGTTTCACATTTCCTCGCTGAGGAAATACCTTAGAGATAATTTGGCTCATTCTCACATTGCTGTGGAGGACATCGATCTCCAGCCGGATAGCTCCTACGAGGAGGGGCCAATTGCTATTTTGGACCAAAGCGAGAGGAAACTGCAGTCAAAGATAGTTCCGTTAGTGCGTGTTCAGTGGCGACATCACAATGTCGAGGAGTCCACATGGGAGCGCGAGGATGAGATGCGCGAACGTTATCCAGAGCTGTTTTTAGCAGGTACTTTCTAGTTTCGAATTTCGGGACGAAATTCAGTTATTAGGGGGGAAGTATGTAATACCCCGTACTTTTGGCTATAATTATTTTTGGGATTAATTAATTAATTAGCGTATTAATTGGAAATTAATCCGGGTTAAAAATACTAATGTGATGCGAATTGGTATTTGATTATGTGCATATATGATTATATATGAACTTGGAATTTGAAAATTTGTCGTGGGGTTTATATACGGCATTTTAGAAATTTTGTTGAGACGCGTGGGGCCGCCGCGTCACGGTATATTATTTTATTATTAAAAGTGAAGTTAAAATTTATAATCCGTATGGTCGTTTTGAGTGCGTCAACGCGTCCGGAAGGGTCGAGATAGTCAGAAAACACTAGCCGGGGGTATAGTTTGGGTTCCGGGGTATTTTTAGGCCATCCCGGCACCATAAAGGGTATTTTAGTAATTTGGTATTTTTGGGTAATTAAAAGTGACGAAAATGGAGAGTTGTAATCTGATAAGGATTGACCCAACCAACCTTTATTAACCCCATAAGCTACGTAGGTCATCATTTAGTCTTCCAACTCTCCCTAAGAAAACCCTAGCCACCATAGCCATCTTTGGAAGAAGAAAGCTTGGAGAAGGAGAGAGAGATAGAGGAATTCTGCAGAGATTCTTCACCAAATCAACACCAAATCCGAAATCAAACCAAGGCAAGTGGTTTAATTATGTTTAACTTCAGCAAATGTTCTTTCCATGTTAGCAAATTGAAGATTTATAATTGTTATTGGAAGATGAATGAAAACCCATGATTAATTGAACTTAGGTCTGAATTTTGAGAATAAATTGCATGTAGAATAGTTGATGACGATTAATCTGATGTGAATACATGATTGGGTGAAAGAAAAACGAATTAAATTCTGGGATTTGATGATGATATTATGTTAGGGTTCATGTTCTTGAGAAAATCTGGAAAAAGTAGGTTTTTATGAAGATTGATCCATATGTAGCCTTTAGATGTTGAATTATTGATTTATGAACGTTAGTAATACTGTAGGATTGTTATATGGCATTACTATGACGTTATATCTGAGAATCATACGTTAGAAATTGGTTTTAGGATGAATTAAAATCTGCAAAACGAAGCAGTCCGTAGCCATACCTGTTCGATCGATCGATCGACATTCATCAGTCGATCGATCGACTAGATCGATCGAGCGACATTCATAGGTCGATCGATCGACCTTCCCAGAATGAGTAAAATATTCCTTAATTTGATTTTAATGGTGGAAACCCTCGGAGAATACGTTTGTAGCCCTTATGAATACCCTCACCCTTGAGGAAGACCAGTAGGTGTGATTATTATAGTGGACTTTAATTAGAATACACTTCGAGGAATTATTCTAGATTATTGAAATTCGTTAGTGAGGTAACGTTTGGGTTAATAGTGTAAAGTTGTGTAATTTAATGAAATAAGGTTTAGAGCAGAAGTAAAGACCTTAAGAATAAAGATGTTATATTTGGGAACAATCGGAACTTAATAGTCTATTTGAGATTTATTTTAAGGATAAGGGATTACCGCGTGAGACGTGTCGGCAATTTAACCTTATATTAACGGGAGACTTGAAATATATATAAGTCTGGAATAATGGTATAATGATGTAGAAAATACCTTATTAAAATGGTGATATCTAAGATGGGTGAATGCTTAGTATATAGTTTATGTGTATAACATACCTACCATACTTGCTATCACGGGGGAGGTTACGTTCGCTTAGGACCCTCTAATCCTTGTGTGCCTACGGGGGGGATATAGACTGGTACCTTGATGAACATAGGTCATTGAAAGACTTATTGTGATATTAATAAGTCCGCTGATCATGGGAGCGTAGGTATGTGCGTGACCCATGTGATGGTGACTGTGTTCGCCTCCATTATTTGTGATGTTGTTATCGGTAAACTATTCCTGAGAGATTCGGAATATGAAATCCTTATGTACGTGATGTACCGGGATGGATAGCAGAGTATGTGTGCACCGCAGCTTAGTTCTCGGGGTGCTTGTGTCGTATATTTATGATGTGAATAATATACGCTTAATTTAATGGGAACCTTCATGTTAATGTTGTGAATATAATTACGGTAATGTTCCGAGACTGATAATGAGTTAACTGATAGTTATATCAATGACATATTTAGTAAGTGAGTTTACGTTAAACCTCTATTTAATTACGAGCGTTGTTATAATAAATGGAACCTAGTAATATGGGTAGAACCTTTGGCAGTCTAGCTAGTTATGTCGTCAGTTAGCTAGTAGTATGGGTCGTTATAGATGGGTAATTACGTTAGGAGTGCACAGTTAGTCGAGAGGTGAGAATTTAATGTGAGTGCACGTCCTAACATGTACTTTGCATTTAATGTTTTTAAATGTTTTTAAAGCACTTGCAGGTTTTTAAAATATAACACATTCGGGCTCTGACCCGTTTGCTTTTCAAATCTCTTTTTCTTGTAAAACCTTTTTAGGTGCCCAGCCACAAGGACACCCAGCATAGGATTCTCATTCAGGTGACGAGCTGTAGCTGTTTGTGGAAGCTACAGGGATTTTCATGTAGACGCTTCTCTCATTTGGATTCCAGTCTCAGCATCTATCAGTTGTAGGGCATTTTGCCCAATTCTATTAGACATTTTTACATTTCAGTTTTCAGACTCTAGCATGTATTGCTCAGTATTCAGTTTTAGTTATTTATTTCAGTCTACTTATCAGTTGTGGGATTTGTATTGAGGAGTTTTTCCTCCCGAGTTTATTTACATTTTGTGATGGTTATTCGTTTTACTTCAGTATGGTGAATGGTGGTATTTAGTTATTCATTACTCTTGTTGCATGTTAATCAGATTTAATAAAATTTGGCACTTACTTTTTAAATACTAGGTGGTTAGTAATAATAAAACGTTTTCGACAGTGATGCTATTAACTGAGCCAACTTGGCATTTTGAATTAATTTTATAAAGGAGTAGCTACCCGGTGTTTAATTAGTCGGGGTGTCACATTAAACTATTCTGACTACGTTATCTTACACTTCTTGACAATTAACTTGAGAACTTCGCACCATTTTCTTAATTTGAAAGGTATTGTAGGTGATGCTAAAGTACCAAACAATGTGAGAAAGACATAATTTTTGTTGGATGGGGATGCAACAATAAGGTAACCATGCATGCTTGTTGAAAAACACATAATCTTAAATTCGGAGCTTGAAATCTAATAGCTTTAATAGCTTCAATGCAACTTTTCCAACGCGTAGTTGAATGACTTTACACTAATTTTAACATTATCTTTTAAAATCTTCCAACGTTTTGTAGAATTAACAAATAGTATATAAATGGATTGTACAATCCCAAAGAAATCTTTTGCTTTACCCACTATTCTAAAAACTCCTCCTAGGCACGCCTAGGCTTGAGGCTTGGGAGAAACGCCCCGCCTTAAGATTTTGACGCCTTGTGCTTGGTAAAACCCTTAAGGGGTATTTTTTTCTCTAAAAACAACAATGCTTTAGTGAAATGATATCGCCTTTTAAAGATTTTTTTACAAACTGGACCATAATGTCATCCAAAATAATCAAATAGTATTTTTATTTGCAAATATTCAGACATATATTTATGATATGTACAATTTTAGTATTTTAATACCCTTGTTATGGTTGAAAAATATTAAAATATATTAAAAAGCCTAAACGCCTTTTCACGCCTTTTTACGCATAGGCTTCTAAGGCTTAAGGTTTGGCCTCCACGCCTCGATCACGCCCCGCATTTTTTAAAACCTTGGCTTAACCACAAGAATTGGCCATATCACAAATTGTTCAATTAAGATTGTGACAACCACATGGAGTGTAAAATGCTCTAGGATTTTTATCTAATAATTTTTTTTGGACACCTTGATTCTTACCTTTCATGTTTGAACCGTTATCATATCCTTGTCCTCTAACATCATTAGTATCTAATTTACTCATTTTTATTGCGTTTTCTAATTCATTAAAAGACCTTGTCCCATTGTTTCATCCACTTTTAAAAATTCTATTAAGTATTCTTGTATAGTTATTTAACTATTCGAAACCTCTACACATCGTAATATCAAAGACATTTGTTCATCGTGACTTGAATGGGGAGTACAATCAAGTCTATAGAAAAATATTTTGCTTGTTTAATTTCTTAATGATTGTGTCTTTTACTTCAGACGCTAACATAAATATCAACTCATTTTGAATTTTATGACCAAGATAATGATGATGAATTTTCCCATTTTCAATACGTTTTACATGTTCTTTCATTGATGGATCCCACTTTGCAATTGTTTCAATAGGCCTAAAAAATTTAAATTACTATCAGAAAGCCTCTCATTTGTTTCCCGAAATGCCAAATTATTTTTAGCTAAATACTACACAAGATAAATTATTCTTTCTAAGATTCCTTTCCAATGTTCTCTTTCTTTGTTAATACGATCTTGTATGTGTTTATCAATTGTTTCATTTTTCTCTAATCTAGTAAGCAAATCAAAGCAAGCAATCATGTTACTAAGATGTTCATTACTTGTTTCATGTTCTTTAAGTCTAAAACTGAGATGCCTCTAATCATTATATCCTTCATTCATTAATTAACCACCTCTTTTATGGCCTTTTTGCAACAATTTATAACAAATGCAAAAAATTATATCCGCATCCTTTGAATACACAAGCCACGTCCTATCCTCCTTATCCCCATTTGGTAAAAAATGGGTGTAATGTAGTGAAAAAAACATCTAGATAATTTATCTTTAGGGCCATTTTTCAAATATAGATCTCTTATTGGACCCTTTTCTACCAATATGTCTCTAGATTTTATATCAAGATTATCCCAATTTCTTGAATCAAAATTATTAATCGTGTTACTAGGTTGTTCATCCTCCAACAATTCATTTTCATCATTTTTTGTAGGACTTACATTATTCACTGTATAATTTTTGTCATTTGCATTATTTTCTAATTCTTCTGATTGACTTGTATTTTCATTAACAGAATTTATATTTTGTTGCTCTTTAATAATAAACTTATAAAGCTCTCCCTTAAAAGATTGTGTCACATCTTCTATTCTTTTTAGTTTTTTTCCATTTTTGATATTCAGATGCTTGTTTTTTCGGTAACATTACTAAAAATTAGCAACGAATCTATTAGATAATTTTATTATAGAAATATCTCAATTGATTGAATATAAGAAAAATATGAAAACGTGTCACTTAGTTTGAGGCTATTATTCCCTCTCTAATTTCATCAAGTTGGTTAATGCAGAGAATCTTAAATGAGATGAATGAGATTTTTTTGGGTACTAGAATCATTCTTTCAACAAATTATTTTTTGGATAGTTGAAAAAAATGCGCCCCTAAAAAACTAAACTCATTTTCAAAATAAATATCTTTTAATACGTATAAAATATTTTTGTACTCCTAAAATATATATTTATTGATGTTTACTTTAAAATGAATCTTGTGTCACTGCCCACTTGGCATATGGCGAGGCCGCACTGCTTGTTCTATCCATCATTTCTTCCATTTATGTAGTTTGAATTGCTGCTAACGATGGTTTAACTTTCATATTTTCCATCACAACATTGGAAATACGTTAGGAATGGTTTTATTTTTGGTGCATAAAATCTGAGGTTTTTATGTGTGAACAATTAGGAGTGGCAATTCCGGTTAGTCGTGTCATTTTCGGGTCGCATTGATTTTGATTTGAGTATAAGTTTTGGGTACTCTTAAATCTATACAAGCTAATCGTGTCATGTTCGGATTATTACCGTAAACGGGTTATCGTGTCAAAAATTGCCAGCCCTATGAACAATATGCTCCCAAGTTTGTTATTTTTTGTAAAACGTTGGGACAAAGCTTAATTTTAATACTTATATAGTCTTTTGGGACAAGTTCTTGTAAATCATTCAAAAATATTGGAACCTCCACCCAAATGTGTGTAATATGGTATCTTTTATTCTTTCCTCTTCATGTTTTAAACTTGTGTATGGTTTTAATTTATTATTTACTTTCATTGATGTTGGAGTGTCTTATATGATTCAATTGTGCGAATGCTTACTGCTTGAAAACTTTTTAGGTGTTTCCCTTCTTTGACCTCTCTTTCGTCTTTGCAACTTTTAGTGCCATATAAGTTCTATTGTATTCTTATTTGTATTTTTTTAATTTCTAATTTTTTTTACAAATTTAATTTGCAGGCT
Organism: Sambucus nigra; assembly: GCA_949130495.1. Classification (NCBI taxonomy): domain Eukaryota; kingdom Viridiplantae; phylum Streptophyta; class Magnoliopsida; order Dipsacales; family Adoxaceae; genus Sambucus; species Sambucus nigra. The sequence continues at coordinate 3,346,058 of OX422218.1, read as the reverse complement.
CAATACCCTATGTATACTCTCTCTCCTGTTAGGGTTTTCAGCATATTAAAAATTCAAGTTTTCATTTTTTTTCTTCTTATTATTCATCTACATATTGTATGGGTTCTTATATGACAGATTTTAATGTTCTCTAAGGGAGTTGTTGGAAGAAATTAAAGGTAAACATACTTTTGCGAAATTAAAGGTAAACAGATTTTAATGATTTCTGTTATTTTTTATTTCGTATATATAACTTTGAGTAAACTATCCGTATGTTCCTTACCATTTTATTTATTACAATTTCGTTCCTGTCATTTTAATTGTTTCAATTTAATCCCCAACTTTTTATTTTGTCTCAATTTCATCTCTGTCCTTTTTTTTTGTTTTAATTTCGTATTTAACCTTTCATTTTGTCTCAATTTAGTCCCTCTATTAACTATTTTGAATACAATTGACTATTTTACCCCACTTGATTCAAAAATAATAAATGAATGTTATAAAATTTGAAAAAGAAACTATTTTATTATTATTTGGGGATACAAAATAGTTTTTTATCCCAGAATAATAATAAAAAAATAGTTTTTTATTTTTATTTTATCCCAGCTATTTTTAATTTTTAAAAACAGTTGGAACAATAATTTTAATAGTCAACATTGTTTTTTATTTATAAAAAAGCCTTTTTTAATATTAATTAAAGATATTTAATTTTATGTCTTAGACTCACGACTGATTAGTGCCACCGGCGCAGAGCCACATCACAGGAAAAAAATTATTTATCAATTATATTACATAGATGGAGGAAAAATTGATGTCTTAGATTCGCGAGTCATTAGTTCGCTGGATCGGACCCACATTCATTAAATGATATGGATCCGCGCCAGCGATACTAATCAGTCGTGAAATTAAGACATCAAATTAAGCATTTTTAATTAAAATTAAAAAAAAGAGTTTTTTTATTAATAAAAAAACTATGTTGACTATTAAAATTATTATTCTAGTTTTTTAAAAAAAATTAAAAATATTTGGAATAAAATAATAATAAAAATAAAAAATATTTTTTATTATTATTATTATCGGATAAAAAATTATTTTTTATCCCCAAATATTAATAAATAGTTTATTTTTCAAATTTTATAACATTCAGATTATTATTTTGCAAGGTTCTAAAAAACGCGGGGCGTGATCGAGGCGTAGAGGCCAAGCCTTAAGCCTTTGAAGCCAAGGCGGGCGTTGGCGTAAAAAGGCGTCAAAAGGCGTTTAGGCCTTCTTAATATATTTTAATATTTTTTAACCATAACAAGGCTATTAAAAAATTAAAATTGTACATATCATAAAAATATGTCCGAATATTTACAAATTAAAGTACTATTTGATTATTTTGGATGAGATAATGGTCTGGTTTGTAAAAAAATTCTTTAAAAGATGATATTATTTCACTAAATCATTGTTCTTTTTAGAAAAAAAATGCGCCTTAAGGGTTTTACCAAGAATAAGGCGTGAAAAACTTAAGGCGAGGCGTTTCTCCCAAGCCTCAAGCCTAGGCGTGCCTAGGCGGGTTTTTTAGAACAGTGTTATTTTGCAATAAAGAGGGGTAAAATAGTCAATTGTATTGAAAATAGTTAACAGAGTGATTAAATGGAGATAAAATGAAAGGTTGAGGATAAATTGAAACCAAAGGTAGGACAATGACGAAATTGAGACAAAATAAAAAAGTTGAGGATGAAACTGAAATAAAAAAAAGACAGAAACGAAATTGAAATAAGTAAAAAGATAAGGAACCTATGGAGTACTTTACTCTATAATTTTTAGTAATGGTATTTCTTGAATTAGATATGGGGACCCAAGAGATAACTTAGGTGCAAGTTACAATGATTTATTTTCGTATTGTTTCACAATTTAAGAATACGTTTAGCAGGTTCAAGGTATTAGGTCCAATAAGGTATGTTTTGCCTTAAAATAAAGATATTTATTTTTAATGAGTATATTTAGGTGCTTTGATTTATCAATCATCACTAACTATGCTATTTTCTTACCGATCTTAGATGAATGGATGAGTAATAATAGGTCTATTTTTATGAATATGTTTTACAGGTTGAAGGTATATTATATTTTAATGGTCAACATATCCCTTCCTTTTTCACCTTGATTACATCCAATATATATATATATATATATATATATATATATATATATATATAGAGAGAGAGAGAGAGAGAGAGAGAGAGAGAGAGAGAGAGAGAGAGAGTCACGCTCTCCAACATACCTCTTAGTAAAAAATAGGTAAAAAAACTAATAGTTTTAAAGGGTAAAACTTGACAGTTTTTTTTACCTATTTTTAAAAAATAACAAAAATTATTATTTTCAATTGATTTTTTTTTATAGGGACATATTGAAATATCATGAACCCATATAAAAAATATCATCTCAAAATTATTTTTTTTACTATTTAAAAAAAATAAATATGTTTAATGAGATATGTTGGAGAGTCAGACTCTCTCTCTCTCAGTGAGAGAGAGAGAGAGAGAGAGAGAGAGAGAGAGTCTGTCTGGCCCTCCAACATACATCATTAAACATATCTATTTTTTTAACTAGTAAAAAAATAACTTTGACTTGATATTTTTTATATGGATTCATGATATTCAATTAATGTGCCCCTGTAAAAATATTCAGCTCAAAATAATATGTTTTGTTATTTTTTAAAAATAAGTAAAAAAATTTGACACTTTTAAAGGGTAAAAACTATCAGTTTTTTCATCTATTTTTTAAAAATAACAAAAACCATTATTTGCACCTAATTTTTTTATAGGGACACAGCGAAATATCATGAACCCATATAAAAATTATCATCTTCAAATTATTTTTTTTACTATTTTAAAAAATGAATTTGTTCATAGGTATGTTGATAAAGAGTATGTTGGAGAGTGTGATTGTATATATATATATATATATAAGCAACTTATATTATATACTAAACAAAAATGAAAGGCTACGAAACAAAACAATGACATCCAATAAGGTAGATTATGAACGAACATAGAAAGAATTATTTTAAATGAGTATATTTATGTGTTTTGGTTTATCAATCGTCACTAACTATGCTATTTAGTTACCGATCTTAAATACATGGATGATAAATGAGAGGCATGTTTGTATGTTTAACTAAGTTTTTATTTTTATGCATTTACTTTTTGTTATCTACTAAGGATATTATTGATTTTTTTATTGTATTAGAGCCATGAGAAGTTATTACTCCATTAGTTTGCAAAAAACACGTGAACTTCTCTTTTTCTGCCTAATGGAATTTAATTCAACCATCCATTTTTTTTTTCATGCTTTCTGTTGTTTTTATTTCACTTTCCTCGAACAATGAACAATGAACAATTCACTACCTCTCACTCTCTCTCTGGTAATTTGTATATTTGATTCACCCCTGTCTCTTATCATTCGTATATATTTTTTTTATTTTAAATCAGGTAATCGGATAATTAGTGAGTTCCTCACTTTTGTGGTAAATTTTTAGTGTAATTAAATACTATTATTGTATATTATTAGTTTCACATTGATTCTTTAATAGATTTAATTTATTTTGATTGTAATATAGTTCTTGATTTTTTTGTTTTGGCATGCATAAAATGTATCCAATGGAATTATAATTAGTGTATTTTATACGTTAAATATAAATGCCATGTTCTTTTGTGATGTTGGGTTGAAATCTATTTTACAATCTCTTGATGTAGGCGACTAGGAAGGAATACCGCTCGTGTTAGGCATGATAACATTATTGGCCGCAATCAATCGTTGTGGCAACCACGAACAAACTATAATGGTCCGTTTGGTTGTCCTTTTTTGCCTAGGCAAATGTCAAAAAGTTGGCAAATAAGAAAATTTGCACACATTTTGACCGTTTGGTTGCAAAATTTGCCTAGGCATTATTTGCCAATGTACAACACCTCCTATGCACAATCTGTGGGAAATTTTGCTTACCTATTTGAGTGGGAAATATTTGTCAACAAATTTGCCAACTTCTTAAACGATTGTAATGTTTTAAAAAATAATTTAAAAACTTTTTTAAATAATTAAAAAACTGTTATGAATATTTAAAAACTGTTTTTAATATTATAAAAAATTGTTCAGAAAATGTTTTGCAATTTTTTTAAAAATCGTATTAACAAAATATTGTAAAAACTGTTTTTAACATTTTTAAAAACTATTGTGAAAATATTATAAAAACAGTTTTAGTGTTTTAAAAAATAATTTTAAAAACTGTTTTAAATAGTTAAAAAAACTGTTATAAATATTTAAAAATTATTTTCTGATGTTTTGAAAACTGTTTTTAATATTAGAAGAAATTGTTCAGAAAATGTTTTACAAACTAATGTTTTGAAAACTGTTTTTAATATTTAGAAAAAATTGTTAAGAAAATGTTTTACAATTTTTTTTAAAACGGTATTATAAAAATATTGTAAAAACAGTTTTTAACATTTTTAAAAACTGTTTTGGATATATTATAAAAACTGTTTTAAAGTTTTAAAAAACATTTTTTTTAAATTGTTTTAAATAGTTTAAAAAAGTTGTTGTGAATGTTTAAAAATTGTTTTGTAATATTTTAAAAACTGTTTTTAATATTAGAAAACAATTTTAAAAACAGTTTTGAATATAATATAAAAACAGTTTTAAAGTTTAAAAAAAAAATTAAAAAAATATTTTAAATAGTTAAAAAAAAACTGTTGTGAATATTTAAAAATTGTTTTGTAATATTTTAAAAACTGATTTTAATATTATAAAAAATTGTTAAGAAAATGGTTTACAGTTTTTTTAAAAAACTGTAATATAAAAATATTGTAAAAACTGTTTTTAAATAAATTAATTGGATTGATTTTAATTTCGCCTAATGGTTGTTTGATAGACTCATGTGAATTTGTCTAGGTAAAATTTGCCTAAGCAAAATTTGCCTAGGCAATTTTTGCCATGCCCACAATTTTTGCTATGAATGGGTGAGTTTTTTAGCCATTTTCATATTCTTATATTTTCCTTTTATATTTGGGTTTAGTATGACATATATAGGTCTTATTTATTATAATTTTACTTATAAAGATTTCTCCGATGCTTCCACAAAAGTGCTGCTATCGACGCCATATTCCTACCAAACCGACCACTTTAGCGTACACTTCATGGCTAGCTCAACAACAAACAACGACCACATTTCAAGGTAGTCGTTGGTCCTTGTTTGATGGTTTTTGTTTTTTTATTTGTTTTAGACTTCCTTACAAACACGATATTTTCGATTTTGCTCCCCCACATCACAATGTGTTTTTCTCTATTGGTAAATGTTTTGAAATAAACAAGTCTTTTGGTTCAGTGGTATAACGCTGTTACAAGAACAATTTTGGAGGTGGATTGAGTTTGGTCCCCAATTCGATCCCTGATACTGTCAAAATAATACTTGAACAGGGGAAGCCATGAACCGCGAATGGAGATTAATCTAAATGCGCGTAAGCTGATCCGGACACCTTATGGTATGCTACCCAAAAAAATATTTTGAAATATGAAGTCTATTATTTACCCATTGACTAATATATTGCCTTTTAGGCCATCTCCAATCCTTATTTCTATCTGTCCGTTTTTCTACCTTAGAAATAGCAGAAGCAAAAACAGAACTCCAATGGAGATTTCTATATACAGTTGGATCTGATGTGGCTAATGAGTCAGATGGAAATTTCTATCAAGATTTCTACATGTAGAAATGCAAGAACAGTTTGGAGAATCTGACATGGAAAAAAATCAACCACCCAACTTGTATTTTGGTTATCAGTTTTCGATAAAAACTTTAAAAAACTGATGGGTAGAAACTCTCTGTTGGAGAAGATATTTGTCATAAATTTCTGTAAACTACCACCTAGATAAGAAATGAACAGTAACCGTTAGATAGTAATTGTTTTAGAAATTAAGACATTGGAGAAGGCCTTAGTTTTTGAATGAAAAATCTCTCTAAAAATAACGTCGTTTGTTTTTTTCAATTTTGTGATAGTGTGTAGTTAACTCTCTCTTTATTCGCTGATACAGTATAAAATTATCTCAAGAAGAGTGAGTTAATTTTTTGTTTCATCTCACAAATTCTACTCTATGTTTTAATTTTTTATTTGAATTTATGACATTTGGGTTTCTATTGATTTTAAGGGTTTTCATGCAGAAAGAATACTTCAAATTCAAAAAGGTTGAAATCAGTTGAAATTTAACCACATCGAATCCTTCTCAAACACAAATCGACAATAAATGGTTCTCTTTGCCTTATATTAATAAAAAACTTATTTTTTATCCCCAAATATTAATAAAATAGTTTATTTTTCAAATTTTATAACATTCGGTCTATTATTATTCAATAAAGAGCGGTAAAATAGTTAATTGTATCCAAAATAATTAATAGAGGGACTAAATTGAGACAAAATGAAAGGTTGAGGACAAAATTGAAATAAAAAATCGGATAGAGATGAAATTGAGACAAAATAAAAGGTTGATGATGAAATTGAAATAAAAAACGAAAAGGACCAAAATTGAAATAAGTGAAGTGGTAAGAAACTTATGAGATAGTTTAGTGTATAATTTTTAGTAATGGTTTTTCTTGGTTTAGATATGGGGACCTAAGAGATAACTTAGGTGCAAGTTACAATGATTTATTTTGGTACTGTTTCACTATTTAAGAATGCGTTTAGCAGGTTCAAGGTATTCAGTATTTTAATGGTGAGGACATCCTTCCTTTTCACCTCGATTAGGTCCAATAAGGTATGTTTTGCATTAAAATAAAGATATTTATTTTTAGTGAGTATATTTATGTGCTTGGGTTTATCAATCATTCCAAATTATGCAATTTTCTTACCGATCTTAAATTAATGGATGATTAATAATAGGGTAAACTATCTCATAGGGCTCTTACCTTTTCACTTGTTTCAATTTCGTCCCTATCATTTTTTTTGTTTCAATTTCATTCCCAACCTTTTATTTTGTCTCAATTTCATTCATGTCCTTTATTTTTGCTTCAATTTAGTCTACAACCTTTCATTTTGTCTCAATTTAGTCCCTCTGTTAATTATTTAGAATACAATTGACTATTTTAGCCCTCTTTATTAAAAAATAATAAAATTGATGTTACAAATATTAAATAATTAACTATTTTATTATTATTTGGTGATAAATTTTTTTTATCCAATAATAATAATAGAAAAAAATAGTTTTAATTTTTATTTTATCCCAATTGTTTTTAATCTTTATTTTTTTATATTAAATTAGGTAGTTGGATAATCAGTGAGTTCCTCAACGTTGTGATAATTTTTTAGTGTAATTAAATAGTATAATTGTATATTATTAGTTTCACATTAATTCTTTAATAGATTTAATTTATTTCGACTGTAATATAGTTCTTGTTTTTTTGTTTTGGCATTGCATAAAATGACCATATGGAATAATAATTAATGTATTTAATACGTTAAATATAGAAGTTATGTTCTTTTCAATTTAATTATCCGTAAATTTGTATGTAATTATTCCCTATGCACCAAGTATACATTCAAAACAAAATATAATAGATGTTGGTTTGAAATCACTCTGTTGTATTTTACAAACTCAAGATGTAGGCGACTAGGAAAGAATACCTCTCGTGTTAGGCATGATAACAATATTGGCCGCAATCAATCGTTGTTGGAACCTAGTACAAACTATAATTGTCTACAACGAATGGGTGAGTATTTCAGCCATTTTCATATTCTTATGTTTTCCTTTTATATTTGGGTTTAGTCTGATATATATATACACACTAGCGTATGCTCGTACCGAGCGCACGACGATACATTTGCCCCCGCGATAACGCCCAGCTAATAATAACCCGTTTTTTTTAAAAACAACTTTAAAAAGAAAAAAATAGTTAAAAAAAATGAAAAAATAAATACTTTTTTAAAATATATATATATATATATATATATATATATAGAGGCATGCTCCTGTGCACACTAAGTTTGCACACTAACTTTGCACATTACCTTTTAAAAGTGTGTAAACTTAGTGCTGGCGCACACCAATTTTTTTATGTGATATTTTAACATTTCAACGGACTCACATAAAAAAAATTAGCTCAAAAAAACTTTTTTTGCTATTTTTAAAAAATCGGTCAAACTTTCGCAGTTTTTAAAGGGCTTAAAAACTGCGAAAGTTTGACCGATTTTTTAAAAATAGCAAAAAAAGTTTTTTTGAGCTGATTTTTTTTATATGGGTTCCTTGAAATGTTTAAATATCACACAAAAAAATTCAACTCAAAAATATTTTTTTTACCACTTTTAAAAGGTAATGTGCAAAGTTAGTGTGCACATGAGCCTGTCTCTCTCTCTCTCTCTCTCTCTCTCTATATATATATATATATATATATATATATATATATATATATATATTTAAAAAAAATATTTAATAAAAATAATAATTAAATTTTACAACACATATTTAAAAAAATTAATAACATGTATTTAAAAAATAATAGTATAATGGTATATAATGGTATATAATAATGTATAATATATGCTTTTAGCATGATATTTCATGCATGCATGATATATATGCATGTTATATAGCATAAAATACATAAAATATCATACATAAAAAAGTAAATATATCATACATATATTTTATAACATACATAAGCTATCACATATTTATACTAGTGGATGCTCGTGCCTAGCGCACGGCGATAAATTTGCCCCTGTGATAAAAAAATTTAAATAAAAAAAAATTATAAAAAAAATTAAAATTATAAATTAAAAAAATATAAAAAATATAAATTAAATTATTTAAAACTATTTCCCTTTTTAAAAGTAATTATTTTCCTTTTAAAAAAACAAAAACAAAACCCTTTTTATTAAAAAAAAAAATAAAAAAAACACACTTTAGCATGACATTTCATGCATGGGTATGAAAGAAAGAAAATATCATGCATGAAATGTCATGCATAAAAGTGGATATATTTTACCAAAAACCATGCTCCTTTATTATATATATATATATATATATACTAGTGGATGCCCGTGCCGAAGGCACGATGATAAATTTGCCCCCGTGAGAAAATTCAGCCCATAATTAAAAAAAATATCCAAATATTATAAAAAAATAAAATTTAAAAAAACTTAAAAAATATTTTTCAAAAAAAAGATATTTAATAAATTTTAAAAAATATTTTAAAAAAAATATATTTAATAAAAAAATAAAAAATGAACATTTAGCATGACATTTCTTGTATGGGCATGAAATGAGAAAATGTCATGCATACAAAAATATAGATATTTATCCTAAAACTATGCTCCTTTGTTATATATATATATATTTTGGTGAAATGTAATGAAATAGATAAACCACGGGCAAAAGCCCAAAGATATACAACTCAGACCATACAAACAAGCACCAAACGAAGGCCCACACATAGAACTTAACCCACACCGATCCAAAACACAATACAAACAACACAATATATCCCCACCAAATCTACCCAACTCAAACAATTGTACAACCAAACCAGCTGTCAACCTCAAAGCCACACTGAAACCTCCAAACGAACCAATCAAAAACTAACACGAATAAACCCTGTCTGCCACTACAAACCCACCTTTAAACACCAAACCATCAGACATCCAAAACCATCTACCCAAAACTTTACAACCACAAATGACCAAACCAGAGAACCATATCCTCCAAAAACCGAACTCCACAAACCTTCACTTTCTCAACAAATCAAAGGAACAACTCTCAACAACATCAAGTTATTTTTAACAGGAAGAATTAGCGCATCTAGGCATATTTTTCAATCAAGTCACAAAACCATCAAATCTCTTTGTACAGAGTAACCCACCTCACAACAGACCCAAACCATTTGAAAGATCAATAACCATTCCAAAGACATGCATTTACCCATAGATTTCCAAACGAAATCATGGATAACTCCCAAACAATCGGTGTAACTACCAAACGAGATCAAGCATCGAACTAACCAGCCCTTCATACCCTTCAACCCCACTACTCATCAAGGAACATGAGCATCCACAAACTCAGGAACTGGAGAGCCATAATCCGAACTGGGACTTCAACCATTGAAAGAAGCTTTAATAGACAATCAATCAGATCTGGATTGACATGGAAAGCTTATTAAGTACCCAAGCTGAGTATATCAGATCTTATCCTCCATTTCCTGCATAAATCTTCATTATTTGCACATTTCTTGAATCCCCTCCATCTGCATGTACTTTCACTAACCATTTTCACAATACTTGCAAAAGTCTTTTCCATACTGATGAAGCTATTTTTAAAATTTTTCTCATTTCTTGTCTTCCAAATATGGTAAACAGAGATTAAAAAACTGAGTTGTTGAATCAGGATATTCAAATCCTTGCTACAAACATTTAATCTCACAATTTCTTCTGAAAATCTTCTATCACTACTTCTGTTATTTAGGCTATTAACTTTCCTCCATATCTGTTTAGAAAATTGGCAATCAAAGAAAAGATGATCTCTGTTTTCTTCCTGTAATCCACATAGAAAACACACATCATTATTTATAATCCCCCACTTTTTCAGTTTCTCTCTAGTCCATAGCTTGTTAAGACAACCAACCCATAAAATGAAAGCACATTTGGGAATTCTTTTACTAAACCAAACAGGTTTTGCCCAACAAACCACCTATTTTCTCTATCTCAGCTTCTCATAAGTACCTTTGCAATTGAAGGTTCCATTTCCAGCTATAGCCCAAGTAACCCATTCTTCATAATTAATTTGAGGAACAACTCTAGTATTAGCCATATTAATCACCTCATTAGAGTTAAGTCTAGGAAATTTCCACCCATCCCTATCAATGAACTCAGAAGCTTTAGCTTTACTATTACTAACAACATTATATATAATTCTATTCCCATATACTTGAATAAGAGGCCCCTTCTCATGCCAATTGTCAATCCAAAAATGAGTATTCTCCCCATTCCCAATATTATATTTGATAAAATCTCTAGCATAATCTCTCAATTTCCACAATTTTCTCCAAGTCCAAGAAGAATCATTCCCCAATTTAAATGTCCACAAAGAATCCTGTTTAATAATGACTGAATGCACCCATCTAACCCACAACGAATCTTTCTTACTAGCAATATCATCACCAAATTTTTAATCCACACCACCATATTTTTATTCCCTAAACCACCTTCCTCATTAGGATAGCAAATATCATCCCATGCAACTTTAGCTCCAGATTTCTTAAGATCCACACCTGACCAAATAAATCTTCTCAAAATATTGTCAATATCTTTAATCACCTTCTTAGGAATAACAAAAATATTTATCCAATAAATGCTTATGCTTCTAAGAACAACAATAACTAATTGAATTCTCCCTGCATAGGAAAGCCATCTATTGGTCCAGTTCCTAACCTTATTTATCAGCTTCTCCACAAGAATATTACAATCAAAGGCCTTCGGTCTTGTTGAAATAAGAGGGACCTTGACTGGAAGAGTTCCAATCCTCATACCCAACAAATTAGCTAATCTGGTCTTCTCATCTTCTTCCATATCAGCAAAGAAAATTTCACACTTGTTGTAGCTAGCACTCAATCCAGACATAGCTTTGAAATCATTCAGAACTTTATCAATCACCAAAATAGAGCTTTCATCAGCTTTAGCCATAATGAATAGATCATCTGCAAACATCACATGAGATAATTTGAGCTCCCCACACTTGGGATGAAAGGTAAATTGGCCTTTATTAGTCTCATCATCAATAATCCATGAAAATGCCTCCATAACCAATAAAAACAAGTTATATATATATATATATATATATATATATATATATATATTCTAATTTTATGTATAAAGTTTTATCCGGTGCTTCCACAAAAGTGCTACTTTCGATGCTACATTCCTATCAAATCTACCCCTTTAGCGTACACATCATGACCAGCTCGACAACAAAAAACGAGCACATTTCAAGGTCTTCGTTGGCCTTGTTTGATGGTTTTTGATTTGTTTTTATTTGTTTTTAGACTTCCTTACAAACATAATATTTTCTATTTTGGTCCCCCACATCACAATGTTGAAGATGTTTTTTTGTCTATTGGTAAATGTTTTGAAATGTGAAGTCTCTATTATTTACCCCATTGACTAATATATTGCGTTTTAGTTTTTGAATGAAAAATATCTCTAGAAATAACTTCATTTTTTTTCAATTTTGTGATAGTGTGTAGTTAACTCTCTTTATTCGTTGATATAGTAGAAAATTACCTCAAGAAGAGTGATAATTAATTTTTTGTTTCACCTCACAAATTCTACTCTATGTTTTAATATTTTATTTGAATTTAAGACATTTGGGTTTCTATTGATTTTAAGGGTTTTCGTTCATCAATGATAACTCACAGTGATAGAAGAGAATTTATTGCTTAAACTTCCTGCCAAATGACGATTCACGCCCCTATCAATTTTATGAACTACAATAGTGCCACCGGAAAGGGAAGATGCTATTCAAAATTTGTGAGCCCAAATCTTGGCCCCAAAATTTTTAGAGCAATTGTGGGTACCTATTATCGACCAAGCCCATAAGAGTAGCCGATCAAGCCCAAATAAATGAATCAGGCGCCCGACCCAAATTATGAGTCTTGAACAACAGTTAGACTAAAAGATATGACCGAGTCTATCCCCAAAAATCTCAAGGAGGTATTCCAGGTATATACGGCAATATTCAAGGGATGCAAAACCCAACGTGTTGATTACATTCACTTTGAATTAACAGATTATATATTGTACCCCTGGCCCGGGGCATGGGGCATGTAGAGAAAACCTTCTTGAGAGATACTAAATAACAAACAGTAGGCCTCTCCATGGACGTAGGTGATTTTCCAAACCACGTATCTCTTTGTGTTGTGATTGTGATTGTTTGCTGCCCTTATTTTCTTGGTGGTTGTTTTCTTTCATTATTGTCTGTGTTGAGATTTTTTTCACCACAACTAATAACCTATTAGGACTCAGTGTAAATTTTTTAAACTTTCTAGTATTTTTAACTTAAACTCACAATAAAATTCAATCACACAATTAATATACACATTAACTGAATGAAATAAATCAAGAACCAATAACTCCCGGTAAAATATTTATGCAACCATATCAAAAATGCGAAAAATAAAATAAAAGACAACAGTTGGGCAATATGCCGGAATGTACTCATAATAACTCCTATCTATATCACAAGAATAGAAGCGTCTAAACAACACGTGCCAGCATCCACAGCTGCTGCAGCATCGTTTGACTTGAAGGAATAAAATTCATCCAGGCATTCCTGTGTCTGGACACCTAATTTTTTTTTAAATATTTAAAAACAGGTCACAACCCAGAGAGTTTTAAAAATATTTAACAAGTGTTTAAAATACTTTAACATTTAAAATATGATATTATCCATATTTAAACTCGTATCGCACTCCCATGAGATACCCCTCACCTCTCATATAATCATGCACACCTAACGCGTGTATTTTAAACACCCTAGTTATGCTACCCAGCCTAACTAGCCTCTCCAAATTATCTCAGTCACCATACACTATCTAATGCCCGCATATGTAAATATGATAAGTTCTCGCATTAGCTTTTAATTATAATTCCTCCTTTATAATTTATCCATTCATAATGATCAATGTTCACTAGTTATTATACACTATTCACATCTTAGTGTTATTAGTCTCGTATATAATATTCTCATCTTTATATACGTATGTCACATTTTATTCCGGATTTTATCCTCCCGAATATCACAATTCACTTCTCACTTTATTCTTCATTTATCCATATATATATATACAGTACTTCTCTTATGCGGACCGGGCATGTGTCACCTGACGGTGAGCCCAGAAAAGAGAGAGAGTGTGCCTGTAATTTACGCGATAATTTCTAGGCTCACCGCCACGTGACACATGTCCGTTCCATACTCTTAAAATGCAGACTACTCCGCACAAGATCATTACTATATATATATATATATATATATATATATATATATATATATATATATATATATATATCTTTTCACGTCTTCATATATATATATATACAATATACTATACATATCAATTATATTCATACTTATATATCACACACTATATAAGTATAATAACAATCCCTCAAAGCTATAACTCAATGGATGCAATCTCTACAATGCTATCATCTTTCAGGGATTTCTCTCACATCAACCTGGGAACCACCTGTCGGATTCTCACACCGACCCGACAAAGAAAATCATACACGTATGGGAAGCAGCCATAGTTCCTCACCTGAAAATGCGACGAATCATACCCAATACATCTCACCCATGATAAATTCCACACAATAAAAATAATTAACGCTATGATGTGGGGACTATACTCTCCCTTCTCCACAAGCCAGGGGATTCACCCAGATCACGCAAATTCTCATGATAGCACTAGAGGGGTATGCCACACATAAATATATCATTCACACACAGATATATTTATAATCAGATCATATATACATTCTCTATACCCATGTATATTTAAAAATTGAAACCAGCTATCATGCCTATAATTCACTACACTATCCTGTAAATCCCAAATATACCAATTCTTATTAAATTCATAAGTATCATCACGCACACTTATTCTAGTCCCAAGTATTCACTCACTTGTGATATAAACATCAATCCCATAAGTATTCACTCACTTATGATACAATTCTCACATTATTTTCTTCCAAATATTAGCTTGTCACGTCTAGCTAGTATTCCAATTTCATCCTACTCGTACCTTCGGATTCAATCATCTATAATCAGCACACATATATATTCCGCCCTACTCGCACATTCAGATTTCACTCACACATAATTGGCGTATATATATTCTACACGCATAAATATATATAACCCCCCTAGAATAACTTCCCAATTGTCGTTCATCCCAAACACTCCAAAGACATATACCCCAGATCTTATTTCCACTAATCCAAGGTTTAAATATTATTCCTCAAATCATTTAGAAGTCCTAATACTCTTTTAGGATCCCCCAAAATTAATCTCCATAAAATCATTCACCTTCCACACTTAAAACCAAGGAAAAAAATCCAAAACTGATAGGACCGAATCGATTCTGCTTGGATCGAATCGATTTGCCTTCAGCCGAATCGATTCGCCCAAGGCCGAATCGATTCGAAATGTTTTAGTTTATTAACAACTATGATTCCATTATCTTCTCCAAATTCCCTTTTCAATTTAACACACATCCAACCCAAATCCTATAGTTCCCAACATCATCATCCATCAATAAAATCATCTACACCCTATAATTTACCCAACACAAACAATTTCATTTGGGATTCAACTAAGAAATTAGTAATTTCCAACCCTTTTTCTTAATTATACACCCAAAACCCATTTCTTCCAATTTCTCATAAAAAATGACACCATTGACATGGATTCAAGCTAAGATTTTTTATGGAGTTAATATCACATCTAATATATATGAAATCATTTCCAAAAACCCATTTTACACTAGAATACTAAACCCCAAAATTCATATTTTTGTACACCAACCATATTATGAATTATAAACAAACATAAATAATTAAAGCAAGTTAAACACTTACCTCAATGGAAAAATCCGACGACCTCGTGCCAGAATCCACCGGAGCTTGGCCGAATTTCTTCTCTTCTTCTCCCTTTTCTTCTTCCTTTCTTTTCTTTCTTTCCTTTCTCCTCTTCCTCTTTCTCTCGTGGCTTCTTAAGAAAAGAATATAAGGCTTATCCTTTAATATACCAAAAATTGACTCGTATACACAAATGCAAGTCCCTACTAGTCCAAAAGTCTTCGGAATCCAAACACTACCCCCATGCACTTAATTCTGATTATTTCAGCCCATCAGAGACCAACCGTTCACTCAAAATTCCTATCTGAGTCACTTATCAAAAATTCACTTTTTAAATCCAATACAACTCTGCACGTGTTTTCCGAATAAAATATTATTTCTTATCCCTCCGCCCAACCGCGACATGATATCAAATAATCCAACTTCATTTACTTATTCCTACAAATAAATATAACACACGTAAATATTACTCCAAGACTCGTCCATTAATATTTATCCAATCACTTAATTCCTCAAATCATTTCTTCGAGTATTAAATTA
This sequence comes from Sambucus nigra, assembly GCA_949130495.1. Taxonomy (NCBI): domain Eukaryota; kingdom Viridiplantae; phylum Streptophyta; class Magnoliopsida; order Dipsacales; family Adoxaceae; genus Sambucus; species Sambucus nigra. Next base: position 3,329,889 of record OX422218.1, on the reverse strand, counting down.
CATCCACTCATGTAATTTAAATACCCATAAAAGTCTGGGGTATTACAATAAACACCAGCTTGCCCATTTAAACTGTATTCCCCGGCACACTATGTCGCCAATGTATTTTAATATCCATATATTATCTTAAGTATTCATTCTCAATTTCTCATTTTCCACAATATTATAATCATTATTACCCCACCCTTATTATCGACGTGAGATCCTTTAAAATACCCTCATGTTTCAATAAACCCTTAACTACATAATTTAATGAAACACGCAATAATCGTCCACTTCCTTTAACTACATAAATTTATGAGTGTATAAGCGCCACCCTTTTATATTTAAATAAACCATACACAATATCTACATGCAAACCTACACCCAATATAATTAAAAACCTAATACTATATCCTACGCACCCAAGGGTTAGAATTATTAATTCATATTCAAAGGTTTAATAAAAAGAGTCCCAAATTTAATGTCCACTTTCTCTAATTAAAGTTGATAATTTGCTTTAAAAAACATGTGATTAATCGTTTAGGCGACACCTAAGATGCATAATACTAAAGGAAAAGAATAGAGTATCCATGCTTGAGATTTATCGGTTAAAAATTCTGATTAAACGAACATGTTCCTCTCAAAAAATTAAGAAATGTTGATTCTTGCACCATCTTGAGAAAACACCATTTGAACCTTCAAATTTTGAGTTAAAATTTGATGACTTTGGGGGCTAGGATTTTTAGGAGGAAGAAGATGAAAATTGTAAGGGTATAACGCTTTTAGAGGTTGTGAAAATATGTTTGAAATGTATTGACCCCGTCTAAATTTATATGGGAAAGATTGGTGAATTTATGTGGCATTAGAATCCTTATTAGACTAGAACACTACCATTTAGTCATGCTCGAGAACCGTGAAAAATGTTAGTGATGCTTTAAAGCCGTGACAAATTATCTGAAATGTTTTTTTAGTCAAACTCCATAACCGTGACAAACTGTTAGTCACGTTTTAAAACCCTTACAAATTATCTGACACCAGATTTTTATTTTGGTCCTATTTTTTAGCCTAGAGAGTTATATGTTTTACGCACTCTTCTAAATGACCCAAGACTTATATATACTCATATTAGGAGTCTTTTAAGCTGTCTTTTAAAATTCTTAATTAATTTAATTAACTATCGGATAAAATTATGAGTTGTTACCTACTTCCCGACTCGCACAGGAATTTCGTCCTCGAAATTTGACGAAGCGTAAATGCGCAAAATAAAATAAAGACCACATAAGCCTACCCATGCATATCACAATTAGGAGCCCATACACCCAATCCTACCCACACATAACCCATGATACAAAAATATAATATATATGCCCTACTACATATATACGCATAACGATGAAAATCACGGCATACCACGCTCTCTCGCGCACCACCACTTGATTTTATCTCCAAAAGTCATCAAAATGCTAAAGTCCTCAATTCAATTTACATCACCAAAATCGATACTTACGAAACCTAACATCTTCACTAATAATCTTCGAAAAATATATCGTCTCCGAATACTCACTTCTAGGTATCCTCATATCAAAATTACTAGTTCTAACTTCAATTCCTATAACGTCCTTATCACAAAAGTACTATCTCCAAGAAAAAATCTAACATGTATGTTAGACCCAATACCCTAAGGAGTACGAATCAACAAAGCGAATCCTAGATCAATAACACGGAAGCTAAACGAACTCATAGCCCGCGAGACCTAAGACCATGCTCTGATACCATCTGTAACAGCCGACATATTCCCGACGTCAGCCACCACCAAGGCTACGCCGAACGTTACAAAATTAAATACCGTTCTTATCATGTGATAGATATGAGACATATAATTTTCCATTTTCATAAGATAATAATTGAATAAATACCAATATCAATAATCAATCAACAAATAATCCATCACCATGTTAACTCCAATGAAATAATCCAACTCCACTATTTATTTAAAAGTCCAAATGAAATAATCCGATAATGTAACTGACTAAAACCATAAACAACTTTGGAACCGAATGGCCCAATAGAATCCATAATGAAGTCTCTTATGTAAAATGACTGAATAAAGGAAATCTATACTAGTAATGCAATAAATAAAATGGAACATCCAACTGCACCTCCAATAAAATCTCTAATAATTTCCTATGCAGCTACTCCATCTTGAATATCTAAATAAGGTTTGACAACAAACAAGGTAAGAGCCCTGACCAGGAATACATAATACTCTCCTCAAATAAGGTCCTTGAACCCATGCAGTAGGATTATACATGATTAATATCACAATAGAATATTTTAAATTAGATGAGATATAATTATATGCAATAATTATAAATCACTATCCACCCACAATAAGTCTTAAAAAAATTAAAACCAATATTATTGTAAATATCCAACAGTCTCATATTGTTGATTTAATTAAATTAACCCAATTTGTCAATCTTCTTAAGTTATTATTATCAGTTGCGGTACTCCCGCATATAATTCTTATTTCATTAAGTGGTGGTACTCCCATTCCATTCACATTAATTGGTGGTACTCTAACCCCATTCACATTAATTTGCGGTACTCTCGCTTAAAGTGGTACTCCCACAAAATTCACATTACGTTGCGGTACTCCCGCTTAAAGTGGTACACCTCTACTCAACACACATTCTCGTCATCAATAGCCAGGTGATTCGTTTAAACTGTTAATCTTGCAATATGATGAGGTTCCACTTATGACAGGACATAAACACCAACTGTCCCATTTAAACTGTCGGACACCCGCATATTATGTCACCAATATATTTTAATATCCACATTTTATCTTAAGTATTAATTATCAATTTCTCATTTTTCTCAATAATATAATCACAATTACCCCACCCTTACTATCGACGTGAGATCCTCAAAAGTACCCTTAGCCCCATACCTAACGGTCTCCAAATTACACATACGTCCTATCTTATTTATAGGATGATTTTCTATCATTAAATCTCGCCCCATTCTTAATCTTAGTCTATCGAAATGATGACACTACATTAAAATCAGCCCCCACCCCGAAATATCCCATCTGAAAATCTACACAAACTAATCCCATATCTAGTGTGTGTTAACAACGACAAGCATACCCACTAGTCCCGTACCTAGAGAGCATACTAAAATATAGATGAGAGCATACTACCCAATACCTCGTCATCCCCGTGATGTCGAATATAGACAATGTCGAATATAGACAACAAATAAGTCATACAATTCAAATATAACAATATGGAAAATTCCTCATATGGTCACAATTTATTTTAATTTGATTTAATCCTTAGAAATTACACCGTCAACATTCTTAACGCAATTAATTTCGTCTAAATAATTTATTTAGATTAGTCCACATGAAAGTTTATCAAACACACAATAATTGTCCACTTCCTTTAACTACATAATTTTATGAGTGTATACCCGCACCGTTTATATTTAAATAAATCCTACACAATATTTACATGCAAACCTACACCCAATATAATAAAAAAGCCAATAATCTATCCTACGCACCCAAGGGTTACAAGTAATAATTCATGTTCAAATTCATAGAAACAGTCCCAAATTTAATGTTCACTTTCTCTAATTAAAGTTGTTAATTTGTTTTAAGAAACACGTGATTAATCAGTTGGGCGACATTTAATATGCATAATACTAATGTAAAATAATAGAGTATCCACGCCTGAGATCTATCGATTGAAAATTATGATTAAATGAACATGTTCCTCTCAAAAAATTAAGAAAGGTTGATTCTTACACCATCTTGAGAAAACACCATCGGAACCTTCAAATCTTGAGTTAAAACATGATAACTTTGGGGCTAGGGTTTGTAGGAGGAAGAAGATGAAAATTGTAATGGTATACTCCTCTTAGAGGTTGTGAATATATGTTTGAAAAGTCCTAACCCCATCTATATTTATATGGGAAAGATTAGAGAATTTAAGTGGCATTAGAATCCTTATTAAACTAGAACACTACCATTTAGTCACGCTCGAGAATCGTGACAAACGTTAGTCACGCCTTAATGCCGTGAAAAATTTTCTGAAGTGTTTTGTTTAGTCAAAATCCAGAACCATGACAAACTATTAGTTACGCTTTAATACCCTTACAAATTATCTAAAGCGGAATTTTTATTTTGGCCCTATTTTTTAGCCAAGAGAGTTTTATGTTTTGAGGATTCTTCTATGCGAAGGAAGATGGTTAGGCATAAATTCTTCCAAATTTTTCCCTTTAATTTAGTTACTTTTAGCACCTCGAACAACGTAATTGATTTGATTTTATCTCATAATCTTGCTACTGACTTATTCTAACGAGCACCCCGAGTTTCTGGTATTTCGTACTAATTTTACAGGTATTTGATGTCACTAAAGAAAGAAAGAAAATAGAAGAATAGAGAAAGAAAAGAAGGAAAGTCAAAAGGGCAAAGTTGTAATTTTTACTCATAATTCGAATGAGGCATCTAAATAAAATTTGAAGATATCAAGTTTACAAGACACAGGAAGAAACGATACCTCAATCGGAGTCCCGGTGCGGAAGTTATGAGCAGTCAAAGATAAAAGAAAAAGTCAAAGAAATATCGGACCGATCCGAAATACAAACTTCCAGTGAATCCCAGATCAAAGTTGGATCGAAGTTGATGAAATTTAAAAGAAGCGATTCGGATTGGACCGATTCGGGCGGAAAAGAAAATAACTGATCCTGATCCAAGCCGAATCGAACCGAAGGAGGACCGGACCGGTCCGACTGTCGCAATTTTGGTTTTTCACTCTTCCTCCAGTGGAGAGTCCTGGTTAAGCTAAAACTCTTGGAGTCTTGTAGGGTATTTAAACACGATTTATTATCATTCTATGGGTGTAGAATTCTTATAATTTTTCCTTTTAGTTACAATTTTAGAGGTAGTTAGAGAGAGAAAGTTGCTACAAAACCCTAGTTTGAAGATTTATTGCAATTTTAATTCCAAGATTGAAGTTTGTTGAGATTTTTGTGATTACAAATAATTTTAGTTGACGCTTTTAGTGCTTTGGTAAGGTTTTTGATTACTTTATTCTTTCTAATTGTCCTTCTACATTATTCTTCAATTCTTCCTTAGTTTAATCATGATTTCCTGCAATTCAACAATAGTTTCCATTAATTTCACCATGTTAGGCAAGGTTTTTAAAGGTTGGGATGCTTGAACCCAACCCTATGTAATTTATCCATGTAGAAACTAGGTGTTGATGTAAAAAACTAGATTCGATCTAATTATTTAATCATAGATAAAAAAGAATATATAATTATAAGACAATGAATTTTTAAAGTGGTTCAGCCTTGAAGGAAATGGCCTACGTCCACTATTTTTGTATTGATTATTGTTTGCCCAGAATTCTCGATAGTAGTTCTACCAAAAAATTTCGAGTCCCCTGCTAATGAGGAGGTTACAATGTATTTATAGCCCTGAGGCTGTACAAACGAAAGATACATGCACCGCTGTCTCATGAGTGTATGTATCTTTGTGAATTTAATGAGTAATTAATGCGCGGTATCTTTTGTGATTATCCTGACATTAATGCTCCATCCGAGATGCAGCTCGGCCATTAAGGCTCCGTTCGAGATGCAACTCGGACCGCCTAAGTAACTCGATATGTAGGAGTTTCTCAGAGTACTAAAGTTCCTCGCAGAGCAGTTGTTGCTCGGAGTATCGTACTTGGTCGGGGAGGTTGAGTTCCTCGAAGTCAAGGTGTTGCTCAGAAATGCTCGTAGGTGCCATGTAGATTGACACGTGCCTTCTTTTAATTAATCCACGTCAGCAGACTAATTTTGGTATCATCAGAAGCCCCCAATGTTTCACAGTTCGAGATTTAAGGAGTGTGGAACATTCTTTCTCGAAATATGGCAGTTTTAAATGATCATCCTGAAATTTAGGAGTACTTTCTTTTGTATTTATTTCTCCTTCCAAATTCTTAGAATCGGGCTTTTTAAAATTTTTATGACCGCTTCTGTTCCCGCGCCCTTTTTGTCTTTATAGCCGCCGGTAATGTAACCATCTCTTTTTGTAATCATTATCTTCGCCGCTTCCCAAGGTAAGGTATTTAAGCGTTGCAGAAATCCTATCGTCTCTTACTTTTTCAAATTTGTATCTTTGAGTTTTCCATTGTCTCTCTCTCTTGTGCGTTTATCCCTTCCATTATTCGTTGTCAAAAGACTCATCTTTTTCCTGTAAGATCTCCTTCTTTCTCTTTGATTTCCTTTATTCATCATGGATTACCCTGTAGAGTCACTTGATAAGTTTCGTTATGATTTCTCTATTCCTTCATGGGTTATTCTGGAGGAACTTTCTGAACCTTCAGATTACTTCCGTTTGGCTGAGGGACATGGGTTCCCCAACCTTTTTGTGGCTGAATGCGGCTTTTCTTTTCCCCCAAACCCTTTATGTCTGGAATTCTGCCAATACTTTGATGTGATTCCTGCAAGAATAGTCCCCAATACGTGGAGAATAGTTAACAGAGTTCATAGATTAAATCAAATTCATGGAACTCGTATAGGAATTCTTGAAATTATGTTTTGTTACAGATGGCTTGTTGGCGACAATACTTTTTATTTAAAAACTAGATTTTTAAATAGGGCTCTAGTAGTTAATCTCCCAGATGCCAATATGGATTATTTCGAGCATGATGTTGTTATAAAAAATTGGAAACATGCTCCCCTAACTGGAAACGATGTGTACCAGGGTCCCAGATGCCCTCCCTATGGCAATGGGATAGGTTGTTTTCATTTTACTTTATTTTTGAAATTATACCTTCTTTTATGTATGATAAAATGTGTCACTGATATTTTCATATTTATTTATTTGCAGTTGACAGCAAGAGAAAGTCTCCAAAAGAGACTGACGTTAATATAAAGCAACTGAAACTTATCTGGGGTTTGCATCAGACTGTTGCCGACGAGCACATTAAATCAGCTTCATACTTGTTACAGTACAAGAGTTATACCACTTCTTTTACTGCTAGTCCCGTGATAGGTGACACAGATCCAGTACCAGCTTCTGAAAGTTCTTCAGCTGAGTCACACATTCCTCTCAGCGAAAGAATGAAGAAAAGAAGAGCTCCCACTATCTTCGAGAAATCTGCCTCTGCTGCTGGAGAGGCAAAGAAAAGCAAGAAGGATGTCCCAGAAGGGACAAAATAAATTGATGCACCTCCTCCGGCTGTTACTGGGAAGATTTCTGAGAAGCCCCTTGTGGCTTTAAGCAAGGTTGTATCTATTTCCCCTCCCAGTGAGGTTGTAATTATATCACCGACCAATACACCGACGTCCTTAGTCAAGGATGTTCCTGTTCCAACGAGGAGGCTGAGGAAGAGCTCCTCGGTCAATTTGGCTGAAACCATCTCACATCCACCAATTACTGGAAGTGGTGTTCCCTCTTTAGTTTCCCCGAGCTCTGCCATGAGCTCGATGAAGTCTTGGATCATTCTCGAGATCCAAGGTATTGAAGAAAATCTTTCTCGGGACATGGTTACCTCATTGGCTGCTCTCCATATTGCTTTTGTAAGTACTATAGTCTTAAATTTTTATTTTTCCCTTTTTACATCTATGCACTGACTTGCTATTCTTTTCACAGTTGGTGACCTGCTTCAATACAATTTTGAAGAAAGATGAAGCTATCAAAGCTTCAAGCTCCTCGTCAGGTGTAGAGGAAGCTTTGGTAGGTCTGACGCAATCTCTGAAGGATTCTCGTCAGAAGTATGCTGATGATAAGGCTATTTGGGAGAAGAAGTTTAACTCCCTGGAGCAGGAGAAGGATCAGGTTGTCGAGGTTTCCAAGGGGTTGGAGAAAAGAATAAAGGACTTGGAGGAGAAGAATAAAGAGCTCGAAGAGAAGCTTAAAAATGTTGGGGAGCTTGAAAATAAGCTCAAGACTGCTGAGGAGGAGTTGGGTCAACTTCGGGAAGTAAGTCACCAGAAGGAGGAAGTTGAGAATAAGTTGAAGGATGCTGATGATCTTCTTTCCGAGAAGATTTTCTCGAAGAAGACGAAAAGGAAATTGGCTGTCAAAAAATCCTTCAGCGCCGGATGGGATAAGGGGTGGAATAAAGGTTTGGCTTCCATGATGTCGCAAGTGGAATATGGCAGCCTCAAATACTTTAGGGATGGATGGGTCACTGTGTTGCAAGGAATGAAGGTCGATGAAAATTCTGACTTATTCCAGCGACACATCCCGGGCCCCCCTCCAACTCCCGAAGAAGAAGAAGGGGGCAAAGCTGCCTCTGAGGAATCTTCCATGGTGATGGGAGATCAAACTTCTCACCCCCCAGCTATCCAATCCACCAGTGAGCAACTTCAACTACCTGTTACTTCATCCGAACAACCTCCAGTGCTTTCCGAGCAACCATCTCTTCCCTCCGAGCAACCTACCTCCTCGTCCCAGCCTCCCGAGAAAGTTTTGGGAGACAAGGAAAAGATGTAGAGTTGTTCGGATTTCTTTCTATGTTTTCTTTTCTTTATCAAATGTAACTCTGTCTTTGTACTTTTCCATTATGATGTAATAAAACTTGAACTTTTGATTATGCATACTGTTGATTCTCTTCTTCATATTCTGTTTGCATTCTTATTGATTCTTGCTTTCTATTCCTTTATTAATTTATGGCCAGAATGGAGTTATTGTCTGCTCATGATACAAAGCTATTGAGGCAATGTAATAAGTACTTCACAGATGGTCACACAGATCTGAATGCAGCACAAATCATCGACATCCTCGGCTAAGATGCTTCAGAGCAAGCAATTGAAGCATACCAGTATTTGAAGTGCTTGCTCGACTATGCAGTAGCTAACAACGTAGTATACTATGATACGATTGAAGATCTCCAGGGTACTCTTAAAGAGCTTCAACAACAATATAAGGAATCTACTGCACTTTTGCACGAGGGGTATGAGAAGAAATATCAGCAACTGAATGCTGATAAAGGATACAATAAAATGTTTGCTGCTTATGAAGCGAGAGAGAGAACTTTGAAAACTGAGGTTGAGGAGCACAGGAAAATAGCTGAGCTGTTGGAGCAAGAAAATAATAACCTGCAAAGGGAAGTAGCTCAATTGAAGTCTGCTGCCTCTACATCAAACGCTTTGGTCCCTGTGAACGATGAGGGATTCTCTTTTCTGGAAGTCTAAAATGCCAACTTGAGGGATAAGCTAGAAACCCTGAAGAGGATTGGGCCTTCTAGCTCTGCTCGGGGATGAGCTAGAGCTTCTCGAATTACTGTCGAGGAACAGAGAACTCAATCGTCTCTGGTGAATCAAGCCTTCCAACTAATGGCAAAGAATCAGTCCTTGGACGAGATGTCTCAGAAGATCCAGACTTTGGACGAGCAGCTCTCTACGCAGAAATCTGCCTTGGAGAATAAGGACATTTTTGCAAAAAGTCTTCACGAGCAGTTGGAAAGATTGACCTATCAATTCCACAAGCAGCCCCGGGAATTCTAGATGGCAGGCTACAGTGAAGCTCTTTACCATTTGGATGATCGAATTCAAAAGGTCAATAATGAAGGTTATAAACAAGGTTGGTTGAATGCTTTGGGCGTGCTGTAACTGGAACAGGGTCACTACCTGTGGGATTACCATAATCCTGGGCTTCTCGACCTACCAGTGCCCCCATTCAAGCTTGATATGAGCTGGATTCCTGCTCGGGCCATCCCTCGGTGTTTGATTTCTAAATACCTCAGCAATTACAATCTCCATTCCAATGCCGAGATATCTCGCCCCGAGCACCTGCTCGATAGACCATCTGTGATGAACATCAGGATGCTTAAAGACCTTAACTTCATAAATTCCCCTTATGCTTTGGATGATCCGCCTGCTGGCAAGGAACCTGTTTCAAAAGCAGAGGGGAAGAAACCAATAGAATAGGATTCTTGTTGTAACCATTTGTTTTATGTATTTCATTCATAATGTATTTTGTTTTGGATTTAATGAAAAACTTCAGTTTTCTTTGCAATCTTGATTGTCGTTCGTCTTGAAAATATTCTGTAAACATTTCTTTACTTATTTACTAATGAATGTGCATGTATATCTGTTAAAAAGATAATAACATTGGTGATATCTTTGTTTCTCGACCAACTAAGTATATCTGTTAAAAAGATAACAACATTGGTGACATTTTTGTTTCTCGACCAAATTCAGTGGTAATTTAAAATGTTATAAGTATAAAAAACTTATCACTTTTTAATTTTAATCCCTGAAATGACATTCATTTGCTTAACCAATTATTTCCGACCAACCAAAGTTGGTATTTCTGGGATTTTTTTCTTCCCAACCAACTTATAGTTGGTGGTGTTTTTCTTCCTAACTAACCTTAGTTGGCATTTTTAGGAAATTTTTTCTTCCTATCCAACCTTAGTTGGCATTTTTAGGAAATTTTTCTTCCTAACCAATCTTAGTTGGCACTTCTTGGAAATTTGCTTCCTAACCAACCTTAGTTGGCATTTTTAGGAAATTTTTCTTCCTAACCAACCTTAGTTGGCATTTTTAGGAATTTTTTTCTTCCTAACCAGCCTTAGTTGGCATTCTTAGGAAATTTTTATTCCCGACCAACTTATAGTTGGTGGATTTTCTTCCCAATCAACCTTAATTGATATTTCTGGGCTGTTGATGCGTAGTGTGTAACACTAGTACTCCGAAAAATCTTCAATAACAGGAGAGAATCGGGCAAAATATCCAAATCTTTATTCAAATCAAAGAAAACTCCATTACATAGAGATTACATTACTGATAATACTTGCGCAAATGTTCTGCATTCCATGCATTCTTGAATTCCTCCCCCTCTAAAGTTTCTATTCTGTATGTCCCTGGTCGAACAACCTCTGTTACTCTGTAGGGCCCGTGCCAGTTAGCTTCCAACTTGTTGTGCTTTTGAATTACTTTCTTTAGCACATAGTCTCCTTCTTTTAGGTCGCACTTCTTCACCCTTTTATTGTAAAACTGAGCTGTTCGCTGTTGGTATGCGGCATTCCTGATGGCTGCTTCTTCTCTAACTTCCTCGAGCATGTCCAAGTATAACCTTCTCATTAAATCGCTGACAGGGGAATTGAAGTTCAGCACTAGGTGTGTGGGAAGGTCTATCTCGGCAGGTATAACTGCTTCACTTCTAAATGCTAGCATATACGGAGATTCTCCTGTAGCTGCTCGGGGAGTAGTACAATAAGCCCATAGTACAGAATGCATCTCATTGATCCAATTTGCCTTAGCATCATTTAATCTCTTCTTCAATCCATTCACCAACGTTTTGTTTGTCACTTCGGTTTGTCCATTGCTCTGAGGATGGCCTAGTGCAGAGTGGGTTTTCAATATGTTCGACTGATGACAATAGGCAGCAAACTCCTCGTTGTCGAATTGTGTTCCATGGTCGGTGATAAATGCATGGGGAAGGCCATATCTACAGATGATATTCTTCCAAATAAATTGGTACACCTTCTCGTATGTCATGTCGATAAGGGGTTCAGCCTCTACCCACTTAGTAAAGTAATCCACTGCGACAACGAGGTATTTAAACCTTACTTTGGTCATCGACAGTGGCCCGACCAAGTCCATTTCCCACATGGAAAATGTCCAAGGGGAAGTAATTGGTGTCAACAATACTTGAGGAGTTCTTCGGATAGTGGAGAAGCGTTGACATTTGTCACATTTTTTGGCATAGGCTATACAATCAGACCTCATCGTTGGCCAATAGTATCCCTGCATCATTATCCTTTGCAGAAGTGTTCGACCTGCTACATGGGCTCCACAAGACCCTTCATGGACTTCTTCGATCAGGTCTTTTACCTCGGTGGGATGTACACATCTCTACAAGACAGCTGTAATACCTCGTCTATATAGAACACCATTGGTTAATATATAGCGAGCAACTTTAAAATTTAGTTTCTTGGCTGCGAGTTTATCAACTGGAAAATTCCCTTCTTCAATATATGCCCTGATTGGATCCATCCAAGATGGTCCTAAATCAAGGGTTATAAAGTTCGTCGTCAGATCTTCATCTATGCTCCGACTAGCCAAGACTTCTATTGGGATTGTTCTTCATAGCTCGGTACGTGTGGCTGAAGCTAACCGAGCTAAGGCATCTGCTTTGGCATTCTCCAATCTTCGTATTCTGATTATCTATACTGCCATCAGACTTGATAACATCTCCATCGCTTTTGCATGATACCCGATCATGAATTCTCCTTTAGTTGCATATATTCCCAATATTTGGTTCACGATCAGTTGCGAATCACTGAATATGATGACTTGCTCTGCTCCCATAGTCTTTGCTAAACCAAGACCTGTAATCATAGCTTCATATTCAGCCTCATTATTAGAAGCCTTGAATTGGAAGCGCAAAGCATACTCCACATCGACCTCGTCAGGGATGTTCAAAATAATCCCTACTCCACAACCCGCAGTACACGAAGATCCATCTACGTAAAGATTCCATATAGGTATCTTGTCTTCAAATTTTTGATCAGACAGAGTTCCTCGGTGGAATATTTGGTGCTTCCTTTTATCCTCCTCTAGCATTTGTTGCTGCTCGTCGACCACCTTCTCTTGCTCGCCGACCGACTTAAGTTGATCGGGGACTTTTTTTGATGATCCTGTATCATCCACAGGTTGGTCGGTGTGCATCTTTTTCTCCTCGGGGGTATCAGGATAGGTGAATTCTACTATAAAATCTGCTACTGCTTGACCTTTTAGCGACGATCTGGGCTCATAAACTATGTCATATTCACCAAGCTCCACTGCCCAGTCCATCAGTCTCCTTGACTTTTCTGGTTTAATAAGAGCTTGTCTCAATGGCATATCAGTATACACAATTGCGGTATGAGCTTGGAAGTATGGCCTCATTCTCCTACTTGCCTCGATCAATGGTAATGCCAATTTTTCCAGTCTTGGATATCTGATCTCTGCTCCTCGAAAGGCCTTTCTAGTGTAATAGATTGGTTTTTGCACTCCATCTTCCATTCTTATCAATGCCGAGCTAACTGCATTTTCTGATACTGCCAGATATAAATATAACCTTTCCCGCATCACTGGCCTGGACAATAATGGAGGTGCTCCAAGATATTTTTTTAGTTCTTGAAAAGCCTTCTCGAATTCATCATTCCATTCGAATGTTTTTCGGAGTGTTTTGAAGAATGGGAGGCATCTATCCGTTGCTCGTGACACAAATCTATTGAGTGCTGTAACTCGCCCGGTGAGACTTTATACGTCCTTCTTCGTCGTTGGAGATTGTAGTCCCAACAGAGCTTTGATCTTCTCTGGATTTTCTTCAATTCCTCGCTAGTTGACAATATACCCGAGGAATATGCCTTCTCGTACTCCAAATATGCATTTGGTGGGATTCAGCTTCATCTGATATTTATCTATTTGATCAAAGGTCTGGCCTAAGTCAATTAGATGATCAGCAACTCTCTTTCTCTTCGTCAGCATATCATCAACATAAACTTCAATATTGCAACTGATTTGTTCTGCAAATACTTTGTTCATCAGCCGTTGATATGTTTCACCTGCATTTTTCAAACCGAAAGGCATAACATTATAACAATAAGTTCCCCTAGGGGTAATGAAAGAAGTACTCTCCCTGTCCTCAGGTTTCATTTTAATCTGGTTGTAACCAGAATAAGCGTCCATGAAGCTCAGTAACTTGTGTCCTGAGGTAGCATCCACTAGTTGATCTATTTGGGGCAAAGGAAAATGATCCTTTGGGTAAGCCTTGTTGAGGTCGGTGAAGTCTACATACATCCTCCACTTGTTGTTTTTCTTCTTCACCATAACCACATTAGCCAACCAGTCTGGATACTTGACATCTTCAATAAAACAAGCTTTATGGAGCTTCTCGACTTCCTCTTGTATAGCTCGATTCTTCTCGGGGCTAAACACTCTTCTTCTCTGCTTTACATGCTTGATCTCCTTATTCACATTGAGCCCATGACATAAGAAATTTGGGTCTATTCCTGGCATATCCTCATGACTCCAAGCAAAAGTTTGTTTTCCGCTTTTTAGGAAAACTATCAATTCTCGTTTCAGTGAGGCATCTAACGACAAACCTATTTGATTTGTTCGTTCCGGATTTTCGTCGTCCAGAATGATATTTTCAGTAGCTTCCACTACCTGACCTTTCACGAGCTGCGACTCATCTCTAGGATCCAATGTCTCAATCTCTGCACTTTCATCCACTTGGTAAGTCGTAGTCTTTTTCCTAGACTCTTCCAGTTCTTCTTTCTCGGCAGATGAGTAGTAACATTCCCGAGCAACTTTTTGATCACCCTTTATAACTCCCACTCCAAAGTTGGTTGGAAATTTCAGGCATTGATGTACGGTGGACGGTACTGCTTCAAACTTCTTCAATCCTACCCTTCCCATGATGATATTGTAGGCTGACTGGACATTCTTATCCATCACAAAGAAACGTATTCTTTCTGTTCGACAAGAAGGCCATGTACCGATGAGCATATCCAACTTTATTGTCCCAAGTGGAAAAACTTTCTCGCCAACAAACCCGAGAAGGGGCCTGTGATAAGGTTCCAACTGAGATAACTTTAGATTTAAGCTATCAAAACATGGGTAGAACATGATATCCGTCGAGCTACCATTATCCACCAGTACTCTTGAGATTATTATTTCCTTCATCCTCATTTTGATCACAAGTTGATCATCATGAGGATACAATACTCCTGCGAGGTCATTCTTAGAGAAGCCGATGACCAGTTTCTCTTTGTTCACCTTCCTCGGGCGATCATCTTCAGATTCGCTGAATGTATGAACAAGCTTGAGCCTCATTGAGGTAAGCTTTCCTTTTCGCAGTAAGGTCCCCACCTCCTGCATCTCCACCTGTAATAACATTACAGTCAAATGATCCAAAACGAACTGAAAATACCTCACGTTCTGGCTATCTTGGTTTCTTGGGGAGATCGGGGTCATCTTCTGGATCATCTTCATGATCTCTTTTCTTATTTTCTTCTGTTCGACGAGGAAATCTGGACCTTTATCTTGCTCAGTCGTTGTCTTTTCTTTCATTTCTCCGATCAACATATTTGGTCAGCTTTCCTCGTCGGATGAGTGCTTCGATTTCATTTTGGAGAGCTATGTAATTTTTGGTCGTGTGACCATGGTCTTTATGGAACTCGCAATATTTGGCCTTATTTCTCTTATCTGGATCTGACCTCAATTTCCCAGGCCAGTTTAGTTCCTCCCTGTTCTTGATTTCCTCCAGGACATGGTTTATGTCTACTTTCAAAGGAGTATAATTTTCAAATTTCTTCAATACCTCCCATGATGGCTTCCATTTTGACTGCTTGTCACCACCATTGTTCTTATGCTCTTTCTTTTTAGCTTTATCAGCCTCCACCTTGGTCTCTTTGGTGTCTATGTTCTTCTTCGCAGCCATAGCCTCCTCGGCATTCATGATCTTGGCCGCTTTTTCCATTAGCTCTGACATGGTTCTGGGTGGATCTTTGGCCAAAGTATAGTACAACTTATTGGGCAATAATCCACTCATTAAAGCAGTAATTGCTGTCTTTTCCTCGTAATCAATGCCTTCGAGCTTCTCGTTATTGAAACGAGTTATGTAATCCCTGGTGCTTTCACCTGTTTTTTGTTTAACACTTGACAAATGTGCTACTCGTTTAACTGGCTTTGCTCCAAAGCAGAAATTCCCAATAAAGAGCTCAGCTAGCTGAACAAAAGTTGAAATCTTTCCCCGAGGAAGATTATTGTACCATATTTGTGCAGATCCGATAAGAGTTCTAAAAAATGCCCTGCACCTCATCTCGTCTGGTACGACATAGATGTCGGCGGCAGCAGCCTGGTATTGTTCTATATGAAGGACATGGTCAGTTTTTCCAACATATTTGGGGGTCACAACAGGTGATTTGAACTTCGATGGTGTGGGAAAACCCACAATTACTTGTACAAAAGGCGTCCCCTGGACAAAAGTTCTTTGGAGAGGATTCTTGGCCTTAGCCATTTCTCATAGTCTATCTTCCAACCTTTGGATGGAGCCTTTCCATGCATCATTTCCATCCTCGGGCCTATTGGTCCGAGCAATTGATTTTGTTGAATTTGCCTCCTGGGATCTCTCACGACGAACTGCTGGTTGTGATTGGGCAGAGCAGTCTCTTAAGTCAGACGGTCGTCGAAAGTTCCTCGACACAGCCTTAGGAGGACTTTTATTCCTCTTAGGGCCCAACCTATCAAAAGGAGAGACCCTGCTCAATATTTCAAGAGCACTGGTTCTTTCTGGAGAGAGGGTGATATTTTGCTGCGTATCAGTAGCTCGCACCGAGGAAGTCCTTCCAGGCTGATAAGAAAAATCATCATATCTCTTTGTGCGATATGAATCACTCTGCCTAAGATGAGAAACAGCTAAACGGGTATGTCTTTGAACATTTCGCTGTCCTGAATGGGTCGACGCTCCACCATGGATAGTCTGCATGAGTTGTCGCATGGTCTCCTGCATGACCGTCTAGCCTTGAGGCAAATTGGCCATAATTCTAGCCAGATCTTGAATATTTGGAGGAGCGGATGGATTTGGGGGGTTTCCAGCATTCCGATTGCTGGATTCAGGATTATCAACCATTGAAAATGAGTTATTTTGATGAAAAACAAAAGTTTCAGTCGCTTCCCACAGACGGTGCCAATCTATGATGTAAAAAACTAGATTCGATCTAATTATTTAATCACAAATAAAAAAGAATATATAATTATAAGACAATGAATTTTTAAAGTGGTTCATCCATGAAGGAAATGGCCTACGTCCACTATTTTTGTATTAAAGAATTCTCGATAGTAGTTTTACCAAGAAATTCCGAGTCCCCTGCTAATGAGGAGGTTACAATGTATTTATAGCCCTGAGGCTGTACAAATGAAAGATACATGCACCACTGTCTCATGAGTGTATGTATCTGTGTGAATTTAATGAGTAATTAATGCGCGGTATGTTTTGTGATTATCCTGACATTAATGCTCCGTCCGAGATGCAGGTCGGCCATTAAGGCTCCGTTCGAGATGCATCTCGGACCGCCTAAGTAACTCGGTATTTAGGAGTTGCTCGGAGTACTAAAGTTCCTCGCAGAGCACTTGTTGCTCGGAGTATCATAATTGGTCGGGGAGGTTGAGTTCCTCAAAGTCAAAGTGTTGCTCAGAAATGCTCGTAGGTGCCATGTAGATTGACACGTGTCTTCTTTTAATTGATCCACGTTAGCAGACTAATTTTGGTATCATCAGAAGCCCCCAATGTTTCACAGTTCGAGATTTGAGGAGTGTGGACCATTCTTTCTCGAAATATGGAAGTTTTAAATGATCATCCTGAAATTTAGGAGTACTTTCTTTTGTATTTATTTCTCCTTCCAAATTCGTAGAATCGGGCTTTTTTGAATTTTTATGACCACTTCGGTTCCCGCGCCCTTTTTGTCTTTATAGCCGCCGATAATGTAACCATCTCTTTTTGTAATCATTATCTTCACCGCTTCCCAAGGTAAGGTATTTAAGCGTTGTAGAAATCCTATCGTCTCTTACTTTTTCAAATTTGTATCTTTGAATTTTCCATTATCTCTCTCTCTTGTGCGTTCATCCCTTCCATCGTTCGTTGTCAAAAGACTCATCTTTTTCCTATAAGATCTCCTTCTTTCTCTTTGATTTCCTTTATTCATCATGGTTTACCCTGTAGAGTCACTTGATAAGTTTCGTTCTGATTTCTCTATTCTTTCATGGGTTATTCTAGAGGAACTTTCTGAACCTTCAGATTACTTCCGTTTGGCTGAGGGACATTGGTTCCCCAGCCTTTTTGTGGCTGAATGCGGCTTTTCTTTTCCCCCAAACCCTTTATGTCTGGAATTCTGCCAATACTTTGATGTGGTTCCTGCAAGAATAGCCCACAATACGTGGAGAATAGTTAACGGAGTTCATAGATTAAATCAAATTTGTGGAGCTCGTATAGGAATTCTTGAAATTATGTTTTGTTATAGATGGGCTGTTGGTGACAATACTTTTTATTTAAAAACTATATTTTTAAATAGGGCTCCAGTAAATAATCTCCCAGATGCCAATATGGATTATTTCGAGCATGGTATTGTTATAAAAAATTGGCAACATGCTCCCCTAACTGGAAACAATGTGTACTAGGGTCCCAGATGCCCTCCCTATGGCAATGGGATAGGTTGTTTTCATTTTACTTTATTTTTAAAATTATGACTTTTTTTATGTTTGATAAAATGCGTCACTGATATTTTCATATTTATTTATTTGCAGTTGACAGCAAGAGAAAGTCTCCAAAAGAGACAAAAAATAATATAAAGGAACTGAAACTTATCTGGGGTTTGCGTCAGACTGTTGCCGATGAGCACATCAGATCAGCTTCATACTTGCTGCAGTATAAGTGTTATACCACTTCTTTTACTGCTTGTCCCGTGATAGGTGAAGCAGATCCAGTACCAGCTTCTGAAAGTTCTTCAGCTGAGTCACACATTCCTCTCAACGAAAGAATGAAGAAAAGAAGATCTCCTACTATCTTCGAGAAATCTGCCTCTGCTGCTGGAGAGGCAAAGAAAAGCAAGAAGGATGTCCCAGAAGGGACAAAACAAATTGATGCACCTCCTCCAGCTGTTACTGGGATGATTTCCGAGAAGCCCCCTGTGGCTTCGAGCAAGGTTGTATCTATTTCCTCTCCCAACGAGGTTGTAATTATATCACCGACCAATACACTGACGTCCTTGGTCGAGGATGTTCCTGTTCCAACGAGGAGGCTGAGGAAGAGCTCCTCGGTCAATTTGGTTGAAACCATCTCACAATCACCAATTATTGGAAGTGGTGTTCCCTCTTTAGTTGCCCCGAGCTCTGCCATGAGCTCGGTGAAGTCTTGGATCATTCCCGAGATCCAAGGTATTAAAGAAAATCTTTCTCGGCACATGGTTACCTCATTGGCTGCTCGCCATATTGCTTCTGTAAGTACTATAGTCTTAAATTTTTATTCTTTCCCTTTTTATATATATGCACTGACTTGCTATTCTTTTCACAGTTGGTGACCTGCTTCAATACAATTTTGAAGAAAGATGAAGCTATCAAAGCTTCAAGCTCCTCGTGAGGTGTAGAGGAAGCTTTGGTTGGTCTGGAGCAATCTCTGAAGTATTCTCGTCAGAAGTATGCTGATGATAAGGCTATTTGGGAGAAGAATTTTAACTCCCTGGAGCAGGAGAAGGATCAGGTTGTCTAGGTTTCCAAGGGGTTGGAGAAAAGAATAAAGGACTTGGAGGAGAAGAATAAAGAGCTCGAAGAGAAGATTAAAAATATTGGGGAGCTTGAAAATAAGCTCAAGACTGCTGAGGAGGAGTTGGGTCAACTTCGGGAAGTAAGTCACCAGAAGAAGGAAGTTGAGAATAAGTTAAAGGCTGCTGATGATCTTCTTTCCGAGAAGCTTTCCTCGAAGAAGAAAAAAAGGAAATTGGCTATTAAAAAATCCTTCAGCGCCGGATGGGATAAGAGGTGGAATAAAGGTTTAGCTGCCATGATGTCACAAGTGGAATATCGCAGCCTCAAATACTTTAGGGATGGCTGGGTCACTGCGTTGCAAGAAATGAAGGTCGATGAAAAGTCTGACTTGTTCCAGTGACACATCCTGGGCCCCCCTCCAACTCCCGAAGAAGAAGAAGAGGACGAAGCTGCTTCTGAGGAATCTTCGATGGTGATGGGAGATCAAACTTCTCACCCTCCAGCTATCCAATCCACCAGCGAGAAACTTCAACTACCTGTTACATCATCCTAACAACCTCCAGTGCTTTCCCAGAAACCATCTGTTCCCCCTGAGAAACCTACCTCCTCGTCCCAACCTCCCGAGAAAGTTTTTGGAGACAAGGAAAAGGTGTAGAGTTGTTCGGATTTCTTTTTGCGTTTGCTTTTCTTTATCAAATGTAACTCTGACTTTGTACTTTTCCATTATGATGTAATAAAACTTAAACTTTTGATTATGCATACTGTTGATTCTCTTCTTCATATTCTGGTCGAACAACTTCTGTTACTCTGTAGGGCCCGTGCCACTTAGCTTCCAGCTTGTTGTGCTTTTGAATTACTTTCTTTAGCACATAGTCTCCTTCTTTTTGGTCGCACTTCTTCACCCTTTTATTGTAAAACTGAGCTGTTCGCTGTTGGTATGTGGCATTCCTGATGGCTGCTTCTTCTCTAACTTCCTCGAGCATGTCCAAGTCTAACCTTCTCATTAAATCGCTGACAGGGGAATTGAAGTTCAGCACTCGGTGTGTGGGAAGGTCTATCTCGGCAGGTATAACTGCTTCACTTCCAAATGCTAGCATATACGGAGACTCTCCTGTAGCTTCTCGGGGAGTAGTACGATAAGCCATAGTACAGAATGCAGCTAATTGATCCAATTTGCCTTAGCATCATTTAATCTCTTCTACAATGCATTCAGCAACGTTCTGTTTGTCACTTCGGTTTGTCCATTGCTCTGAGGATGGTCTGGTGCAGAGTGGGTTTTCAATATGTTCGACTGATGACAATAGGCAGCAAACTTGTCGTTGTCGAATTGTGTTCCATGGTCGGTGATAAATGCATGGGGAAGGACATATCTACAAATGATATTCTTCCAAATAAATTGGTACACCTTCTCGTATGTCATGTCGATAAGGGGTTCAGCCTCTACCCACTTAGTAAAGTAATCCACTGCGACGATGAGGTATTTAAACCTTCCTTTGGTCGTCGACTGTGGCCCGACCAAGTCCATTCCCCACATGACAAATGGCCAAGGGGGAGTAATTGGTGTCAATAATGCTTGAGAAGTTCTTCGGATAGTGGAGAAGCGTTGACATATGTCACATTTTTTGGCATAGGCTATACAATCAGCCCTCATCGTTGGCCAATAGTATCCCTGCGTCATTATCCTTTGCAGAAGTGTCCGACCTGCTACATGGGCTCCACAAGACCCTTCATGGACTTCTTCGATCAGGTCTTTTACCTCGGTGGGATGTACACATCTCTATAAGACATCTGTAATACCTCGTCTATATAGAACACCATTGGTTAATATATAGCGAGCAACTTTAAAATTTAGTTTCTTGGCTGCGAGTTTATCAACTGGAAAATTCCCTTCTTCAATATATGCCCTGATAGGATCCATCCAAGATGGTACTAATTCAAGGGTTATAAAGTTCGTCGTCAGATCTTCATCTATGCTCCGACTAGCCAAGACTTCTATTGTGATTGTTCTTCGTAGCTCGGTACGCGTTGCTGAAGCTAACCGAGCTAAGGCATCTTCTTTGGCATTCTCTAATCTTGGTATTCTGATTATCTGTACTGCCATTAGACTTGATAACATCTCCATCACTTTTTCATGATACCTGATCATTAATTCTCCTTTAGATGCATATATTCCCAGTATTTGGTTCACGATCAGTCGCGAATCACTTAATACGACGACTTGCTCTGCCCCCATAGTCTTTGCAAAACCAAGACCTGCAATCATTGCTTCTTATTCAGCCTCATTATTAAAAGCCTTGAATTGGAAGCGCAAAGAATACTCCACATCGACCTCGTCAGGGCTGTTCAAAATAATCCCTACTCCACAACCCGCAGTACACGAAGATCCATCTACGTAAAGATTCCATATAGGTATCTTGTCTTCAAATTTTTGATCAGACAGAGTTCCTCGGTGGAATATTTGGTGCTTCCTTTTATCCTCCTCTAGCATTTGTTGCTGCTCGTCGACCACCTTCTCTTGCTCGCCGACCGACTTAAGTTGATCGGGGACTTCTTTTGATGATCCTGTATCATCCACAGGTTGGTCGGTGTGCAGCTTTTTCTCCTCGGGGGTATTTGGATAAGTGAATTCTGCTATAAAATATTCTACTGCTTGACCTTTTAGCGACGATCTGGGCTCATAACCATCATAGACATTTTTACCTCCGTTGACCCTAGGTAACCGTGGTGTTTAAGGATTTGATGCGCGTGTAGCTGTTGTGACACTGCTTTACTCATTCTTTGATTATGTATGATGCGGGCTTGAACCTCATATATGTAATGCTTTGGAGTACTAAAGATCGGGTTTAATTAAATTTTTAATTCAAAATTCTAGCATTCTATATGACAAATCTACTAGGGTTTGGGGGATTGTATTCCTAACCTGTTTTCTCTTCATTCTTGTTAAGTCATTCTTAGTTAGTTATTTACCATCTCAATCATCTTTTTATTTCTTTTTAGAGTCAAGTTAGGGTTAACAGTCTTACCTTTGTCGTCACGTTCATTCGTCCTAGTTCCCTGTGGATTCGATACCCAGACTAGCCACTATACTCCGTAAGAGTGTAGTTAAAGTTTAGGTTTTTGTATTATGGTCGGAAGCCAATAACAACGATTATCTTATTTACACGGGCGCTCGATTTTCCGACATCGATCACAAGACTTATATATACTCATGTTAGGAGTCTTTTAAGATAGCTTTCCAAATTTTGAATTAATTTAATTAATTGCCAGATAAAATTATGAGTTGGTACAACAATATAGGATGTAATATTTGACTCCTTTTGTGTGAGTAAGAACGGACATCAAAGTCAACCAAACCTTCAACTCTTAAAAAGTTAACTCAAAATCTTCCAACCACTCTAATGAACACCCATCCGCAAGAAAAGAGTGAGAGGCAACACAACCCTTAAGAAATTTTACACAAATATCTTGTAGTAATCGGCCAAACCCAGAAAATTGTGCACCTTTGTAACTATCTGCAACCTATCCCAACTCAAATTGGCCTCAAACTTAGACAAATTAACAAAAATTCCCTCACCGGAAACTACATGGCAACGAACATGACCTCGCCCATCCAAAACTCTCAATTGTTGAATTTGGTAAACAAATGATTCTCCCTGAGCACTTGTAACATCCAAAACTCTAGAGCCTTACTAACGGCCTTGCCAACATTCTTGCAGGAGGTACTTAGGGTGGGTTTTTTAACATCAGTAGGGGTGATAAAAACGTTCAACGAGGTAGGAAGTACTAAGGAATGAATTTTTTATACAAAAATATTATACGTGTAATGTTTATGTACACATATTTGATGTTGGGATAAATTATATGGGTGCTTGGGTATTATTCATGGAGGTTGTGTTAGTTAAAAAGGGTGGAAATATGTAACATTGAAGAAGATTAACTGTCAGGGGTTTGGAACCGGTTCGGCTACCCCATAAAATATGTTCAACCCCATACCAGAATTGGTTCGGTTGATCTGTTATCCCCATAATTTATTTGTTTAAATTTTTAAGAGATTAATTATGGGTAAACTTTGGGATAAGTTTAATATTTGTACAAGGACTTAGGGGAGGTCAGTAGGTACATGATTAAGGTTCGGTTATTCCTAATGAGGGTAAATTGGAACTTGGACCAATGAGGCTTAACCGATTTAGTGACGTATTGGGAATTTACGATTCGGGTTACGGGACGAATGAACGATAATTTAAGACTTTAACCAGTAGTATAGTGATGTATAAGCTACTGAATTAACATAAGGTATAAGTGAGACCCTTCCGGTAGTGAGTGATGCTCGAAAAATGTGAAATAAACATTATATGAGGATTATTAGAACGTTGAGTATTTGAGAGAGATAAATACTACGTATGAGGTTATAAGTTAGGTTGTGTGCATGCCTACTGATTATGTATATATAAATAGGTCTTGTGAAAACCAAATTTGTGATTTGGTTATGTATGTGAACATACCTATACTCACATTAGCTTTTAATTATACTTCCTCCTTTATAATTTATACGTTCATAATGATTAACGTTCACTAGTTATTATATACTATTCACCTCTAAGTGTTATTAGTCTCGTATATAAGATTCTCATCTTTATATACGTATATCACTTTTTCTTTTAGGATTTTATGCTCCCGAATATCATAATTCACTTGTGACAACTCGGATATAATTATGATAAATTCTATTTAAATCATGCTTAAATTATGTGATATGGATAATGTGTTATTATATATAATGTTAGGATATTATATTTGGTCAAAACCTATCTTCAAAAAATAGTGAAATGTCGAATTATGTACAAACAAAAAATTTTGTTATTTTCGGTAGAAATATTCTTGTTGGAGAATGGTTTTGACCCTTATAATGTAATAATTGACTCAAGGTGAAAACTATATAGTTGTATATATATGAGTTAGGTTTGCTACACAACAAACAATGCATCAAACGAATGTCCGAGTAAGAAGTTAGGATAAATTTACGATCAAGGGGAAAATCTGTCCATTCCCTTTAAGTGGTTAATTGTCTTTTAGTAAACCAAATGGTTTGATTTGATTGATTGGCATGAGAGGAAACCTTGTCCGACTTAGAACTCTTCTTCTAACCTATTTCTTCAGCAAATAAAACTCTAGGTTTAGTTTGAAGAGTGTTTGGCACAAGGAAAGAGAAAGTAGAAGTTAAGGAAAACTAGACTACAAGAAAAGCTACAAAAATTTCAAGAAAATCCTTAAAGTGTTTCCAAGGTATAATTATGTAATTAATATTGTTTTCATATTGTATTATAAATATTTCAATGTATATAAATCATGAATTATGTATTAAAATTCCATCCTCCTTTGTGATAATAAGCATTTGTTCACATGGGAGATAAGTGGTGTATGTAGCCCGTATTGCTTGTTATTGAAATCCCTTGTATTCAAACTTGCATATGTATTTTTTTGCTTATTGGAATTGGTAAATTACAAATTGATATGAAACTAGACTTATATACTCATATCATATCCAAAAAATTAGAATTTAACTCCTTGTGGTTAGGCCTTAGTCATGGTTGAAAGTTGGTTTATAGTTGTTGTATGTATATTTCATTTCGATATGCCCAGAGTTTGGTCAAGATTTTGACATAGCAAATGAAGTCAAAAAATTATGAAACTTTAATTCTGAACTATTTAGTATGTGTGTCAAAAATTTGTGGAAAATCATGGAAATTGATTTTGGAGAAAAATTGTGAAACTTCTTGGAAGTTGAAGGAACAATAGAGGAGCTTGTGGGGCAGATTTAATAGGTTGTAAAGAAATGGTCATAACTTTCTCTACGAAGCTTGAAAAATTATACCGTCACTTGTAATGGAAAGTATATTCATATATATTTTCATATTGTTAAGGTTGGACACCTGTATTTATACAATTTAGGAATATAGGATGGTTAAGTATAGAGGATAATAATTTGAGGCCATATTGGATACCCCATGAAAGAATGTTTTTATCTCCTCCTTCCAAAGGGTATTTTGAGTAAATGTTTCATGTGTATATACATTAAGAAGTATGCTTTCATATTTACTTTGTTTTTAGTTATAAATTCCTTATGAGGTATTTTCTATGGTTGAATGTTCATAACTTTATCAACATATATACCATTATTTTGTCTTTACTCATGTTTCATGTAATGTGACTTAAGTGGAATTATATTGTTATTTTACAGTTATTGAAAGTTACATAATTATGTTAGGATAATACTTATGATTTAGATTCAGTACTGATTTAGTTGGATTGATAGGTGTAAGGTTTAATCAACCCAGTTCATCTCCATCCGAAGGAAAGTGAATACATAGTTATCAACCAAGGTGAGTGCACTCACTAGAATGATTCATTTGTATATTGTTACGAATATGATCAGAATATTATGAATATGAAAATGTTCATTTCAGTTTATCAAAATGGGAGGTTACTCCCCGACTCGAAATGGAGGAGAATTGTCCATTTAGACAGGATATGTGAATCATGATTCCGAAAGTTGGTCATTCTTATGAATGAGCCGGAAAATTTGGTCATTCTTATGAATGAGACGAAAATGTGGTCATTATTATTGAATGAGCCAGATAAATATATATCCATTATCACAGGGATATGATTTATTGCATCTAATCTTATGCAAGAGTGTAGTAGTGATGCATTCACTGTGCTGTGTTGTTCTCGGTTCTAATATTTATGTTTTTCAGGTAATGCAAGGTCACTGCCAAATCTAGGAGGTCGGGTTAGGTTAGCCAAGAATGGGAGGAACAATGATCTTGTGTAGATGTAAATTATGTAATTAAGTTAACTTATCCTTCAAGAAGTTTGTAAATGCATAACTACTTTAAGTTGTAAAAAAGTTTTTAGTTGTATGGATTTACGTTGATGACTTTGAAATTAAAACTCGTGTTTATGGTTTGGTTAAATTAATTATGGTTCGACTCACATTGACTTTCAAACTTAATTATAAGTAACTGGGTTGGGGTGTGTCAGATTTTGGTATATTTATTGCATTTAATCTTATGCAATAGTGTCGTAATGATGCATTCACTGAATTGTGTTGCTCACGGTTCCAATATTTATGTTTTTCAGGTAATGCGAGGTCATTGCAAGGTCTAGGAGGTTGAGTTGGGTTAGCGAGGAATGGTTGAAACAATGATCTTGTGTAAATGTAAATGATATAATTAAGTTACTTATCCTTCAAAAAGTTTGTAAATGCATAAGTACTTTAATGTTGTAAAAAAGTTTTTAGTTATATGGATTTACACTGATGATTCTGAAATTAAAACTCGTGTTTATGGTCTGGTTAATTTAATTATGGTTTAAATCACTTGAATTTCTAACTTAAATATAAGTAACTGGGTTGGGGTGTGCCAGCTTTTGGTATTAGAGCCTATGTTTTAGAGTTTCTAGAGTTAGAAGAGTCTAGATTTGGCAGTGAATGTTAGAAATATGTTTTATTTGATACTAATAATTATGTTAGGAAAGATATGTTTATCTGAATGTTGTTATATCTTTTGTAAGGACATTTTTGTCCATTAACAATTTATTATGTCGCACGCCGTTACACCATTGAAGAAATTCAAGAAACATACATTCATCAACGGATCCGAATATCAAAAGAAGAAGAGGAATCAAGTCTGACAGACCGGACCGGTCAGCCTACAAGAAAAGAACCGATCCGGCTAACCGGACCGATCCGCCTCAGACCGGACCGATTCGTTTGATGCAGATCCAGTATACCCCGGACCGCAAGCGAACCGATGAAGCCTGGAATAGGAGAAACGATCCGACCGATCCGGTCAAATCAGACCGATCCGCCCTCAATCCGGACCGGTCCTCCTGGGATAAACTTCGCCAGATCTGCTGAGATTTTTTAGGCTCAAAGTTTTCTTATTTAAGCCAACTTCGGGGAGTTGTTTTTTAAGACTTATTTCACATGATTTCCAGAGTAAAGAAAGCCCTAAGTCTTCACCTATTGAGCATCTAGACTCTAGGTATTTGATTCACACAAATTGCCAATCCTTTGTGAATCCCTTTGCAACCCAGGAACGCACTTTTGCTGTTCACACCCTTGTGGAGAAGGCCGTTCTTCTTCTCCATTGTAGCCCTACTGGAAAGGGATAGTTCCAGCCGCGACTACAGAATCCGACACCTGAGGGTAATTCTTAGTCACTTGTATTTTCATTGTAATCCGAAATTGTACAACCTACAATATTATAATGAAAATAAATGGTTTTTCCCCTTTGGGGGATTTTTCCTCAATTGCATGTGTTTGAATGTTCTTGCTTAGATTATCATCTTATTCAATCACATATTGTTGCATGTTTAGGGTTTGTTTGGGTTAAAAGGTGTTTAATATATAATTTGCTCATTTGAACGCGAGCACATACGTTCTCAAATTGGTATCAGAGCAGGTTACGCTAATCTATCGCGTATTCCTATTTTCCGCAAAATTTTTCTAAGATATCAATTTTCTGAAAAATTGATTTTTGAAAAAGTTCGTGTTCAAATGGAGAAGTTATATAATAAAATGCCTGTTTTTGACGGGACAAATTATGCTTATTGGAAAGACAGAATGAGGTCGGCTTTAAAAGCCATTGATGAACGTGTCTGGATTTTGGTTGAACGAGGGTGGACTCCTCCCTCCGTGACTGTTGATAATGTGACCAACTTGAAACCTGACACTTCTTGGACTGAGGAAGAATTTAAATGGTCATCTTTTAATTCTAAGGGTCTAAGTGCTATTTCTGGGTCTATCACACCTGATGAGTTCAAACGCATAATGACGTGCACCACGTCAAAAGAGGCATGGGATGTTTTGCAACTCACCCATGAAGGAACTAATGCTGTGAAAGAATCTAAGTTGCAAAATTTGACCACTCAATTTGAATCCATCACCATGTATGAATCTGAATGCTTTGATGAATTTTATGCTAGACTTTCTGACATTGTGAATACTAGCTTTAATTTTGGTGAACATATTCCTAATGCTAGAGTTGTTAAAAAGATTCTTCGTTCTTTACCTAAGCGTTTTATCCCTGAAGTCACTGTGCTAAATTCTATGGGTAACTTAAATACGCTAAAATTGGAAGAACTTGTAGGAGATTTGCAAACTTATGAAATTGATATGTTCCCTAAAACTGCTAAATCTAAAGATAAGGGAATTGCACTTAAAGCCCAAGAGAGAAGGAGTGAGGGGTCTGCTAGAAAAAGGGTAGAGTCGTCTAGAAAGAGAGAGACTGACACGTCAGATTCTGAGTGTGATTTTGACCTAGATGATTTGGCTCTTTTTGCAAAAAATTTCAAGAGGATTCTCAAATTTAAGAAAAATGGCAATTTTAAAGATAAAAAGAAATTTGAGAAAAATAAGTTTGAAAAGAAAAATGAAAAAGACTCCAAAAATACTCCTAAGAAAGAAAGTGAGAGATGTTTTGAGTGCGATGGTAGGGGTCATAGAGCCTTTGAGTGTGCCAATCGTCTGAATAGAGAGAAAGGGAAAGCTGTCCTTAATGCTACCCTTAGTGACGACAGTGAGGTCGAGACGGTGGATTCAGGAGATGAGTCACCGCATGAGTGCAACTTCACCACATTCATGGCCAGTCAAGTGAGCACTCCTAGTTCTCTTCACAACGATGAAGATGATGCTTCACAAGGACACCTCACAGTAAGACCGACATAAGTGAGGGGGAGGATGACTCAAGTGAGAGCGAGAGTGATATTCAACGCGCCTACGCTGAGTTATATTCTGAGTCATTTAAAACTAAAAAAAGTAACAAAGCGCTTGTTCTTAAGATCACCGGCTTAGAGGAAAATTTAGGAAAGTCGAGAGAAAGAGAGTCCTCCACCTTCACCGCCCTGAGAGAGAGAGAATCTGCATGTGTCAAGAAAGCGATTCTGTTTAGAGAGAGATAAAGTGTTTTAGAGAAAGAGAGAGGGGACTTGACTAAACAAGTGGCTAGTCTTACGAGTCAGCTCCATTCCTCCGTGGAGACTCGAAAGAAACTCAAAGCCCTTGTTGCCCAGCTGACTCATGATCTTAAGAAAGCACGGGAAGTCAAGGTACAAATCGAGGACAGATCTGGGAAGATGGGAAAGATGCTCCTCGACCCCGCTTTAGGTTTTGGTGATCGGTAAGGAATTGGATATGATGGTGCCTTCACGTAACAAATTTCACCTGGACCAGTTCCTGAGTTTACTACAACTCCTTATGGTCACCGTCAAAAACCTCGAAGGAGAGTTTGACCAAGAAAAGCAAACTAAGGTCCGCCTTTGACTGTGCTCTTTTGTACTTATTGCAAATGAAAAGGCCACCTTAGAGAGTCTTGCTATAGCATGGGTCGAACACGACGTACTACTGCTCCACGACGTCATACTGATGAGTTTTCTTGTCTGAGAGAGAGAGTTGAGTTCTTAGCTGCCACGACCCAGAGTTTAATGGAAGAATTTCGACGGATGTCTTTGCCGTTAGTGAATGCTTCTCACATTCCAGCTAAAACCAACAAAAATAAAGGCAAATAAAAGGTCATCCCTGCTTGGGTACCTAAGAAAGATAAAAAGGCCTTCGTTGTTCATGTTGCTCTCAAAGCACATAATACCTCACAGTGGTATTTTGATAGTGGGTGCTCCAGACACATGACAGGTGATGCCTCATTTTTTACGACTCTTGAGGACTATCAGGATGGCAGAGTCACCTTTGGAGATGGGAGCAAGTCTAGCATTATAGGACGTGGTACTGTCGAGTTACCTGGATTTCCTAAGCTAGAAAATGTTTTGTACGTCAAAGGTCTGAAAGCAAACCTTCTCAGCATTAGCCAGCTGTGCGACACTGATTTTGCAATAAAGTTTGATCGGGACGCGTGTAAAGTCTATAATCAAGATGGTAAACTTTTGATGCAAGGGGTGAGGACAGAGGATAATTGCTATGGGACTGAGCCCACGTCCTCACTTGTCTGCAACAGCGCCACGATCACTCCTATGGATCTGTGGCATCAACGTCTAGGTCACGTGAACGTTAGAGATCTAAATTGCTTAGCTAAAAAGGACCTAGTACGTGGCTTACCATCTCTTGGAAAGTCAACTTCGACCGTTTGTGGACCCTGTCAGTTGGGAAAACAAATTCGTAGTCCTCATAGGAAGTTGCATTCCATTACCACCTCTCGTGTTCTTGAGTTGATTCACATGGATCTTATGGGTCCCACTCGTACTGAGAGTCTAGGTGGTAAGAGGTACATCCTCGTGATGGTAGATGATTTATCCAGGTACTCCATTGTAGGTTTTTTGAGAGAGAAATCCGATGCTATGGAATTTTTAACGACCAAGTGCCGTGTCCTGCAAAATCAACACGGTGTCACTATTAACAGGACGCGTAGTGACAATGGCACTGAATTCATAGAAGCAAAGGTAGACCTTTACTGTGATAGCCTCAGGATCAAACATGAGTTTTCTGCTATGAGAACTCCTCAGCAAAATGGGATTGTTAAGAGAAAGAATAGAACGACCCAAGAGATGGCTAGATCTATGCTTCTAGGTCGTAAAGTTTCTAGGAGATTTTGGGCAGAGGCAGTGTCTACTGCATGCCACACGGTGAATAGGGTTTACTTGCATCCACACACACTACAGACTCCTTATGAGTTGTGGACTGGCAAGAAGCCCAACCTGGCATATTTCCGTGTTTTTGGGAGTAAATGCTACATCCTACGGGATAGAGAGCAATTAGGAAAGTTCGACTCTCGGAGCGACGAGGGAATATTTCTGGGATATTCATCGACTAGCAGAGCATACCGGGTTTTTAACCTGAAGATCTCTAAGGTTATGGAATCAATAAACGTCACCGTGCAAGATGACGAACCTTCGACGGTTATTAATCCTAACCTTCAGTGTGAGGATGAGGATTGTTCTGACAGTGATTTACCTATTCCTCTCTCACACTCTGTGGACCCTACTCCTATGTTAGGGGACACACCTGCTTGGGTTTGCAAGAGTCATGACCCATCTGCCATTGTTGGCGATCCCACTCTGGGGGTCAAGACTCGTGCTCAGCTAGAGAACGTTGTTAGCCATCTTTGCTACACGTCCAAAGTCGAGCCCAAGAACCATAAAGAAGCACTCAAGGATGAACACTGGATATCTGCTATGCAGGATGAGTTGCTTCAGTTTAAAAAGAACAATGTCTGGGAACTTGTCCTCCGACCTAGTGAGACCAATGTGATAGGTACCCGGTGGATTTTTAAGAACAAAATGGATGAAAATGGTACCATAATCAGATATAAGGCTAGGTTGGTCGCTCAAGGCTACACACAGATAGAGGGTGTAGAGTTTAGGGAGACATTTGCTCCTGTTGTGAGGCTTGAGTCCATCCGTCTTCTGCTCGCCATCGCATGTCATCTGCACTTCAAGGTATATCAGATGGATGTCAAGAGTGCCTTTCTGAATGGCATTCTACAGGAGGAGGTTTATGTGGAATAACCAAAAGGGTTTGAAGACCCTCAGCACCCAGAACACGTCTACTATCTGAGGAAAGCCTTGTATGGTTTGAAGCAAGCACCCCGTGCTTGGTACGAGAGGCTTACTTCCTATCTCTTAGCTCGTGGCTTCAAGAGAGGGGGAGTAGATATGACGTTGTTCGTTAGGAGAGATGACGGTGCTATTTTGGTTGCCCAGGTCTATGTGGACGACATAGTCTTTGGATCCACATGCTCCCAGCATGCTCACCACTTTGAGGAGGAGATGAAAAGTGAGTTTGAGATGAGCATGGTTGGTGAGCTTACATTCTTCCTTGGTCTCCAGGTTCGTCAGCTAGAGGATGGGATGTTCATCTCCCAATCCAAGTATGCTAGAGACCTAGTGAAGAAATTTGGTTTAGACTCCGCTAAGCATGCACGTACACTTATGAGTACCACTACCAAGCTTAGTAAGGACACTTCAGGAAAGGACGTAGAGCAAACCTTATATCGGAGTATGATTGGTAGTCTTCTCTACTTGACTGCGAGTCGTCCCGACATCGCCTTTAGTGTTGGAGTCTGTACGCGATATCAGGCATCCCCAAAAGAGTCACATTTACTTGCTCTAAAACGTATTATTAAATACGTGAGTGGGACTCTCTCATACGGGATTTGGTATTCCTTTGATACCGATGACCGTTTGTCCGCCTATTCGGATGCCGATTGGGCTGGGGATGTAGATGGTTGTAGGAGCACTTATGGTGGGTGTTTCTATTTTATTTCTGCTCTTGTCTCCTGGCTGAGAAAGAAGAAAAATTCCATCTCTTTGTCCACTGCGGAGGCTGAGTACATAGCCGCAGGGAGTTGTTGTACACAACTCTTGTGGGTGAAGCAAATACTGGAGGATTATGGGATTTCACAGGACACCATGACCATTTCCTGTGACAACATGAGCGCGATACACATATCCCCCAATCCAGTTCAGCATTCGCGCACCAAGCACATCAGGATACATGAGCACTTTATACGACAGCTAGTTGAGGAGAAAGTCGTATCCCTGAGTTTCGTTCCCACCAACCGTCAGTTAGCCGATATTTTTACGAAACCTTTAGATGCCCTTAGATTTGAGAGTCTTAGGAAGTCTTTGGGAATTTGCACAGTAGACTGAGGGGTTGGTCTTTGTCTAGAATAGGATGCTTCTTCATGTTCATATCATATGCTTCCTATTGCTAGTCTGTTTTATATGTACCATTGCTTAGTTGTATAGCCTTTTATTTATTCTTTTTGCTGTTCATATTTATTTTGAAAAATACAAAAAGATTTTCCTTTAAGAAAAATTTTGAGAAAGGCACAAAAAGATTTTATTTTGATAAAATTTTTGAAAAAGACCAAAAAGATTTTTGTATTTTTGAGCACCGTTTATGGATGAGCATTTAAGATAGCCAAGTCACAACTTCATTCCATATATCCATGTGACTGTTTGATAGAGATTTATGACGCTACATCATTTCATCCATGTGCTTTACTTAGTATGGAGTCTTTGAGATGTAATTAGTGATATCTTCCTACATGTTTGACTCCTATATCCTTTATTGCACACATGCACGGCTATACTTGATTATTGCACTTGTCTATCTCATATTGGCTTGAGTGTTTCCATCTCAATTTTGTCTTTACAATGTACAATATGCGATAAAACTTGGCAAGATTGGAATGCATGTAAAAACCGTTTTGGTGAGACTATGTGTTTTTGTATAACGGGGAGGGGCTGCGAAGGGTAATCATCTATCCTTTGCGCAAAAGCCACCGTTAAAAAGGACCTAAAAATGGAGGAATTTTAATATCCCAGGTCCAAAGAGGTTAAAAGAGCCCCGAAAAAATTTAAAGGCAATAAAAAGAAATTCATGCCAAATATGGGCCACTTAGGTTTCACCATCAATTCTCCAAAGTTTGAGAATTTAGAATGCCTCTATTCAAAAGTATATCTGAGGGAGTTTGGTTGGAGAATTTAAAACGGGTTTACACGTCCTTGAAATGCTTGAAAATGCACTACATAGTTTTGGACGTTATTGGTGTGGAAATCATTTTGACTTTGATTTGTTGATTTGCATAAGACGATGTCATTTAAATTCAACAAATTTTTTTTACACCTAAGGATACTTTTGATGTTCATTCGTTAGGGGTACACATATGCATCGTGCACATATGATTGATTGAGTTGATTTACCTATCGAATGTGTTCTCACCCATTCATTCGGTTTCCATGACTTGGTTGTTTAAGTCTAAATCCATGGTGTAATTTTTGTATCATATTTGTTCATTTTGGTATCCTATCTTTGTATGACAAATTTGAAAAAATCAAAAATAGTTTGTGTATTGTTTTTGTATACCGTAACACCCCGATTTTGCTTATTTGATTTATTCTTCTTATTTGTCTATTTGGAGACATCATAAAATTATCTTTTTATGGGGGAGATTTGAAAGTTTGAGTTTTCTCATAAATTGGTATATATGTTTATCTCATTTCAAACTCGATATGTCACTTGGTATTTTGCTTTGTCTCATGTGTGTAGGTACTACATGGATTATCATTGGATTACACACCCTGATGAGAAAATCTTTGAGATTTGATGATTCCTGAAAGAGTTGAAGAGCAAACGCTGTAGTCTTATTCAATTGTATCTTTCCAGTTTTGGGTTCATGGAAGGGTAGATTTATATAGTCATTTTTCGTTGTTTGATAATTCGGATGTTTTGTTTTTATGTATGTACCGGCATAGACATAGGGGGAGATTTGTAAGGAAATTTTTGTCCATTAACAATTTATTATGTCGCACGCCGTTACACCGTTGAAGAAATTCAAGAAACATACATTCATCAACGGATCCGAATATCAAAAGAAGAAGAGGAATCAAGTCTGACAGACCGGACCGGTCCCTACAAGAAAAGAACCGATCCGGCTAACCGGACCGATCCTCCTCAGACCGGACCGATTCGTTTAATGCAGATCCAGTATACCCCGGACCGCAAGCGAACCGATGAAGCCTGGAATAGTAGAACCGATCCGATCTCTACCGGACCGATCCGCCTCAGAATAAA
Source organism: Sambucus nigra (assembly GCA_949130495.1). Lineage (NCBI taxonomy): Eukaryota > Viridiplantae > Streptophyta > Magnoliopsida > Dipsacales > Adoxaceae > Sambucus > Sambucus nigra. Next base: position 3,295,055 of record OX422218.1, on the reverse strand, counting down.
AGAACCGATCCGGTCAAATCGGACCGATCCGCCCTCAATCCGGACCGGTCCGCCTGGGATAAACTTCGCCAGATTTGCTGAGATTTTTTAGGCTCAAAGTTTTCCTATTTAAGCCAACTTCGGGGAGTTGTTTTTTAAGACTTATTTCACACGATTTCCAGAGTAAAGAAAGACCTAAGTCTTCACCTATTGAGCATCTAGACTCTAGGTATTTGATTCACACAAATTGCCAATCCTTTGTGAATCCCTTTGCAACCCAGGAACGCACTTTTGCTATTCACACCCTTGTGGAGAAGACCGTTCTTCTTCTCCATTGCAGCCCTACTGGAAAGGGATAGTTCCAGCCGCGACTACAGAATCCGACACCTGAGGGTAATTCTTAGTCACTTGTATTTTCATTGTAATCCGAAATTATACAACCTACAATATTATAATGAAAATAAATGGTTTTTCCCCTTTGGGGGATTTTTCCTCAATTGCATGTGTTTGAATGTTCTTGCTTAGATTATCATCTTATTCAATCACATATTGTTGCATATTTAGGGTTTGTTTGGGTTAAAAGGTGTTTAATATATAATTTGCTCATTTGAACGCGAGCACATACGTTCTCATCTTTGATGTATTTCAGATATAAAAGAATGGAAGGAGAGAATGTTAATGTGAGAATAGAAGACGAGGCTTTAAATATGGCAGCAGAAGTGGAGGTTGAGAAACCTGTTCATAAAAATATAGAACCCGAGCCAGAACAATTAACAGATATGCAAAAAATGGCACGTGCTATGGATTTAATGGCAGAGCAGCAAGCTAGGTTTATGGCTCAGATGGAAGAACAGCATGCCTGGCAACTGGAGGCACAAGCATTGGATAGGGCCGAGGAGGTAATACATCGGGAAGAAAGAAGTACTTCACGTGAGAAATTTATTAATATGAATCCACCCTCATTTGAAGGAGAAGTTGATCCAGCAGAGGCAGAAGTATGGGTTAAAGAGATTGGACTTATTTTTTGGGTAATAAGAATGCCTAAAAGTCAATAAGTGACCTTGGCAATGTATATGCTGAAAGGAGAAGCTAAGTATTGGTGGGATGCCACAAAACATTTGTTGATCACTCCAGGAGGTGGGAATATGATCTCATGGGATGCTTTTGTAAAAGTTTTAAATGATAAGTATTTTCCCCCAGTGTATCAAAGACAAAAGGAGAAAGAATATTTCAAGTTGAATCAGGGGAGCATGACAGTTAGAGAATACGAAGCTAAACTTACAACCCTATCTCGGTTTGCTTTGAGGTTTATACAGAACGAGGAAGATATGTGTAGACGATTTCTCGATGGACTAGAATTAGTTATTAAATCACGAATGTCGGCTTTAGATACTGTTAACTATTCAGCCTTAGTGAAAAAAGACATGCTAGTAGAAAAGGACGTGAATGAAGCGAGAGGTAATCAAGAATGAGGTGTGAAGAGAAGCAAATTCGATCCGAATTATCAAAAGCGTAATGATATAGAATATTCAAGGTTTGGAGGGCAGAAATTTCAACATGGTTGAGGTATGGTAAGTAGTTTGCAAAGGGGTGAAGCTAGTCATGGAAGAGGTTCAGGAGTTTTAGCACAAGGGAATCCAAATTCTTTCTTCTTTTGTGGGACAACTAGTCATATAAAGAGGAATTGCCCAAGGCTATTGAATGAAGAATGTTTTAACTGTCATCAGAAGGGTCACCTAAAAAAGAATTATCTAATATTAGCAGGAACAGTTTTAGTCAGTAGTGTGGGGCCTCATAAAGGATACTCTCCAGGCAGTGCAACCAGGGGAAGAGGTACAGGACAAGCAACTAGATCGAGGGAGGAAGGAAGAGTATTTGCGATGACGCTGCAAGATGCCCACGCTACACCGAAAGTGGTTACAGGTAAACTTTTTATTGCAAACAAATATTTATATGCACTCATTGATCCTGGATCTACGCATTCATTCGTAGCGTTAACTATTATTTCATATTTGGGTAGACCATGTTCATTTCTCAATTGTGCCTTATATATTTCAATCCCAATGGAAAGTATAATTCTAGTGGAGCATGTTTATGAAGATAGTGTCTTACGAATGGGTGAATGAGATTTATATCTTGATTTGATACCGCTAGCCATTAGGGATTTTGATATTATATTGGGGATGGATTGGTTATCATCGTATCATGCTTCCAAAGATTGTTTTGGAAAATAAGTTACGTTTCATCTGCCAGGTGAACCCGATTTCCTGTTTATAGGAGAAAGGAATGATGTTCCTAATTGTCTTATCTCAGTAATTAAGAGCAAAAAGTTATTGAGTAAAGGTTGTACAAGGTATTTAGATTATGTTGTTAATGCAAGTAAGGAGGCACTTAAAGTTGAAGATATACCAGTAGTTAGAGAATTTTATGATGTCGTCCCAGAGGAATTGCCAGGATTGCCACCCGATAGGGAAGTAGAGTTTTTCATTGAATTAATTCCAGGCACTGGTCCCATTTCCCTTGCTCCATATAAAATGGCACCAGCAGAGTTGAAAGAATTGAAAGTGAAATTACAAGATCTGATAAGTAGAGGTTTCATTCAGCCTAGTGTTTCTCCATGGGGAGCCCCAATGTTATTTGTGAAAAAGAAAGATGGGACAATGCGATTATGTATTGATTATCGACAATTGAATAAGGTGACCATTAGAAACAAGTACCCTCTACCTCGTATCGATGATATGTTTGAACAATTACAAGGGGCCACAGTATTTTCGAAGAATGATTTGAGATCGAGTTACCACCAATTGAAAGTAAAAGATAGTGATATTTCCAAAACAACTTTTCGGACTCGATATGGGCACTATGAATTTTTGGTAATGCCATTTGGATTAACTGCAACAATTTTTATGGATTTGATGAACCGGGTATTCCACCCTTTCATTGATTCATTTGTGATTGTATTCATAGACGATGTGTTGATTTACTCGTGTAGCATGGAGGAACATGAGAAACATTTGAGACTTGTATTGCAGATTTTGAGAGAGAAGAAATTATTTGTTAAATTTAGCAAGTGTGAGTTTTGGTTGAATGAAATTGTGTTTTTAGGGCATGTTGTCTCGGAAAATGGGATATATGTTGATCCAAACAAGGTGTAAGCAATTGTTGAATGGGAGAGTCCTAAGAATGTGACAAAAATTAGGATTTTCCTAGGATCGACAGGTTACTATCGCAGATTCATTAAAGGATTTTCATCAATAGCATTACCATTGACAAAGTTGACTCGCAAAGAAGTGAAGTTTGTGTGGGATGAACAATGCGAAAGGAGTTTTAAAGAATTAAAGAAGCAGTTGGTTTTAGCTCCTATACTTACTACTCCATGTGGGAATGAGTCTTTCGTAATCTATACAGATGCTTCATTTCAGGGGTTAGTATGTGTTCTTAGGCAAAATGGGAAGGTAATAGAATATGCTTCCAGACAATTAAAGACACATGAACAAAACTACGCTACGCATGATTTGGAGTTAGCAACTATTATTTTTGCTTTGAAATTATGGAGACATTACTTGTATGGAGAAACTTGTGAGATATATACGGATCATCAAAGCTTAAAATACTTGTTTACACAAAGAGAACTGTATTTGAGACAGATGCATTGGATAAAGATGATTAAAGACTATGATTGTACCATCCATCATCATCCCGGGAATCCCAATGTAGTAGCAGATGCTTTGAGTAAAAAATCATCAAGGATTCTGGGTTGCATACAATGTGCACGTGTTGGAAATATTCTTGACTAGGCATCGATGGGGATTGAATTAAAGTTTTCAAAAAGGGAAGGATTGTTAGCACATGTCACAGTGAGACCTTTATTGGAAGAACACATACGAAATTTGCAGATCAATGATCCATTCCTTGAGAAGAAGAAAAAAGAAGTTCAGGATGGTAAAGAGAGTGACTTTCAGATTAAGAATAATGAATCGTTGTGTTATAAAAAATAGAATTTGTGCACCGAATGATCCATCCTTAAAAAAGGACATATTATAAGAGGCACATAGCTTTATTTACTCTATGCATCCGGGAGGCACCGAAATGTACAGATATTTGAAGGAGTATTACTGGTGGAACAATATGAAACTTGAGATCGCAGAATTTGTAGCTAAATATTTAGTATGCCAGCAAGTAAAGGCAGAGCATCAGAAGCCAGCGGGATTATTGTAGTCATTGCCTAATTTGGAATGGAAGTGGGAACAAATAACGATGGATTCTTATTACAGGATTACAATGTTCACCAAAGGGGCATGATTCTATTTGGGTGATTATAGACCGATTGATGAAGTCAACTCATTTTCTTCCAGTTAAGACCACCTACAATGTTGAGAAGTATGCACGCAAGTACATTAATGAGATTATCTATTTACATGGGGAACAAGTGCCAATAGTATCAGATAGAGATCCAACGTTCACTTCTATGTTTTGGCCTCATTTATAGAATGCCATGGGCAGAAGTTTGAAGTTCACCACTGCATTTCATCCACAAACCGATGGGCAATCAGAAAGGACGATTCAAATATTTAAAGACATGTTACGAGCTTGTATATTTTACTTCAAAGGTAGTTGGGATGATCATTTTCCATTGATGGAATTCTTGTATAATAATAGTTATCACTCGACCATTGGTATAGCTCCTTATGAAGCTTTATATGGGAGGAGATGTAGAATGCCTTTGTGTTGGGATGAAGTGGGTGAAAGGAAAATTTTGAGTCATGAATTGATAGATATGACGACTGAAAAGATCAAAATGATTCAGGAATGGATAAAGATAGCGCAAAGAAGGCATAAATTTTATGCAGATAAGAGGAAGTATCCATTGGAATTTTAAAATAGGTATTTTGTATTCATACGTATTTCACTATGGAAAGGCGTTATGAGATTTGGAAAGAAGGGGAAATTAAGTCCAAGATACATTGGACCATATGAGGTACTGGAAAGAATTGGGACCCTGGCATATAGATTAGCATTACCTCCATATTTATCCCATTTACATGATGTGTTTCATGTATCGATGCTTTGTAAGTATTTGGCGGATCCATCTCATCAGTTCAAAACTCAACTAATTGAACTGAAGGAAGACTTGTCGTACATCGAGGAACAAGTGGAAATTATTGATCGTAAGGAGCAAGTATTGAGAAATAAAGTTATTACCTTAGTTAAAGTTATGTGGATGAGCCATGGAATTAAAGAAGAAACTTGTGAAACGGAGGATAGCATGAAAAAAGAGTATCCCCCTTTGTTTGGTAAGTGACCTTTATATTAAATTTCGGGGATGAAATTTTCTTGGGGGGGGGGGGGGGGGGGGGAGTTGTGACAACCCGGATATAATTATGATAAATTCTATTTAAATCATGATTAACTTATGTGATATGGATAATGCGTTATTATATATAATGTTAGGATATTATATTTGGTCTAAACCTATCTTCAAAAAATAGTGAAATGTTGAATTATGTACAAACAAAAAAAAATGTTATTTTCGGTAGAAATGTTCCTATTGGAGTCTAGTTTTGACCCTAATAATGTAACAACTGACTCAAGGTGAAAACTAGATAGTTGTAGATATATGAGTTAGGTTTACGACAAAATAAACAGTGCATCAAACGGATGTCCGATTAAGAAGTTAGGATGAATTTACGATCAAAGGGCAAAATTTTCCATTCCCTTTAAGTTGCAAATTGTCTTTTAGTAAACCAAACGGTTTAATTTGATTGGTTGGCATGGGAGGAAGACTTGTCCTACTTAAAACTCTTCTTGTAACCAATTTCTTCAGCAAATAAAACCCTAGGTTCAATTTGAAGAGTGTTTGGCTCGAGGAAAGAGAAAGTAGAAGTTAAGGAAGAAAAGATTACAAGAAAAGCTAGGAAAATTTCAAGAAAATCCTTAAAGCGTTTCCAAGGTATAATTATATGATTAATGTTGATACCAAAATTTACCATCCTACATAGACCAATTACAAGCCAACATATGTCATCCCATGTGGCACCGGTCCAAGTCAGCATGATAGAAAAGTTCGACCAACATAACTAACCGACCAACAAGGAAGCCCGACCAACTGGGAGGCCCAACCAATAGTCGAAAAGTCATTCTGTATAGCCAACCAAGCACTAGCAGTCTTACAGCCTGTATTGCCTAGGAAGCGATGGCGTTCATATAATTAATTCTCATTATGTATTCATGTAAATGCCTAATAAATTAAGGAATTCCACCTTTCACACAATAACTATCAGTACCCCTCTTGGGCTATAAATACATTGTATCACCCTCATTGCAGGGGATCGAAAAAATAACTCAAGGAAGTCAATACACAACAGTGGACGTAGGTTATTACACTGAGTCGAACAACTTTAAAAAGTTTTCTTGTGTCTTGTTTATTTTACGTAATTTATCTGTGATCAACTAATTAGGCTTAGTCTAGTTTTTTGCATCAACAAATTGACACCGTTTGTGGGAACGTGTTGCTAAACGTTTTCACTCATTCATCATTCATCACCCATGAATGAAATTATAGAATCAAGCACTAGAAATGAGGGTGTTTCTCTTAATCCCTCTTCCCCTCTTAACAATAATGATTTGACTAGCCCGGTCAATGGTCAAGAGGCCATGCAGGATACTATACGACAGTTGGCCCAAACTCTGCAAGCTGGAGTGTCGGCGCAATCTAATAATAGGAATATGCCACCATTGCCAACCAGGAGTATTGGGCACAGCCATTCTAGAACTTCTAAGGATCCTTCATATCTACCTAGAGCAACCTCTTCTATTAGTGTCACTAATTCCACTGATGTAAAATCTCTCATCCCAGAAAGATTGAGTGCCTTAGAAAGGTTAAGTAGGGCCTCTCCTTTTGATTGCTTGGGAACCTAGGGAAATGCCCAATGGGTTACGTCGATAAATACTAACGACCAAGTGATCTAAGGGAAGGTTCAGCTCAGTCTAGATAAAATACCTGATGAACTAAAAGGTATAGTCAGAGAGAAGGTTCATAGGAAGAAAATTCAGCAAGATCTGGAGGTCGTCATAAAAAAGCTGCCATCCATGGTGTTAGCAAGGATGCTTGGAAAGGTTCCATTCAACGTTTAGAAGAAAAATTAGGTGAAATGGCCAAGGCTAAGAATCTCCTTCAAAGAAGTTTTATTAAGGGGTCGCCCTTTGTGCAAACCATCGTGGATTTCCCTACACCGACCAAGTTTAAAGCTCCCGTAGTCACTCCCAAATATGATGAAAAGACTGATCCAGTTCTCCATATAGAATAGTACCAGGCCAAACACAGAAAATTGTGCACCTTCGTAACTATCTTCAGCCTATCCCAACTCAAATTGACCTCAAACTTACACTAATTAACAAAAATTGCCTCAGCGGAAACTACATGGCCAAGGAACATGACCTCGTCCATCCAAAACTCTCAATTATTGAATTTGGCAAAACAAATGATTCTCCCTAAGAACTTGTAACATCCAAAACTCTGGAGCCTTACTAACGGCCTTGCCAACATTCTTGCAGGAGGTACTTAGGGTGGTTTTTTTTAACATAAGTAGGGGTGATAAAAACGCTCAACAAGGAAGGAAATACTAAACAATGAATTTATTATACAAAAATACTATACGTGTAATTTTTATTTTAACAATTCTGAAAACGTTAGCTTTTATCATCATAAATGCAACTATCATTCAATGCAACTCTAGCGATGTGATCATACCCACAATTAACCCATTTACATAAAATTTTCACATACTTAGAGATAGTTTAATCATTTTTATTGAATAGTCTCCATTTTTACTTTCCCCATTAGGTTATCATTATTACATTTTCTATGCAGAACCTACAAAAATACTCATTTACATTTCCATTACTCCCTTATTATCATTGTCTTTTTTTCCAAACCTACCAAATAACCTTTAACTTTAACGAGATCCACATTGCCAGCGACACTACAATATGCTTTGATCAATGATTTTGTGTCTTTCACCCAGGATTCAGGCGCTTCTTAATACTTTTTTGCAAGGTTCTAAAAACCACCGGGCGTGGAGTACAAAGCCTTAAGCCTTAGAATCCTAGGCGTACTTTAGGCGTGGAAAGGTGTTTAGGCATTTTTTTAATATATTTTAATATTTTCTAACCATAACAAGGCTATTAAAGATACTAAAATTGTACATACCTTGAAAATATGTCTGAATATTTGCAAATTAAAATACTATTTCTTAAAATACTAATAATCTTTCGATAATCGATAATAAGTAATCAATACAAAATGATTCAATACAATATAAGAATATTGATCTTTCCGAGCGCAAATTAAATGCCGAGAAAAAAAGTAATGGCGGCATTTCCGCAAGTGTAGTAATAGCTAATGTGGTAAAAGAACAACGGCATTTTGAAAAATGCCGCGAAAAGTCAGCGGCATTTTTTAGCACCATTATTTAGATTTCTACAGAAAAACTTTTGTGGGCATTTGTATTAATGCTGGTAATAAATTTTTCTTAACATTAAAAATATTGAGAATAACCTTTTGCAGCACCTATTAAATGTCCAACACACTTTTGGCGGCACTAAACAATACTGAGAATGATAGTAGCGGCATTAAACAAAATGTTGATATTATTTTGCAATATATGACTGGGAACAAGTGTTAAAAATTTCAATTATAACAATTGTTGTATTTTTATGCAACAACACTACCATAACATTAACTTAAGAGGGCGGTAATAAAATTAAAACGTCATTAAATTAAAACCAAAAGCATTCATCGTGAATAAACATAATTGATCTTGGAACAATTATCCATTTGTAATACCCCGTACTTTTAAAGGTATTTAAATTACACTGTGGATGTAATTTGGTAATTTGAGGAATTTCTAGGAATAGTAATTCTGGAATTTATAAGTGAAATTAAATAAATTTAATATTATTAAATGAATAGTAAATATTAGTATTCAAGTGTAGGATAAATATTTACATGAATTATATTTTCTTACGAGACTAAGCATATGAATAGATTATTTTTATTACATGTCGAAGTTAGGTAAAGCGATAAAGAGAAATATTTTAAATTGGAAAACACACGTATTGAACGTGTTGGGTTTAATTAGTGAATTTTAGTTAAGTGACACGAATGGAGACTTTGACTGCGCCGTTGGGTTCGGAATGACCGAGATAGTGAAAATAGAGTATCAGGGGGTAATGTTTAGGCTCTGGGGATTTTTGGACTAGTAGGGACTCGTAATTGAGTACACGAGTCATTTTAAAATTGGGTACACACCCAATTTCGGGTTCAAGAAGTGGCAGCCTCATTTCTTTCCCCAAATTCTACCCTAAGAGAGAGAGAGAGAGAGAAGAGAGAAGGAAGAGAAGAAGTAGAAAGAAGAGAAGAAGGAAGAAATGGAATTTCCGGGTAAAACTTCGCGGGATTCGACTCAGGGTCGTCGGATTTAATCCACAAGGCAAGTGTTTAACTTGCTTTACGATTGAGTGTCTTCATTTCTCATATTGTAGTTGGTATAAAACTAAGGATTTTTGGGTTGAAATTTTGTGGATCAAACGGGTTTTTGAAAGATTAAAACAGATATAACTCGATTAATACCCAATTTGAGAAACTTGGAATTTATTGAAATTAATTGTTGAAAATTGGTTCTAGGATGATTAAAACCCCTTTGATGTATGTATATGTTGTTGATTGAGGTTGGAGGTTGTTATAAGAAGAGATAAAAGCTTGGGTTAAGGTTTAATGGATGAACAACTTCTCGGAGAAGAAGCTGCCCAGAATGATCAATCGATCGATGGCTAGGCATCGATCGATTGATGCTTCAGAATTTCTGGCAGTTTCGGTTGGTGATGTATATATGGGTTAGTACCCAAATTAATTATTCCTAGATTTTGTATTTGAGTAAATAAATATATTATAAAGGGAAATTATTCCAAACCATTTAAGGAAGATAATTGGGGTCAGGAAAGTGTAAAAATGGTGTGGCACATAATGTGTATTTTCAAGGAAAATTAATTATTGGGCGACATTTGGGGTTCCTAAAAATAGTGTGGGGACTTATAAATAATTATTCAAGTGAGATATGTATTTTGGGTTAGTTGAAAGTAAAATCCAAGACATACCCAAATATTGGTGGTTGTGAGGAATAATAATTAAAGAGGTATTTAGGTGGGTAAATTTTACATAAGTAAATTGTACGTGTAGAAAAGGTACTAATATATCGACTTTGATTAAGTAAAATAATAGGAGCATACTAGGATGAAATTTAGGATACGTAATACAAAAAAATGAGCGATTACTCTATGCGTCTATGGACGACAATTATTATAAGTGAGGAGATACCTAAGGAATTAAGAAACATAGTGCGTATGGTATTTAATTATTATGAAGTGGTACATTCGGGATTTTTTTTTGTAAAAATCTTTATGAAGTGATTAAGGAGGGATTTGAATATTAAAGAAGAGAGTACGTATTGGGGTAATATTTTAAGTGTATGAATGTTTATATTAACAAGAAAGGGAACACTTGAAGTTATGGGCTATTGCTATAGAGTTTGGAAATTATAGCCATAATATATTGGAAAGTGATTTAGATTGTATAGAAAATGTCGTTAAATTATATATAATATAAAATGAATGAATAATAACGATGTTATTGGTATTATCATCGTGTGGTGAGAAAATCTAGGAAATAATATATTGAGGATTGGTTATACTCGATGAATGCGTAGGATATTCGAAATATAAATATACTACGTATGGGATTTATTATATGGACTATGCGTATGCCCTGATATTATTATATACATGGGTTAAATAAATACCTATGGGGAATTATGTATAGGTGAGACAAATACCTATCGTTATTATATGGTTGTGTAAATGACCCATTGATGTTATATTTATATAAGTGGAATGCTTGCCTATATATGTATTATTATGTGTATGACATACCTACCATACTAGCTATCACCGGAGGTGGGTTATTAATAAGGGCCATCTAATCTTTATGTGCCTACGGGGGGGGGGGGGGGGGGGGGATTTAGATAGGTACCTGAAGAACATAGGGTCTTGAATCGCTTATTTTGAGTTATTAAGTCTCCAGACCATGGGAGCGTTGGTATATACGTGACCCGTGTGTCCGGGAACTATGTTCGCCTGCAATATGTGTGATTTTGGCTTATTGAAACGGTTCCTGAGTGATTAGGAACATGTGATCCTTATGTACGTGATGTACCGGGATTAGATAGCAGAGTATGAGTGCACCACAGTTTAAACCAGGGGTGCCAGATATGATTGTATGTACTTAGAATAAAATACATGTATACTTGTGATGTTCCACCGTTGCTTAGTAGATAATAATGACTAAGCTACTTATATTATAGTTCGGTGGATTTATTATTATACTTGTTGCATATAGTATATTGTTATATATGAAATGAGATATCATAGAATGTAACCCTGTATAAAAAGGAAAATGAATAAAGTGATATACTTCTTCTGGTAAGTTTATATCCGGATGTTTATGAATTATGAATCATTGGTTCTAATGAGAACTATATATATATATATATATATATATATATATATATATATATATATATATATATATATATATATATATATATATACAGGATAATATAAGATGTTATATGTACTGAGGGCCTAATGGATCCCAACGATCAACATTGACACGTAGTAGTGTATCGGGGGTGTTCCCTGTTTGGATTTCGCTTGCGAGACACCCCACGCACGAACGTAACATAATGTTGGGAAAGGGGAGAAGTTTATTCCTTCGTACTCAGATTAATAAGGATTATTACAAGATGGTAAATACATTAGTTAGGCAGGGTAGCTTAACTAGGTTTCTTAAAATATATCTATAGTTGTGCACTATTAGAAAAGAGGTGAGGTGTATCTCATGAGAGTGCGATACCACTTTAAGTATGAGAAAGATCATATCTTAAAAATATGGATTTTAAGCACTTGCTTAAATGTTTTCAAAACTCGGGCTCTGACCCATTTCTCTATTTTCCCCTCCTCTTGCTATTATATATATATATATATATATATATATATATATATATATATATATATATATATATATATATATGGCCATCCCCGATTCTCGCGGCGGCGCGGTGAGCGATCATGAGGTAGGATCCTAGGTCCCGCGCGTCCCTCTCGGGAGCGCTTCGGCCGGCGTCAATTTGTGAGGTGTGAAAATGTAGAGAGATTCAGAGTCGCCAGTCTATTTTACTCAAAACAGAAAAAAGAAAAGGGGAAGCCATCCTGAAGGACGGCATGCAAAGACATACTGATACTTGCGAAACCAAAATGATTCGTGAAGGGTCCGAAGGCTAAGTTACGAAATAGGAAGGTGTTAGGAACCCATTCCGCCCTTGCGGTCTCTCATGAATTTTGTTATATTCCTTTATTTTCCCCGTGATATGTGTGCATGTGTATATATATAGTGGAGACAGGAATCCTCGACTTATATCATGGAAGAGATAAAGCGAATCATCCGTAGGAATGTAAGAATAATATAGAAAATAGGATTTGCGTGATTACCCTTACATTAATCGTTATGAAGGAACGATAACGCATGTTAAGTAATACGCTACTAAGAACAAATATATAGAGTATAAGAAGATTGGGTTTAGAGAAAATAGAGAATGAGATAAAAAGTAAGAATAAAGGACTCGAGTCTCGGGTTTTACCCCGAGACGCCTACGTAGCCTATAGAGGCATAAAAGTCCACGTAGTTCACATGCAAATGAGGGGTGGGGTTTAACCCATAAATCCAACCCGGGACTTCTCTTATTTGTGTGTGTGTGTGTGGAAAAAGTGCTTTAGTTGTGAGAAAAGTGTGAGAATTCCCGTTTGGAATTTATGAGTAAACCCTCTTTTTCTTATTTTTTTGGTTTTTTTACTTATATGAAAATAAGAGATGTGCTATAATGCTAGATAAAAAGTATATTAAGATATGTGAGATGAGAGGATAAAAGTGCTAAGTAATAAAACAAGTTATTGCGAATTTACTGAGAATTTAAAGAGAGAGTTGAGAAAATTGGACCATCTTGGAGATCTTGAGCTTGTTCTTGAAGGTTAGAGGGCAACCCTTGAACTTGGATGATGATGGAGGATGGTTAATTCACCAAACTTGATGAAAAAGGTGATGAAAAGTGGATTTGGATGTGGGAATCACGCTGACTTCGAGAGGGGTTTTCGTGGTTTGTTGAGAGTGATATGCTTTTGATCTGAGCTCCCCTTGCAAATGAGGCCAAGGCCTCCTTTTATAGGCCCAGGGGACTGTCGATCGGCATACCCCTGGTACTGCCTATCAGCACCTGCCGATAGGCAGGGTTGGGAACCTGCCATTTGGCGGTGTGTTTCAGGCCTTTTCAGAAAATCGACTGCCGAACGCAAACCGTTGATCCAAATTGTGCACAGGGCAAACCGTTGGTAAGGTAATTTAGATACCTTTGAAAGTACTTCGGACTGATCCCGAGTTTGGGAGTTGTCTTTTGGTCAAATGTGGCTCAGAAGTGTTTGTTAGTCCGCTGGACGGGGAATCGTTCGAACGCAAATGGATCATTCGTCCGCATGGTAAGACTGAATTGCGCACGGGGTGGACCGTTAGAAAGGTTAGGTGATGTACTTTGACATTCCAAAGAGTTTGACCCAGTTCAGGGAGTTGACTTTGGTCAACCGGGCCCTGGAAGCATTCAGTGACCCTTCAGAGTGAAACGGATCGTTCGTCCGTACCATAAGTCGGAATCGTGCACGGGACGACCCATTGGAAAGGGGTTTTAGTGCCATTTGAAGATTCATTCAGCCTCGATCGAGCTGAAGAGTGGACTATGGTCAAATGGGGCCCGGGAGTGCCTGGTGGTCTCTAGGTCGAGTTTCAGGGGGAAACGGGTTGTTCGTCCGCATGGTAAGTCAGAATCGCGCACGGGACAGATCGTTACAAAGGGTTTTCAGTACCCTTTGAAGATTCATTCAGCCTTGGTTGAACTGATGAGTTTGTCTTTTGGTCAAACGGAGCCTAGGGGGTGCCCGATGGCTTCTGGGTCAGTACTCGGTGTATGACCTAGGTAAGTAATGATGAGGAGGGGTGCCAGAGACCCAAGGAGAGTTTAGGGGGTAACAAAATGGGGTGTCTACAGAGCCCCTCGATGGGTGAGTTTGGAAAAAATGATAGCCATCGATTAGACACCGCATGATGCCTCTGAGAGAGCATGACCAAATCAGAGGGTCAAGTCCGATTCTGAGTACTTAAGGAAACGAGGATGACCGATTGAGAGGGTCGAGGTCAATTTTGAGGACCTAAGGAGTGTGGATATGACCAATTCAGAGGGTCGAGGTCGATTCTAAGGACCTAAGGAGTGCGCTGGGGATGTCCAATTCAGAGGGTCGAGGTCAATTCTGAGGACCTAAGGAGCGCGCTGGGGATGACAATTCAGAGGGTCGAGGTCAATTCTGAGGACCTAAGGAGTGAGGAAGATCAATTCAGATGGTCGAGGTCAACTCGGATCTAAGAGTGGTGACGACCGAGGACCGAGGTTAATTTTGACCTAACTCAGGTGACGATCTAAGATCGAGGTCAATTTTGACCTAAGAGTGGTGACGATCAAGGACCGAGGTCAATTGTTACCTAACTCAGGTGATGATCTAAGACCGAGGTCAATTCTGACCTAAGAGTGGTGATGACCGAGGATCGAGGTCAATTCTGACCTAACTCAGGTAACGATCCAAGACCGAGGTCAATTCTGACCTAAGAGTGGTGACGACCGAGGACCGAGGTCAATTCTGACCTAAATCAGGTGACGATCCAGGACCGAGGTCAATTCTGACCTAAGAGTGGTGACGACTGAGGACCGAGGTCAATTCTGACCTAACTCAGGTGACGATCCAAGACCGAGGTCAATTCTGACCTAAGAGTGGTGACAACCAAGGACCGAGGTCAAATATGACCTAACTCAGGTGACGATCCAAGACCGAGGTCAATTCTGACCTAAGAGTGGTGACGACCGAGGACCGAGGTCAATTCTGACCTAACTCAGGTGACGATCCAAGACCGAGGTCAATTCTGACCTAAGAGTGGGGAATGCTTCCTTTGGTAAGAGTGGGGGTTCTGCTGGGGAAATAAAATCAGATTTAAGGTTTCGCTGGGGAATAGAATTGGATTTGAGGTTCCACTGGGGAATATAATTGGGATTTGAGGTTCCGCTGGGGAATAGTGAATGAGTTGGGGAAGATTGAGATTGCCCTATTGGGCGAGATTGGCTGGGGAAAAATTACTTTGTGATATTGTTTCGCATTAGATGGCTGGGGAGACTTTGTGCCTTTGATTTATGTTGAGGAGATGATTGCTGGAGAGATAACCAGTTTGATGGTGTAAACTCTGCTGAGGAGGTGATTCGTTTGACTTTTGAGAGTTCCTGCTGGGGAAAGAGGTTTTTCCTGAGGGAATGCGAAAGTTTCTTGATGAAAACGCTCTAAATCCTTTCTGGGATTTTTATGAATTTTTTGGGAATTTTTCAGAATTTTCTGACATTTTCCGGGAATTTTTGGTACAAAATTTTAAGGAGGGTGCCGGTCGGCATAGTATGAGGGGTGCCATTCGGAAGTGGCACGGACTTTTGGACTACCTCGAGAAGGTAAATAGGCAGTGCCGATCGATGGGGGATGGGTCGATGCCGATCGGCATGACCCTTGGAATCTTATTTAAAGGGGGCAAATCCCCTTCATTTTCCACAGCTTCTTGCTTTCTCTCTTTCTACGATTTCTCTCTGCGAATTGTTCTAGCATTATGATCTTGAGGAAATGACCACTTTTGTTAGCACTGCAGCCCATAGGGAGTGGTTGACTGTTGATGACTTGGCGAACATGGAGTGGAGGGACAGAGCGCCTCTTGCTTTGGGGAATGAGAATGTTTTCGATGCGTTCGAGCTAGTTGCGGATGAGCGGACCTTGCTGTGGGAGACGTCGCATCATCGCTCTTCGAAGGTGGTGACCCCTGGCGGTTATGTTAGTAAAAATGACCTTTGGCCTTTTTCTTGGTGATTTCCTTTTTTTCCTTTGGATTCTGACAAGAATTTTTCTTTTGACAGTCTGATGTCTCCTTGAGGAACATGCGTGCTCACGGGACGACGGGGCTTAAGGATGTTTGGGAGAATCTTCCACCCGTGGTGCGCTGGATGGTATCATCAGCGGGTTTTGGGAGATTGGCGTCTGCGTTAGATGAGACGCCTTGTTCGACAGCAGTCCTATGCGCTCTGGGGGAGAGGTGGTGGGACACTACCCACACTTTCCATTTCGGCTTCAGGGAGATGACGGTGACTCCCATAGATGTACTGCAGCTACTGGGGCTGGATTGTGAGGGGGAGAAGATATAGGTGGGTCGCTCCTTGTGGGTGAGACCGCAGACGGTGCGCGCGGCGCTTGGTGACGTAGGGAGGATAGTCTCTGGGGATTCTATCTGGCTGTCCTTACTGAAGGAGGTTCTATTGAGAAAGGAGATTGATGTGGAGGACGGGCTATAGGAGAGGCAGATGGCTCGGCTGTTTATTTTGTTGGTGCTGAGAGGTTTCATGGTGGCGTCGAGCGGCGACGTCGTCTATTTGTGGTTCTTGCCGTACTTGAGGATGTTTTCGAACATCCCTTTCTATGCTTGGGGGAGTCTGACTTTGGCGACCCTTTACTTCTCTTTGGATGCATTCAGCCGGTGCTATCGGCAAACTTTCACTTGAGCTACGTATCTCCTTGAGGTATTATTTACTTTGTGCATTTCCTTTCATGCGTTCGCGTTTTCCTTTCATGCATCTTTTCTTGACTGTGAACCCTTGTCTTTGGAAGACATGGTTCTATGAGGTGATTGGGTGCAATACCCAACTGATTTCTCTGAAGGATGAGACTGTTGGAGACTTCTGTTGGTTACATCGGTGGTGAAAGGCCAATCGGCAATCGAAGGGATCTCTCTACCTGGAGGCGGTGCGTCAGGTCTTGAATGGCCTGACCAGTGGTAGGGTAAGATTCTTTTCCTCTCCAGTCTTGACTTTTGCATGCTTTTATTCTGTATTGACTATTGCCTGCTTGGGGACTTTCAGGTGACCTTTTATCCTTGGGGGACATCCGTTCAGGATACAGGGATGACTGGGGTGAACGCACATATGAGGCATTTGGTTCAGCCATTCTTGATATCTCGGTGAGCGGGTGGTTCGGCAGATTGCTGAGGAGGAGGTGGTGTGCCACCTGCGTAGCCTCCTATGTCTATGACGCAGGAGCGGCTGCTACCGGAGGATGCGAGGGTTGCGGCGATGATTGGTGAGTCCTACTCGTTGTATACTGATACGGCTGCGCCGTATGACTATATGGACTTCGTGATGAGCTGGTTGATGGCACCCAGCATATATGATGCCTTGACCTTACCTCCTGTGGGTTCGAGTCGACCAGTGGGGTCCTCCTATAGTGGCGGCGGTCTGTCGACATCTGCGGCGACGACTTCAGAGGTTCCTTTTGTGCGGTTGCACACTCCTTCGTATAACATCTGGCGGGCTGATGGAGGGATAGTGCCGATGCTGCAGCGTCCTCTTGCGATGGATCCAGAGGAGCTGGGTTTGATAGAGGAGGTCCTTGGTCCTGCGGTAAACCTTTCAGTCCTTTTCCTCTTTATGATTTCTTTCGATCTTTTCTTCTTGATACTGATTCTGCCTTTTCTTTACAGCAAGTTCGGGTGTCGACCACTTGGCTGAGAGACATCAGAGACTGGATATCGTCGGCGACTGCCCATATTTGGGATGCTGTCCCTGTTCCTTCTTTCTTGGTGCCGTCATCCTCGTCCGGGGAAGACTCTGGCTTGGGTAGTGGGGGCGCGTCGTCTCATCGTAGAGGAAAGAGAGATCATCGCAGGGGTGGAAGCTCTTAGAGAGAGGAGTGCTAGGGTAGATGAGAGAGAGAGAGAGAGAGAGAGAGAGAGAGAGAGAGAGAGAGAGAGAGGATGTGAGTTTGGGCTGAGTCCCGTTGTTTTTTGCTTTTTTCTTCTTTTCCTGTGAAATTTGATGTAACACAGAGAAAAGTATATATGCAATGCAATGGAGTTTTTTTTATTTTCTTTCTGTTAATGATGAATGAATGGATGCATATGCGCTTTTTACTTTGTTGCTGAGACCGTAAAAAGGGGATATTTTTGGAATTTTTGGAAAGTTTTAATTAAAAAGGGAAATTATATAATGAGGAAAAGGGATTTTGAAATTCTGTTGAGAATATCAAATTATTTTTATTGAGTTTTCTGATTTTGACAAAAGAGAAAAAAGGTAAATTTCCAAAAATAGGGGCTGCTGATCGGCGAGAACCCTGACCTGCCTATCGGCAGTTCAGTCCAGTCCGCTCAATTTTAAAGCTTTGATTGGTACTCTCTTCAGCCTTTGTACCTTGTGGGGTAGGATTCCCTCTGATTTCTGCAGGGGTTATGTCTTTTGTGAGGGTTCTAAAGTATAAAAAGGGGGAAGGGTGGAGTGTTTTCATCACACCTTCACATTCTCACTTACTTCCCCATTAATCTCTTAGCCTTGCAAGATGGCTCTCCCTGGTAGCATTGAGTTTTCCAACTACCTCGAAGCCTTGGAAGCAATGTGCTCTTATAATGTCAACTATGATGTTTTCAACATGCCTCGAGTCTCCTTGTGGCGCAATCGGTTTATTGAGCGGAACGTGCTGATGGCGACGGTACAATTTTGGTACCCCGAAGACCATGTATTTCGCTTTGGTTTAGAGGAAGTTTGTCCTACCGACGAGGAATTTTCTACCATGCTGGGTGTAAATCCTAGTGTTGCTGAAGCTCCGCCCTAATTTTCCCGTTCTCCCAGGGATTTTTTGGTCGGGCTTCTTCATATTTCGCCTTCGACGGCCAGATCATTGGTTGCTGGAGGAATGATCTCTCTCCCGGCGGTGTTGCAGTCTATGAATTTACGAGAAGTAGGTGATGCTGGCTATGCTGGAGCTGTTGCTCTAGTCCTGGTTTCAAAGCTGCTGCTGGTGACTGGGGAGCTGCTGGTGGACCCACAACTTGCAGTCATTACTTCCTGGATGTCGTACCGTCACAATCCTGCGGCTGTGATACTGGGAGAGACCTTAAATGGTTTGGATGCCTGGTGAGAAGGTCGTTCTGACATTTTGAGGGGTAGCCCCGTAATACTGTTCATGTGGTTATCTGAGAGATTCCTCTTGGCAACTCCTCCAGAGTATCCCCTGTCGGCTGTACCCAACTTCTTTTTGCATCACTTCTTCATTGTTGGCCTGGATGTTGAGAGTTGGGAGAACTGGTTTGTAGAAAATGGGGCTCGAAATCTGTACTGGTCAGTGCCTTGGTGGGGACAGTTGCTACCTGTTCTGGAGCTAGGAGAATACTCACATGTGCAGCTGGTTGGCCTCAGGCAAACCTCTTTTTATTTCCCTTGGCGGCTCCTATGCCAATTTGGCTGGGCACAGGTCGTGCCACCTCGGACACCAAATTTCGTTCCGGTGGAAGATCTGACCGAACGTCTGCGCATGCAGCTTAGTTCCCTGTGGGAGAGTCGGCGTCCGTTAACCCGTCCCTCTCAGTCTGTTGGGAGAGTTTGGCATATCGCTAGGGATTATATGAAGTGGTTGTGGAAGAGAGTAGTTAGTAAGATGTTGGCAATGGAGAGTGGGAAAAGGTGGTTTGTTTCGTCCAACACCATGGAAGGGGGTGTTGTGGTTTTTTCGAAACTGGTTCAGGCTCATCGGTCCATGGAGTGTTTGAGGCACTCCATTCAGGTAGGAGAAACTTGGGGACCCCAGGATGTGGATGATGAAGATGGAGCAGGCTCGTCTGGTAGCTGTGGGTAGGACTCATGGAGAGTTGATTATATAATTGGGGAATAGACGTGGGGATTTTATTTGGTTTTTTTATGAGGGTTGGGGGAAGGGAGTTATCCATTCCTTTTCTTATGTAATTGTATAGTTATTTCTTATTAATGAAATAAACAAGTTTCTGATCATCCAGCTGTGCCTTTCGATGAATTTTGTATTTTGAATTATCAATACCGATTGCTAAGGCATACATAATCCTTTTATTCAAGTAGATGTTTAGAGTGAACTGTCGTTCTCAGAGATAAGAAAAGAATATATTTTGGTGAAAAAGAAGGGGTCGTGCTCATGAAATATGTATGAGCTGCCTACGTACCTCTGGGGTTTTTGAAAATTTTGTTTAAAAATGGTTTTTAGAGAGGATCAGTCCCACGTAGTTCTGGGTAGAGGGAAATGAAGAGTTTTTATTTATTTATTTATTTAAGAATAGAGTGGAGATGAGAAGAATCGTAGCACGCTGAGATTTCGGGCTAGGGGTAAAACTTTTTTAGATGATCCAGGTTGATTAGACAGACCATTTCCTCCCCATCTAGGTCAGTGAGCATGGCGGCACCGCGAGACAAGACTTTCTTCACAATGTAAGGGCCGCTCCAACTGGGCTTGAATTTTCCTTCGGGGTCCCAGATGGGTTCTATTATCTCCTTGAGGGATAAATACCCCTCTCGAACATCGCGGTCCTTGACTCTCTTATTGAATGAACGCGCTATTCGGTGATGGTACCCTTGTATGTGGTATAAAGCCTTCAATCTCCTTTCATCCAGGAGGGTCAGCTGGTCAAGACAACTTTGGCACCAGTCTTCCTCGCTAATTTTGCCTTCAAGCATGATACGCAGCGAGGGTATCTCTAGCTCCATGGGTAGGACAACTTCCATGCCGTAGACTAGAGAGTAAGGGGTAGCCCCAGTAGATGCTCGAATTGAGGTCCGGTATCCCCAAAGGGCGTATGGGATTCGATCGGACCAATCCCGACAGCTTTCGATCATCTTACTGATGATGGCTTTGAGGTTCTTGTTGGCAGCTTCAACGACACCATTGGTCTGAGGTCGGTAGGGAGAGGATTTGTGTCTCTGAATCCCATACTCGTTGACTACTTCTGTGACTTCTGCCTCGAAGTGTAACCCGTTATCTGACACCAACTCTTGTGGGACCCCATATCGGCAAATGATGCTCTTCTTGATGAATTTGGCCACCTTCTTGGCATTTAATACTGCAGATAACTCAGCTTCGAACCATTTGGTGAAGTAATCAATGGCAACTAGGATGAACTCATGCCCATTTGAAGCCTTCGGCGTAACCTTTCCTATGATGTCGATACCCCAGGTGGAGAACGGCCAGGGAGAAGTCATGTTGTATAATTCCCACAGAGGTAGATGTTGGAGATTGGAGAACTGTTGGCATTTGGGGCATCTTCGAACGTAGGTGGGTGCAATCCTGGGTCATGGTGGTCCAGTAGTAGCCTTGTCGGATGATTTTCTTAGCAAGCATATGACCGTTCATGTGAGGCCCACATTTCCTGCTGTGGATCTTCTGCATTATCTTTTCAATGTCAGCCCCTGCGATACAGTGCAAATGAGTTCCTTCAAAATTTCTTTTGAGCAGTGCTTTATGACAGATGATGTACTGGGTGGACAGTCTTCAGAGGGTTTCTCGTTCATTCTTGTTGGAACCCTCGGGATACCTACCATGTTTGAGGAGGCACCAAATATCATAGTACCAGTAGTTGACTTGCTCAGGATCTTCTGTGGTGATGAGCTCAATGCGGTAGCAATGGGTTGGTTTGTCTTGCTTTTGAACTTGGAAGGGGGTCATTGTTATTCCTTCGGGCATGTCGACCATGGAAGCCAAGGTAGTGAGGGCATCGGTTATATTATTCTTTATTCGGGGCAAGAAATGGAAGGTGATGTCTTGGAATTGGGAGGCTAGTTCTTCTAGGTGGGCACGGAAGGGTTGGAGTTTTTCATCCTTGACTTTCCACTTTCTGAGCACTTGACCTATGATGAGGGCAGAATCCCCATAGACGTCGAGGCATTGAATACCTTTCTAGAGAGAAACTTTGAGGCCTATTGTGCATGCCTCGTATTCAGTCATATTATTGGTGCAGGGGAAATTCAACTTGATGGCGATGGGAGTATGAGAGTCATCTGGGGAAATCAGGAGTATCCCAATGCCGTACCCCTTTTTATTAGCAGCGCCGTCAAAGAACATTTGCCAACGGAAGTTATCTTGGGAAGTACAAAGGATATTCTCATCTGGGAATTCATAGATCCTAACATTATCTTCTTTTACGGGGTAATCCACGAGGTAATCAGAAATGGCTCTTCCTTTCAAGGCTTTCTGCGTGACGTACACAATATCGAACTCGGCTAGGAGCATCAACCATCGGGCCATTCGAATGGATAAGGTGGGTTTCTCAAGCAGGTATTTGATGGGATCCATTATGGATATGAGCTTGATATGGAAAGCGATCATGTAGTGTCGCAACGTTTGGGTGACCCAGACGAGCGCGACACATGCCTTTTCCAAAGCAGTGTAGTTGACCTCGTACCCAACCAATTTATGACTGGCATAATAGATGGATCTTTCTTTGCGGGAGTCCTCCAGATATTGGGCTAGCAAAGCTCTAGCTGCAGTGTCGGTTATGGTTAGGTATAGGATCAAAGGGAGACCAGGCTGTGGTGGCATGAGTACCGGAGGTTGGGTTAGATATTATTTGATTCGGTCAAAAGCTTCTTGGCAGGCCTTGTTCCAAACTTTGGTTGAATACTTTCGTAGGAGCTTGAAGATAGGTTCACAGGTGGAGGTTAGCTCACTGATGAACCGGCTGATGTATTGTAATTTCCCAAGGAAACCTCGAACTTCCTTCTCTGTTCAGGGAGGTGGAATCTCAAGTATGGCTTTCAGCTTGGCAGGATCTGCTTCTATCCCCTTCTCACTGACCATGATTCCTAAGAGTTTTCCCTTTGTAACGCCGAAGACGCATTTCTATGGATTGAGTCTCATCTGATACTACCGCAGTCGTTCAAAGAACTTTCGGAGAGCAGGAGCATGACCTTCTTTAGTTTTGGATTTGATAATCATATCGTCCACATAAACTTCAACCTCTTTGTGAATCAGATCGTGCAGGATGGTTGTAGCGGCCCTCTGGTAGGTAGCCCCAGCATTCTTGAGATTGAATGCCATGACCATGTAGCAAAAGGTTCCCCATGGGGTGATGAATGCGGTTTTTTCTTGATGATCCGGGTGCATATTGATTTGGTTGTATCCGGCAAACCCGTCGACGAATGATTTGAGAGCATGACTGGTTGTGTTGTCTACGATCATGTCGATATTGGGTAACGGATAATCATCTTTTGGGGAGGATTTGTTCAAATCTCGGTAGTCTACACACATCCAAAACTTTCCTCCTGATTTCGGCACAGGTACTATGTTGGCTATCCACATGGGATATTCGATCACACGAATGAAGCCTACGTTCAACTGTTTGACCACCTATTCTTTGACATTGAGCGACCATTCGGTGCGGATCTTTCTCAACTTTTGTTTAACTGGCTTACAATCTGGGAGAGTGGGGATCTCATGCTGAGCTATTTCAGGATTAATACCAGGCATATCATCGTAGCACCATGCGAAGACATCCACGAACTCCTTTAGCAATTCTTTGAGTTGTGTGCACTCCTGCTCGTCGAGGTGGCCCCTATCCTAATCTCGCGCAATTATCTACTAGAACCGAGGTTAATAATTACCGTCTCATCTTCATTAACTTGAACGCGGTTATGTTGTTGGTTATTAACCTTATTTAAATCAGTTAAGAATTGTTCATTTGAAAAATCATCATCATCAAAAGTTTGATTAGAATCTAAAGAATTAATGTAAGGCATAACAAGATACTCAAAATCTTTGTTTATTTCATTGATAGGGAAAAAAACATTGAGAACCTAGTCAAAAGAAGTCTTGATTACATTTGAGCCAGTATAGATAATAGAAGAAGAAATAGGGTAAACATTGGGGTTGGGTGGGATTTCAGCAGGTAGGGTTAGCACAACATGCCAGTTAAGGAGTGGTGTATCAGTAGCCTTGATCAGATGGGATGGATCCAGTGATGTAGTGCTTGAGTGAACCATGCAAAGTACCATCCCTAGTGTCTGCAAGTTGAAGGAGTCTTCGGGGTCACTTTCCTCAGTTTCTTCAGTATCTTTGATGAGTGGTGGCACTTGGTGTTGGTAACTCTCGGCCCATAAATAGTTATCTTGGAAGAAGATCTCCATTCCAGGCTTCATCTTCTTATCTGTATGGTCGTACCATCGTTCTGGAAATTCGCAAAAGGGGAAGTCTTCGCCCTCTTTGATGAATCGTCCATTCAAGGAGTCTCCTGGGATAGTCTCGGTGCAACCTAGTCTTCTCTTTGGTTGAGATTGACGGATCATTCTGAGTTCTTATTCTGATGGCTGATATCCCAAGCCACAAAGAGGGAAAGCTTTCTTCCGTTCAATGGGCTCGAGTATCCCTTGTTGTCTTTGCCCTAGCCCCAGTCCGGGCATGAAGTGCATGTTTCTGAACATGTGAATCACATTGATGTTTCCATGAGGGTCATATTCTGGACAAACCCTTTCTTTGAAATCGTCCCCTGCCGGGAGTAGAAGTGGCTCAACTCGAAATCCTAATAGGAACATATCATTTGACCCATGCTGTATCTCGAGGATTGGACTACTGGTGCTTGCACCCTCGGTATTGTCGTTGTCACCCAAGATGGTGATGAATCGCCCATCGGCGAAGAACTTCAATTTCGAATGGAGTGAGGAAGACACACCCTTTATACTATGGAGCCAGGGTCGTTCGAGCAACAGGTTGAAACAGGCTGGTATGTCTATGACATGGAATTCGATGACAGGATTTATAGGGCCATCCCATATTACAAGTTTTATGGATCCCATCACCTCCCGATGGGTATTATTGTAGGCACGCACGGCAGCGAAGGTAGGAGCGAGGTCACTTTCTTTGAGCCCCAAGCATCTGAAGGTTCTGAGTGGGCAAACATTCAAAGCAGACCCATTATCAACGAGAGAGAGTGGTACAACCTTCCCCATAACTTCGACGAAGATGT
The DNA here is from genome assembly GCA_949130495.1 of Sambucus nigra. Classification (NCBI taxonomy): domain Eukaryota; kingdom Viridiplantae; phylum Streptophyta; class Magnoliopsida; order Dipsacales; family Adoxaceae; genus Sambucus; species Sambucus nigra. The sequence goes on along the minus strand of OX422218.1, from coordinate 3,270,046 downwards.
TGAGTGCGTGATTGTGGTTTGGCCCAATTTTGGGGATTTCTTCTTCAGAAAAGGACAACATTCGGGTGGAGGTCAAGGATCCGACCAAGTTTACCGCTTCTTCTGGTGTGGTAAAAGGAGGAACTGTGGGTCCTGTGAGCAACTTGATTAAAGCATTTCTGTGCAGCTGAGAAGACATGAAAAGCCCCCATTCAGTGATGTTAGCTTAAGTTTTCTTCAGTAGATCGAGGATCTTGCTCTCCTCGAGGGTCATTTCTGGCATAGGAAGGTTCTCAACGCCCTTCCCCTTGTCACTTACTGGTAGTGAGCTTGAGATCTGGTAATGCCTCCCTGATCTGGTCATGTGATTTATCGAAGAAGAGAAAAACATGAATCCCGTTTCTTCATTGATCTCAGGCTGTTCTTCCACCTTGTTTATCTCTCCGAGGAGTTCCTCAAATGATATCATCCCGCATACGTCGGCTACCATGCCATCTTTTTCTGGAGCTTGATCTTCCTTTCAATCTTCGAATTCTTCTCCCCATCCGGTGGAAATAATTCTGTCTTCCTCTGTGAAGTCAATGCATTCCACAACTTCAACGGCTTCCTCATACAGGTCTTCCCATTCTGTGGGGATGTGTAAGGGTGAAGGGACCAGGTGACCTTGTAGCTTCAAAGTGTCAAGTAACTCGATAATACTGCAGATGTTGTTGGTTTACCTGAATAATTCCTCCATGATCTGGACAACATCATCTAAACTGACTTCTTCGGTTGATACCACCCAACTGTCTGCTTCTCTAGCCCATTTTCGTGCTTCCGAAAATAGCGTACTGAACCTCTGAAAATAGATACTCACTTGTGAGGGCAATTTTAGCCCGAGTTCCAGGAGTTGATTTAACACTTCTGACAATTCCATGATTCCATTTCTAGAACGGGTACGGACAGCGATGCATGCTCTAGTAAGGAGTGACAGTTCCTGATCAGCGAGGCTAGTGGGGTGTAGGAGAAAGTATGGGCAAATTTGAAGAGGTTTAGGAGAGTGTATTGGTATGATTTGAGTTGAGGGGTCAAATTCTGGGTTTTCTTCTAAGAAGATGGCATTGGCATGATTCGGGAGGGGGTTGCGAGTAGTGTTTGGCTTAGGATTAGCTGGTGGGGCGATGGTACCCCGGTCAATGAGATCTTGGATTATGTTTCGGAGCTGGAATCATTGGTCGGTGATATGGCCAGCGATTTGGTGAAAGGCACAATGAGCATCGGTCTTGAAGTTTCTGGGAAGTGGATTAGGTAATGGACAGGGGTCCAATGGTTTGATAAGGTTTCGGCTTAACAGGGCCTGGTAGACTTTGGAGAGGGGAGCGTGGAGCTCGGTGTATTCTCTTTGGACTGGGACAATGCAGCTTTTTGGTGACCATGAGGTAGTTGGTTGAGAGATGTTGTTGATGGTTGAGATTGCGGCACTGACGGGCTTGTCATATTTTCTGGGGGTGAACTGTCCGGACACCTTCTTCGGTTCAACTTCTGTTTTGGCAAGACCTTCCTCGATTTCTACTCCCGCTTATCCGAGGGCTCGAAAGTGGGGGTAGTACCGTCCTCCCATGGTTTCTCGGACAGGGGATAAGAAATTCTTCTTCACTATGTTGACTTATTCTTCCTCAGATGGCTGATTGGTCATGGCAACTGCTTTTTGCCTCCATCGGGTTATGAAGTTACTGAATGATTCTCCAGAGTTTTGTTTAAGTAACTCCAAATCACGGCGGGTGACCTCGTGCTCTTCATTATATTTGTACTCAGACATGAATTCTCGGGCTACATCCTCCCAGCTGCGGATTCTGGACTCTTCGAGAGACGAAAACCATTGGAGGGCGCTATCCTTCAAATTTTGTTGAAATAGTTGGGCCATTACTTCTTCGGAAGCCCCTAGTAGAGTCATGGAACGATGATAACTGCGAAGATGAACAATCGGGGGTCCACTCCCTCTGAATTTCTCGATGTTTGACATCTTGAACTTCTTGGGTAACCTTGCTTTAGGATAAGGGGACATGTGGGTGTAGTCCATGTAATTCCCAGAGATTCGGACTTGGTCGAACTTCTTAGTGGGCATCTTGAGATCTTCTTTGACTTTGTTTAACTCCTCCTATTTTGGATCAATGACCATAGGCAGGTTAGCCACAGGCTGGGCAATGTTTAGCGTCGGAAGCTGGGCAGGCGGCGGCCCATTAGCAGGAGGGGCACGTGCGGCGTGCTGATATTCTTCAGGCATCCAAATAGGGTCAGGTGGACCCATAGCACGGGGGAATAGGGCCTCAGGATCTTGAAGAATAGGAACCTGGTTTCGTTGCATCTCCCGAACCTCAGTCTGGAGGTTGTCAATCTTGGACACGAGCTGAACTAGGACTGCCATCAGATCCGGCTGCGCAATTGGTACTTGGTCTGTGTTCTCCATGGAAGGCAGATGGATGCCGGACTCGGAAGAAGTAGCAGGGGAACGGACATAATTTCGGGGGGACTGAACTGAAGACCGAAGCCAATAAGGAGCCAGGCCAAGGGCGTGCGATCGACCTGAGAAGGCGTAAGATGGGATTTATTTTTGGAAAAAAAAGAGGGGGAAAATATATATATTTTTTTGTTTTGACATTTTTTTTCGAGATTGAAAGACAAAGTATTTTTGGATTTTTGATAAAGAAGGGATAAATGTTTTTTTTTGGGAAACGGTCTCAGCATGATTATTATTATTATTATTATTATTATTATTATTATTATTATTATTATTATTATTATTATTATTATTATTATTATTATTATTATTATTATGTTCTCACTTGTATTAAATTCTCCTAAATGCAAAAATAAAATTCCGGACGGGACCCGAGCCTGGAAAAGTGGGGTTTGTAATATATGCAAAACTATGGTTGGACTTGTGACCAGGCTCACGGACAGGGTCCCATTTTTAAAATGCGCGAAAATTTGGGCGGCAGGCTGATCCAGAATTTCGATAGAGTTTCGGGTTGAAACCGGCAATCTAACATGTGTGTCCTAGGTTTGACACCTATAGGCGGGTATGCAGTTGGTTGGGTGAATTGGAATGGGTTCCCCCCTTTGGCGTGACTTCCATGATATACGTCCTGCTCTTGCGGGCAGTCGGTACGTGTGGACAAGCCATTTGATATACCTGAGTGTACGTGAATTGTTTCACTATATACCTTGTGGGGACGGTACGTGTGAGAGCGAATTCGATATACTCGGCGTACGTGAACGAATTCCCTGCGATATACCTCCCATCATGACTTCGGTCAAGCGGTACGATGCGGGGGAACCGTTTGATATACGTCGAAGGTACTTGGCCAATGGAAGGTGAGAGTCATATCGCTTAGGCTAACTGCGCCCTGCTGGACCAGCGCCCATCACGAAGTGATCCTCCAGTTACTGGGTAAAATTTGGTCAATAACAATGATCTTTTGTGATGTCTTGTGAATCATGCATGATTCTCTTATTAGTTTCTTTATGATGAGATGCCTTTCTTGATTATGACAAACAGGGAGCAAAGTACAAGTACCAATGGTTCACCAAGTATGGATTGGTGATGCACGTAACACATGGATATATGTGATCCTAGGTGCACGTGGTGTGAAGTGTACATGGAGAATTTTCTACAAGTGTGTGAATAGAAGCATAAGCATGGGATACACATGGAAAAGGGGAACATGCAAAATGGGGGGGAATATAAACAAGTATAACATCCATGTAAATAGAGTCTAGCCCTCAAAATAAAATTCCCCAACAGAGTCGCCACTGTAGCCATCCCCGATCCTCGTGGTGGCGCGGTGAGCGATCATGCGATAGGATACCAGGTCCCGCGCATACCTCTCGGGAGGGCTTCGGCTGACGTCAATTTGTGAGGTGTGAATATGTAGAGAGATTCAGAGTCGCCAGTCTGCTTTACTCAAAACAGACAAAAGAAAAGGGGAAGCCGTCCCGAAGGACGGCATCCAAAGACATACTGATACATGAGAAACCAAAATGATTCGTGAAGGGTCCGGAGGCTAAGTTATGAGATGGTAAGGTGTTAGGAACCCATTCCGCCCTTGCGGTCTCTCATGGATTTTGTTATATTCATTTATTTTCCCCGTGATATGTGTGCATGTGTATATATATAGTGGAGACAGAAATCCTCGACTTATATCATGGAAGAGATAAAGCGAATCATTCGTAGGAATGTAAAAATAATATAGAAAATAAGATTTACGCGATTACCCTTACATTAATCGTTATGAAGGAACGATACCGCATGATGAGTAATACGCTACTAAGAACAAATATATAGAGTATAAGAAGATTGGGTTTAGAGAAAATAGAGAATGAGATAAAAAGTAAGAATAAAGGACTCGAGTCTCGGGTTTTACCCCGAGACGCCTACGGAGCCTATAGAGGCATCAAAGTCCACATAGTTCGCATGCAAATGAGGGGTGGGGTTTAACCCATAAATCCAACCGGGGACTTGTCTTATTTGTGTGTGTGTGTGTGGAAAAAGTACTTTAGTTGTGAGAAAAGTGTGAGAATTCCCTTTTGGAATTTATGAGTAAACATTCTTTTTCTTATTTTTTGGGTTTTTTTTACTTATATGAAAATAAGAGATGTGCAATAATACTAGATAAAAAGTATATTAAGATATGTGAGATGAGAGGATAAAAGTGCTAAGTAATAAAACAAGTTATTACGAATTTACTGAGAATTTAAAGAGAGAGTTGAGAAAATTGGACCTTCTTGGAGATCTTGAGCTTGTTCTTGAAGGTTGGAGGGCAGCCCTTGCACTTGGATGATGATGGAGGATGGTTAATTCACCAAACTTGATGAAAAAGGTGATGAAAAGTGGAGGTAAAAAGGGGATTTGGATGTGGGAATCACGCTGACTTCGAGAGGGGTTTTTGGGGTTTGCTGAGAGTGATATGCTTCTGATCTAAGCTCCCCTTGCAAATGAGGCCAAGGCCTCCTTTTATAGGCCCAGGGGACTACCGATTGATGTACCCCTGGTACTGCCTATCGGGACCTGCCGACAGGCAGAGTTGGCAACCTGCCATTTGGCGGTGTGTTTCAGGCCTTTTCGGAAAATCGGCTGTCGAACGCAAACCGTTGATCCGAATTGCGCACGGGGCAAACCGTTGGAAAGGTGATTCAAAGACCTTTGAAATTCCTTTGGACTTCTCCCGAGTTCGAGAGTTGACTTTGGGTCAAATGTGGCTCGAAAGCGTTTGTCAGTCCGCTGGACGGGGAATCGTTCGAACACAAATGGATCGTTCGTCCGCATGGTAAGCCTGAATCGCGCACGGGGTGGACCGTTAGAAAGGTTAGGAGATGTTCTTTGACATTCCAAAGAGTTTGCCCCAGTTCGGGGAGTTCACTTTGGTCAACCAGGCCCTGGAAGCATTCGATGACCCTTCAGAGTGAAACAGATCGTTCGTCCATACCGTAAGTCGGAATCGCGCACGGAGCGGACCGTTGGAAAGGGGTTTTAGTGACCTTTGAAGATTCATTCAGCCTAGGTCAAGCTGAAGAGTGGAATGTGATCAAACGGGTCCCAGGAGTGCCTGGTGGTCTCTAGGTCGAGTTTCGGGGGGAAACGGGTCGTTCGCCCGCTTGGGAAGTCAGAATCGCGCACGGGACGGACCGTTAAAAAGGTTTTCAGTACCCTTTGAAGATTCATTCAGCCTTGGTTGAACTGAAGAGTTTGGATTTTGGTCAAGCGAAGCCTGGGGGGTGCCCGATGGCTTCTGGGTCAGTACTCGGGGTATGACCTGGGTAAGTAGTGATGAGGAGGGGTGCCAGAGACCCAAGGAGAGTTTAGGGGGTAACAGAATGGGGTGTCTACAATATATATATATATATATATATATATATATAGGTGTCTAGACATAGGGATGCCTGGATGATGATTCCTTCGAGTCAGACGTTTGCTGTAGTAGCTGTGGATGCAGACAGGTTTCTTGTAGACGCTTCTATCATTGATATCTAGATAGGAGGTATTGTAGGCATGTTCGGGCTGATGTCCCAACTGTACTCATTTATTCTTTCATCGACTTTTGTGCAACATTCGATTTGGTTGTATTATTTTGTATAGAGTGTTCGGTTACTTTATTTCATTTCAGTTATTTCATACAACTGTTGTAATTATTTTATTTGAATGGTTTGGTTAAAAAGATTAGTTAATTAAAATTTGCTGCCAGCCTAATAGGATATTAGTAATTAAATTGGTTTTCAACAGTGATGCTAAGAATGAACCATATGAGACTCCTGTTTTAATTTGATATAGGAGTGATCGCCCGGTGTTTTATTAGGCGGGTTGTCACAGGTGGTATCAGAGCATCAGGTTCTAGTGTTATTAGGAATCTATGCGGACGTACTATGCTTTCAGCGTTGCTTTTGATTTTACATAGAGCCTTATGATTAGGATTGTTGATATACTCTTATGAGATTTCGTTCTCCTATCATTATGTAAGATTATAGTAAATCTTTTGCTCGCTCGTTCGGGCTTCGTGTGCTGATCAACGAAGGGCGACCATGGAAGCCCATTGTAAGGGCAGCAGGAGGCGAGGCTTAGTTAGAGCTATAAGTTGATTTTGGAAATGAGGACCGCAGTAAAGGTAATTTTCATTGCAGCATTGTCATAAATTGTTGCAACGACTACTAAAGTATAGCAGTTATAATTATCAAGTACTGTTGTAGTATAGAATGGTGCTAAACTTGAATTACCAAGTGGGGTTAAATTAGGAAAAATCTTAATAGGTCTTTGATAAGGACCATACGTTGAAGTTGAGCTAGGCGGAAGTAGTGTAGTTTCATCCAAAGGAAGTTGAAGGCTTAGAAGCTCTTGCTTAGAGTTTGGTATGGAAATACCCATATGTGAAATTTTGAGGAAATTTTTTTCACTCATGAGAGCAATGTCAAAAATAGTGGGGACGATAGTCACCATATTTAGGGGAGCATGATGTTTTGCTCATAAATGAATTCTACAGATGGTTTTAAACTGCAAATTCCTTTCCTTTAGAAAGAATAAAGAGAATGCAGTATCTAGGTTATTCACATATGGATCGGTCAGAGACCGACGGTGAATAAAGAGTGACATGGTTAAGTGAACTTATTACCAAAATAACGGAGATAAAATAGAGATATAGGGTTCTTCTATGGAATGATAGGCTCACTAGTGATTGGACTACTGTAGAGTGAGTTACAACTGTTTTAAGGCAATGTGTGTAATCTGCCATAAATTAAAGTTGTGAGAATTGGTGATTTTTAAGAATTCTTAAGAGTAAAGGACCCTTGGGATTCGAATAATAATCTCGGATATAAGTAGAATACGAACTAGTTGTGATAAACTTAATATTTATTTATATTATGGGAATTTAATTGAATTTTATATTTGGGAAATACGGGCTAACGTTACGAGAGATATGCACGATTAGATGGATTATATTTAAATATATGTGTATATATACGGACATATTGAGACATATATATGTGATATGTTAATAAATTCATATGTGTGTGATTGGTATACTTATATGATTTGGTTTTTTTACCGAGTCGGTGTGATAGTCCGACCACTGAAACCCAGGATGATGTGTAATTAATTCCCTGTACGATGATATAATTGAGACTGCATCCACTGAGTTATAGCTCTGAAGGATGGTTATTATACTTATATAATGTATAATATATAAGAATGGGTATACGTGATGTGTATAATATATTGTATATATATTTATATAAGGTGTAAAACATATACCTACGGATATAATAAATAATGGAATGCGAGATAAGTTCTGAATGAGCTCGCCTTTATTATATGTGTAGATGGAACGTCAATAAGTAGATGTTTCCTTGCCAAGATTTGAGTGCATAGCGACCTTATAGATATAATTTAAAGTATGCATCATTTAATGATTGAGCTGTGAGTTTAAACTCATTGTTGTTTGCGCTAAGAACTTAGTGTTAATGCAAGCACTTGTGGTATGGCTCCTTGACAGAATTAAGAGTTCTAGCCACACTATTATCGATTGGAAAGATGGGATTATCCCGGTTTCATAATTGAAGTTAACAGACACTCCACGCACTTACCTTAATGATGTTGGAAGTGTATAGATGTTATAAAAACGCAAGGATGTTGGTTTTTATGATAAGTCACCTAGTTTAGAGAAAACACTATAGAGTGAGAGACGTTTGATGACTGTATAATTACGTAGAGATATAAGTACTATGGAAAAGCACTGAAATTTAAGATAAAGGAAATTGATTGAAGACATATAGACAGGCTTTGAATAAAAGGCAAATTCAGAGACTACATTTCGGGTATAACATTCGTAACACTTTTGTTAAGAATAGACACCCTAATTAGTTGGACTTTCTATTTGTACAAGATGAAAGGATATAGTGGTAGCAGTACGTGAGTAGGTTAAAGGGGTAAGATTCAGAACGTCCCGTTGGTGTCCCTTAGACCGTTATATCTCGATGACCGACAAAGAGAGGGAGTAGTGTAACAGGAGGGTTCCTTATTTGGATTTCGCTTTGCGAGACGTCCCACGCATGAAACTGAGCAAATGTCAGAAGTCGAGAGAGGTCTTGGGCACTAGGGATATAGATAGGATAGTACTTTTAATTACATGTGTTAGAAACACCTTGATCTTAGGACTACCACGAAGTAAGGGCAGTAAGACTAGTGGCACTGATATAGGAAGACTTTTTTGAGTTAACCACAAGAAGATCGATAGGATAACCTTAAGAAGAATTGAATTTCGAATTAGTAGGGTTAAGGGTACCCAGGTTTTAGTACTAGGCCGAGGAAATGAGGCCCATTATTTAGGGTGAGTGTTACGTGTCAAACATTTACAATGGTTGTGCATATAGGCACAAATTAGAAGGGTGTATGGAAACCTTCGTAGGTTGATTTTATATACCACCCGAAATAGAAGGGACGTAGTATATAAAGCTAGATTTTATGTTGCAGGGTAGTTATAAATGGATTTGAGATGTATTGGATGGAACATCATAAGAAGTACGCAATGATCCAATTATGTTTGTGTAATACGAGTTGGCACCCTTAGGATAAGTGAAAAGAGTGATGGAAATAGTCAAGCGCTAGTGTAGTTTCCTTTTTGAGGGAAATTAGATGTCTTGGCGTAAATGAGTGAATACTTGGTGTAACGGACCTCCGATGGGACCAATAAGTTTGAGCAACAGTTATAGGCTCGTTTTCTTTATATGCACTTAAAGAAGCACTAGGTGCGATATGACTTTAGAATCAACCTACTACCTAGGTAACATGGTAACATATAAAGATTTAGTTAAGCTTGTGATTAGGCTAGTGCGTTAGAACATACGCCTTAAGATAGGTGGAATGTGGTAGGAGACCATTGTTATAGGTTATATCTAAATTTGGTTAAGCTAGTTATGACACCCCGACTAATTAAATACCGGGTAGTTACTCCTTTATTAAATTAATACAAAATGTCAAATTGGTTCAGTTAATAGCATCACTGTCGAAATCATTTTTTTTTAATAATTACTAACCACCTAGCATTTAAAAAGTGAGTTGTCAAATTTTAAATTTAATCTGATTAACATGCAATAAATAAATAAAAGTTAACATAATCATTCACAATAAAGTCTCAATAGAGTAACCAACAGATAGTAATGAGTCTGGAGGAAATACTCCTCACAACAATCCCCAATACTAAAATAAATATAACAAGTCTGCATCCTAAATTAATTACAAACCAAAGTCTGAATAACTGAAATATAAAATGTCTCTAAGGAAATGATGCATCATGCCCAACAAATGATCAAACTGATAGTGGAGTCAAGACTAGAAAAAGAGGCGTCTACTGTCAAGGTCCTGTAACTTCCACATCAGCTACAGCTCGTCACCTGAATGGAATTTCTATGCATGGTGTCCTTGTGGCTGGGCACCTAAAAGGTTTTTACAAAAATAGATTTGAAAGCAAACGGGTCAGAGCCCGATTGTGGAGAATAGTTTAAAAACCGCAAGTGATTTAATGACATTAAAACAATGAATGCAAAATACATGTTAGGACGTGCTCTCACATGAAATACTCACCTCTCGACTAATTGTGCACTCCTAACGTACCCGTACCCATTCGAGTGATTCTCATATCTATCTAGTCCAAAAATAAATTCTAACATTTCTACTCGGTTCGCGCTTTAAATTTCAACGTTATCAATTAAGTAGAGAGTCTTACTTTCATTCTCGGATTCCCAATTATTCGCAAAACCATTTACTAGAGATTATCCCCTTTTAATATTTTCAAAGCGTTACTATAATTATACTCACAATTAAACATGACAAATCTTTCCAATTAACCATATATTATTCTCATCAGAAATATACAGTACTAGAACTTTGAGACTAAGTTGCGGTGCACACATACTCTGCTATCCCATCCCGGTACATCACGTACATAAGGATCACGCATTCCGAATATCTCAGGAATCGTTCTCAGATAATAGCAAATCACAAATAGTGGAGGCAAACATAGTTCACATCACATGGGTCACGCACATACCTACGCTCTCATGATCAGCAGACTTATTAACTTCTCAATAAGTCCTTCTCTGACCTATGTCCTCGAGGTACCAATCTAAATCCCCCCCGTAGGCACACAAAGATTAGATGACCCTAATCGAATGCAAACCTCCCATGATAGCAAGTATGGTAGGTATGTTATACATAGATAATTACATACTAAGCATTCACACATCTTAGATGTTACCATATTTTCATTAGTGGTAGACTTCTAGTTCTTATACCAACTTTTAGTGTTACACAACTCACATGTCCCCGGTTTATATATATTTAAATCATCAATTATCCTCACATCGTGATTAGTCACTTGCGTCCTAATCCATAAATATCATTCGGTTCGAGCCACTATTCTATATTTTACTCCTTAACATATCTGAAATCTCCCAACTATACCTATTAGTTAACAAGGGAAAGTTATCTCATCAATTAAACAAGGCTACGGGATTCTAGAAATCAAATCAGGCCAAAAAGGCCATTCTGTCAACCCGTTAGAAGTCTCGTTCGAACGAGGTCGTTTAAACGAGAGTTCGTTCGAATGAGGAGTATCAAACGAACTATCAACTCGTTAAAAGGCATACTGTCACCTCGTTAGAAGCTCGTTCGAACGAGGTGGTTAGAAATGACCTGGGCAGAGCTTCTAACGGGATGGCAGTTTCGAGCCCAAAAATCTCAAATTCGTTTTTCTCAATGTTCCTCTTCTCTAAACTCATCCTAAAATCATCCCAAATAGTATTTTAAGGTTCTTAAATGCCACTAAACTTTCTTAGGTCGGATCTTAACATATTATTGGGGTTACAATCTCCCTAAATATCATATAATTATCATCAATTCCCAAATTTTACCCCAAACCCTATGGGTATGAACCCAGAATTTCATGTCATCAATTTTATCCATATAAATCCGTTTTACATCATAAAAAGTTGTATCTCGTGTAGGACAATCATCAACTAACATTCTACATGCAATCCCTATAACATATCATGAATTTCTATTTCAAATTTCAAGGGTTTTCATCAAACACCCAATATGATGCAATTTTATCAATTCTAAGCATGGAAGAAACATTCTCTTGAAATTAACGTAACTAAACCACTTGCCTTATGATTTGACTCGATGTTGAAGGATTGAAGGTTGGCTTTCTTCTCCTTTCTACAGAATTTCTCCTAAGAATGGTGATGGCTTGATCTTTTTGGCTTTTGTAACTTCTTTCCAACTTCCTCAAAACTACCGTAACCCTCTCTTTTAACTTATGCTGGTAATCTCCTTAGTGGACCTATTAAAATGATAAATATTAATTCTAATTTTCGTGGATTTTTATTCCTTAAGTTTCTAAATTACCAAAATGCCTTTTTAAGTTGCCGGTTTAGCCTAAAAATGCCCCGGGACCTAAACTAAACCCCCGGCTAGTGTTTTCGGACTATTTCGACCCTTCCGAACTCGTTGGCGCACTCAAAATGCCCATTCTATTGATAAAAATAAAATTCACTTTTTAATTCAAATAATTACATTCCTGACGCGACTTGCACGTGCGTCCCAACTAAATTTCCCAACTTGCCGTATTTCAGACTCGCGATAATTTCAATATTTTCAATATTTATACATTGTCATATATATACACATTATAATCAAATACCAACTCACATCTCGTTAGTATTATATATCTGGATTAATTCTCAATTAATTCACATTTAATTTAATTAATCCCATAAATAAATATATATAAAAGTACGGGGTATTACACTTGTACATAGTGTATGTAGCGATCCTAGAATAGAGGTATAGGCTATATCTCAATTTCGAGGATGAAATTCTGTTATAAGGGAGGAAGTATGTAGTACCCCGTACTTTTAAAGGTATTTATATTACACTATGGACGTAATTTAGTAATTTGAGGAATAGTAATTCTGGAATTTATAAGTGAAATTAAATAAATTTAATATTATTAAATGAATAGTAAATATTAGTTTTCAAGTGTAGGATAAATATTTACATGGATTATATTTTCTTACGAGACTAAGTATATGAATAGATTATTTTTATTACATGTCGAAGTTAGGTAAAGCGATAAAGGGAAATATTTTAAATTGGAAAACACGCGTATTGAACGTGTTTGGTTTAATTAGTGAATTTAAGTTAAGTGACTCGGATGGAGATTTCGACTGCACCATTGGGTTCGGAATGACCGAGATTAGAGCTGGAAATTTTTGATCCGATAACCCATTTACGATAATAACCCGAAATGACCCGAACATGACCCGTTTAGCTTGTATAGATTTAAGAGTACCTAAAACTTATACTAAAATAAAAATCAACGCGACTCGAAAATGACACGACTAATCCGAATTGCCACCCCTAGCCGAGATAGTCAAAATAGAGTATCCGGGGGTAGTGTTTAGGTTCCGGGGATTTTTGGACTAGTAGGGACTCGTAATTGAGTATACGAGTCATTTTACAATTGGGTACACACCCAATTTCGGGTTTAAGAAGTGGCAACCTCATTTATTTCCCCAAATTCTGCCCTAAGAGAGAGAGAGAGAGAGAGAGAGAGAGAGAGAGAGAGAGAGAGAGAGAAGAGAGAAGGAAGAGAAGAAGAAGAAATAAGAGAAGAAGGAAGAAAAGGAATTTTCGGTACAAATTTTGCGGGATTCGACTCGGGGTCGTCGGATTTAATCCACGAAGAAAGTGTTTAACTTGATTTACGATTGAGTGTGTTAATTTATCATATTGTAATTGGTATAAAACTAAGGATTTTTGGGTTTAAATTTCATGGATCAAACGGGTTTTCGGAAGATTAAAACGGATATAACTCGATTAATACCCAATTTGAGAAACTTGGAATTTATTGAAATTAATTGTTGAAAATTGGTTCTAGGAAGGTTAGAACCCCTTTGATATATGTATATGTTGTTGATTGAGATTAGAGGTTGTTATAAGAAGAGATAAAAGCTTGGGTTAAGGTTTAATGGCTGAACAGCTTCTTGGAGAAGAAGCGACCCAGAATGATCGATCGATTGATGGCCAGGCATCGATCGATCGATGCTCCAGACTTTCTAGCAGTTTCGGTTTGTGATGTATATATGGGTTAATACCCAAATTAATTATTCCTAGATTGTTTATTTGAGTAAATAAATATACTACAAAGGGAAATTATTCCTAACCATTTAAGGAAGATAATTGGGGTTAGGAAGGTGTAAAAATGGTGTGGCACATAATGTGTTTTTTTGAGGAAAATAAATTATAAGGTGACATCTGGGGTTCCTAAAAATAGTGTGGGGACTTATGAATAATTATTCAAGTGAGATATGTATTTTGGGATAGTTGAAAGTAAAATCCAAGACTTACCCAAATAAGGGTGGTTGTGAGGAATAATACTTAAAGAGGTATTTTGGTGGGTAAATTTTACATAAGTAAATTGTACATGTAGAAAAGGTACTTATATACCTACTTTGATTAAGTAAAATCATAGGAGGAGACCAGGATTAAATTTAGGATATGTACTACAAATAATTGAGCAATTACTCTATGCGTCTATGGACGACAATTATTATAAGTGAGGAGATGCCAAAGGAATTAAGAGACGTAGTGCATATGCTATTTAATTATTATGAATTGTAATGTAACATTAACCTCGTACAACTCTACAGATGAAAAGATGGATAAAACACGGATAGATAAATGGGTAAACACGGAGAGAAAGAGTAATGGATAAAGATGCTGGCCGTACAACTCTACCGGCGAAACCCATTTTTCACAACTGTTGTCATCAAGCATGAGATTACACTCATATCTCATACCTTAGGGAAAATAGGGGAAAATAGGGAGAGATTGGGCATGTACGCCCATTCCTTCAACGTCAAACCCCAAACCTCGATATCTCAACGGTTTACATAGCTTTATGCATATATGAGGTAATATAAATGTATTTTTATTTTCCTTTTTAATTTCATCAACCAAAGATTTCACGGTGTTATTTGATGCTGGGGTGTAATGAGTCTCTATTTTTCTCTGATGTGTAAATGGGTCCTGATCTTTGTCTGTTATCTTAACAGGAACTGGGTCTCAGAAGGGTGGAAGCGGAGGTTCTCTCAAATATCTTTTAGGTTTTTCTCAGATTAAAAGGTTCGCTCTCTTATATCTTTGTTTTTTTTCATCTTCATGGTTATATTTTCAGAAGCGCAGAAGAGGAGGGGCATGTACACTGCAAAAATGAATCTAACACCCAACATTTGTTAATGAGGAAAACGGATTAATGACGAGATTCCTTATTTTTGCAGTAGCGTTTTGTTGGTATTTAGATTCCTTATTAATGACCCATTTTCATCAGCGTTTTGTAGGTATTTTGCGGATAATGACGGAGATGGAAATGTTGTTTCTGGGTACCTCATGAATACGCTAAACAAGGGTCAGTATTGGATTCCCAAATAGTTCTAATGTCCTGTTTGTTATAACGGACCTTCAATCGATACAACAACATGCAGGTACCTGGTAGAGTAGTTTCTTCATAAAGAAAAAGATGATGGTATGGGCATGCTCTTTTAATTTCGGAGATTTAAGTACTATCAGTTTTATATTTGTTTTTTCTTTTGGTTGTCTTAATTTAATTTATGATTTGCAATTTTTCTTTAGTGGTTTAAATGGAACAGAACCATCTGCTTCTTATCTTTGTAGAGGGCCAGGACCATCTTCTTCTTATCTTTGTATGAACATCAAAGTCTAGGATTTTTTCAGATGTTATGGTCAAGCAATAAGACATGGATCTTTTTCTTCAGAAGCTCGAGGTCTCCGTCCATCACCACAAACTGGTATATTTCTAGGGGTGGTAGCAGGACAAAAAACGTATGTCATAACTGTTAAAGCTAAGAGGCATAACTTCTACCGATTTTTAAAATTTATGTACTCTTTATATTTTTGTTATTTTTCTATTTCTTTTTTAATAATTCACAAGTTTTAAAATTTTTGTAATAATTTTTCCAGTCTCTATTTTAAATATAGAATTTGATAGAGGTTTGTTTCTTTTCATGAAGTTTTATAGTTGTATGTTGCGGTTGTTTTAGTATGTTTGTAGGTTTTTTCCCCATATATTATAGATTTGAGTTTTTGTTGAATGTAATTGTTTAAAGATGCTAATAGTAGGCATCACCACCAACTCCAAGAGAACACACTTATTCAGAGGTATTGGGTTTTCTATTTCACATTTGGAGCTTTTAATCTATGTGATGTTAAATATATTACGCTTTCACTTTTAAAATGTTTGAAGTTTCATTTTCTCTTTTTTCTTAAGTTAAATATTTCACGTTTGAACCTTTATTGATGTTACAAAAAAAATTAGTTTGGTTCATCCTTAATTTTGTTTATGCTCTCATAATATTAAAAATTACAATAGATCCTCCCAAAGTATATTATAAAATATTTATTTATTGTGTTTGGTAATTGTTCTAAGCACCTTTTACCAAAATATTATTATTTTTAAATTATTTTTTATATTACGATTATTGGAATGAACACTTTCTAGACGTTTATTTCAAACTATCAATTATTTCCATGAGAACGTTTTTAGCACATGGCTCGAGGTAACAAGAATAGCAGATGCTAATCAATTTTGTATGTCAATTTTCTTCAAAATCATTGCGTCAACAGAGTCATTTTTCCAATTTTAGTATTGAAGTTACAAAAAATATGGTATCTTTTTTCTTCATTATTTCTAATTTACATTCGTTACAACAGTTTTTTAGGGTGTTTATCTAATCCTTATTTTCCTTTCTCTAACCCACTTTAAGAAAATATTTTTAGTAGTAGAATATATATATATATATATATATATATATATATATATATATATATGTGTGTGTGTGTGTGTGTGTGTGTGTGTGTGTGTGTGTGTAAATATATAAATAAAATATATAAAAAATTCTAAATCTTTCAAAAGCAACTAGAAAAATCAACAACTAGGACGTGAGTCCCAAGCTTGATTTTAAGATGCGGCAGGTACAACCAGATATACACTCAGTCCAAAGGTTATTGTGGTGCCCGAGAGTCTAAGGTCTACCCGGTCAAATCTGTCCAATTATGATAGCTTTTATCCAAAACTCAAAGAATCTAAAGGAAGTTTTTGCTGGCTTTTGCTCAATTCTGAAAGATGTTTTTTTTTTAATTCAAAAGGAAGTGGAATCCTACGGCTAATATGAATCTTACGGCTGAGGATCTCCAAACCCATTCATCTAACGGCTAAGAACGATTGTTCTATTCGATGAACTCTAAAACTTTTATCTGGACATTAACAAACATTAAATAAAAAATGATCTTATCCAGTTACCAGAATTCCTATGCCATGAAGTGAATTGGTACTAACAAGGCTTCCTAATGATTATATGTGCATTCGATCAAGCCTAAAAAAGAAACAAATGGGTAAATAGTAGTACAAATTATAACATGCTCCTATTCTCAAATACAAAACCCACTATTAACCTTACAGTACCTATCTGGTCAACTCAAATAGCTATCACCTATTTGTTTTTTTTTCATTATGTTTCATCTGATGGACAGGAGACCATGGCGCGATACCCCAGGAGATTAATTATTTGTAAAAAAAGAGAATATATATATAATATAAAAAAGTCCTAAAATATAGTTTTTAAATTTATTTTTAAATAACGTTCAAAATAAATTGTACTTGATATTTTTATTGTTTTTAATAATTTTTTAAATACTATACTTTATATATATATAAAATAGTTAAAATGATCATTTTGTTAAAGTTTTAAACTTCACAGTTAAAAAAAACTTAGAAGTGTTCTTTAAAAAACAATTAAATAAATTAGCTTACATTTTAATAATACATATATGATACATTATTTTTTTATATTTTATGAAAGAGTTTTCTTAATTTTATACAAGATTTTAAAACAATTTTGAAAATTAAGTTCGTATTAAAAAAAATTGGATGTTATTTGTAAAAAATTTAAAAATATTTTTTTTGGATGTTAACAATTCTAACTTTCTATGAATATGTATAGAATCATTTTATTTGATGTTGTTTTATATTTAAAGATATATACACATGTTCTAATACTGTTATTATGTATATTTTATTGGTTGTGAATATATCTATTATGCCTAACATTTGATACTTAAACTTCCTTTTATAGTATGCAGATATATCCATTGATACCTATTTGTTGTTAGTTATGAATGTTTGGTAATTGAGAAAAAATAGAAAACAACCACCCAATGGTGATCTAGCAAGTAGGTTGTGGTTTTAGGTATTATCGGTTGGTGTGAGGTGCATGCATTAAAAATATTGCACAATCTAATTAGAGTTAATGATACTGGACAATAAATTTTTAACTATCTCAAATTAAATGGCTTTGAATTAATATGTCAAAACTGACATACAAGTCGTGCGATGCATGGGCGATGTACAATAAACAAATATTCTCATTTTGTCATGTTTAGTTTTCTTGAAATACATGTTTGAGAAAAACGTGATAGGGTGTTTTCTTGAAATACAAGTCGTGCGATGCATGGGAGATGCATGTTGCATATTACTATGTGATATAGATTTTAATGATACAAGTGATATATATTTGTTTTATTGGATTTTGATTTATGCATATACCTAAGTGGTGTTTGTGTTACTCTCATTCTCCATTTTTTTTTATTTTACATATATTTGCTTTTTTGGTTTTACATATATTTATATTTTGATGAAATTTAGTTAGTATTTTTAATTCTTTCTTAAAGTGACATATACAAGGGAGTGTGAGTCTTCTATAATCATAAATACTCGAGAGCAAATTTATCATCGTGTCATCGGCACGGATATGAGTGTGCGATAACCATAAATATTCGGGAGCAAATTTATCACCGTGCCATCGACATGGGTACACCCTAGTGTATATATATATATATATATATATATATATATATATGTGAGGTAGTTTCACGTGCACATATGTATATTTTATCGTTCGATTCTATATTGCATTGTTGTATTTTCTCACTGGGCATTTGGCTCATTTCCTCCTATTTTCTATGGTAGATTGTATGTGGTTAGGTATTTTTTTTGTTTTACGTTAGTAGCTCTATATGCTAAGATTCCGGGGATGCTTCCAATGGGTCCATCACATAGACTGATTTAACTTGGAATCACATGTTAAATATGTGAAATGTTAATTAAATAAAATCGAACTAACAATATTATTTAGGCTATCCTCTCGAACTTCACACCTAATGTTCGGGTCATACAGGGTTGACCGAGGGTAATCCATAAATCTAGGTAGGGATATTACAAATGGTATCAGAGCTCTAGGTTCAAGGTTCTGTTCGGGAGTGATGTGGTAAGGTCTATAGTGGATCTTTCGATGTCGGTGTTGGTATGGTTTTGTCACGCTAAAATAGGTTATGGTTTCTATTTGTGTTCTCAATGATTCAGTCAAGTAGATTAGCATGATGGGTAAATTTATTACCAAGTTGCAAGTGTTGAAGATATTTTTAGTAATAGTTCTCGGTGCTTCTGATGTACACACGTTAATAATTTACGAGTCTTTATATAAGCCATTAGTGCGTCCATTGCGTTCTCTGGTGTGAGGTGCCTCTGTGTTAACCCATGATGATGTGAGAGGCCCATTAAGATGTTAATAATGGTAAATTACGTCCATTGAGTTCTTTCTTTATAAATATCTCATGACTTTGTGCCCTAATGTTATCAATGTTTATGTTGATGTGCCTATGGAAAATGTTCATAAAATTTCATTCCATTTTCATAATTCAGAGATTTTAATGTTATTCTACGGTGACTATGTGATTTTTTACCTATATGTACTTTAAATACCATACTTGAAAGTTTGAAAGTCTTCAAAAATAGTGGCAGGACAACACTTTATGCGCATCAAGATTATCATTGCTTGTGTGTTATCGATTATCTTTTTGATAAATCTTATTTTTTCATGTGATGTTTGTTATTCTTGTTTAGCTTTGACTCCTTTGTCTATTATGGACAAAAAGGGGGAGTACAAATTGAGAGGGATTTTTACCTATCTTTTAAAACTCGTATGCATCACGGTGTTTTTGTTTGTCTCACATGTGTAGGTCATTCCGCCTTTATGATGATTTTTTGGACCGCATGAGATGAAGACTTTTCAACTAAAGACTTACCTAAGATTGCTTTTTCATTTCTTGACTTGGGAAGGGCGTTGTATTAGTCATTAATTTCTTATACCGGATTAACCAATGGGGTATATTTGTGAGAGAAAGTTTTATAATTACTCAATGTATTTTTTATTTTTCTTATCCCACTAGAAAAACACTTCATCATTGTGAATGCTTCTATATATTCTAAGACAAAGTTAAAGACTTTTGGAAGATTGAATAATCGTTCATCTCAACATTATAAAGAAGAGTTATGGTAATTGGGTCTAGACCTGTACTTTTCAAGGGGTTTACATATTTTTTAAGAATTTTCATTTCAAAATGTTATAAAGAAAATGTGGAAAATTTTGACGACCAGTTAGAACGAGATTCCCTTGTCATTCTAACAAGTTACGCTATGTCATGAGAATAATATTTCAAATAATTAAAGAAAATTTTGGATGACGCCGTTTGGTAAATTATGGAATGAGGTTTGAAGGTTCGTTAGAAGTCGTTCAAATGAGATAGGGTACGTCATTAAAATGAGGATTCCCAAGATTGAATGAGATTATTTTTTTATCAATCACTGAAATGTCATTCGATATTTCATTTGAAGATTGATAGAACAAAAAAGGACATGTCATTTGGATGATGTAATTGGTTGTTCCAACGAATGCACGAGATTTCTTTTTAAATTAAATTTGATCCAAATCTCAAAAGTTTATCCTTTTACAACCAACTTCCTCATAAACAGTGATGTGGGATTAGATGGTTAAATAACTCCTTTTAAACACTTTTCCAAACATTTTTAGAGTTGTTTTCATGATCAAACTCCTCCAATTTTCATCAAAGCCCCTTGTAAATTTACAGATCATTTTATCAAATCAAGAAGACAACCTACATGTTCAAGAATCCTTGTACAGTTCATCTATACTCATTATTTGTGGATCAGAGGCTCTACGGCTGAAAAAAGGCTTATCGGTGATAACCAAAGGAAGACA
Organism: Sambucus nigra; assembly: GCA_949130495.1. Taxonomy (NCBI): domain Eukaryota; kingdom Viridiplantae; phylum Streptophyta; class Magnoliopsida; order Dipsacales; family Adoxaceae; genus Sambucus; species Sambucus nigra. Next base: position 3,249,346 of record OX422218.1, on the reverse strand, counting down.
ACGTTTATGGGTGGTGTTGGACCATGTCGTTGATGTAGATGACTTGAATAACTTCACATTAAACATAGCGAGCTAAGTATTTATAAGTCTTATTATTTCTGTCAAATCTTTTAGATTGCTGAAATAGAGGTTTTGCCCGAAAGTATTTTTTCGTTACTTCTTTGCATGTTTGTTGTTTTGGTTTTCCAAATTTAATTTGTACTGTATCACTGCATGCATACAAAATAAATTCAAGATAAATTTTTATAGAATTAGATTTGTGTGTGGTTTGCGTAGCATACAAATAAATCCATAGAGTCCTCTTTATCAATAACAATTTAATGTGACAAATATGATATTTAATAGGGATGAGACTATTTAGGAAGCAGACTTTGAATGCACATTTAGTTTCATACTTAGAGACTACTAGTGTTACCTTTGTTAGGTTGTGTGACGTACCCTAGGTTTGATACCATCGTGCATTATATGATCCATAAGGTAAACAATAAGCCTAAAAATTGGAAAGTAGATAATTGATAATTAAGTGATTAATTTTAATCATATGGAACACGTATGGGTTTGGAATTAGAATCACATGGTATTTTAGGTTGTTGGATTTTGGTAACTAATAACATACAATCCACTTCAGATGAGAGGAATATGCATTATGATATTGTATCTCAAACTCAGTTAAAATCTTACTCTTCATAAAGTATCTTTTTACATTATTGTTGAATATATTTTTTTACAGGTCTTAGGTGATTTTGTTGTCATAGACATGGATTTAAATTCATTAGAGGAGTATAAGTAGCGATGTTATTGTTAGATTCATTATAGGAGTATCCTTGGCAATCTTACTCCGCACATATGAATACCATACATCTAGTTTTAGCCTCAGAAATTGCACCCAAATTAGAACTTTAATGATCACATCCTTTTCAAAGTTGAGCTATGGACTCTATGGTTCCATTATGAGTGGCTTACGGTAAAAAACCCATGGCCTTAAATCCAGTAGACTATTTAGAGTTTATTTCGTATCAAAACAAATAATGAAAACTCTATACTTCAACAAGTACACTTGTTTTTTCCCACGTGACCCAATCTCCTCTTTACATAACCTTTCGCCAACGCATAAGGCACTATGGTCCCAACACATACGTTACTAAGGCATTTTCCCATCCATGAATTTTTCATTGAACCTCATACATATCGAATCTAATACATACTATTCCATTTACATGACAATGAATAGGAATTTGATTCGGTATTTGACACACATTGATGTCCCAATGAGGCATCATTACATAAACCCATGTGCTTTTATTTCCTTCATTCTATTTTCCCTCGTTGTTTTTCTACACCCTTATCTTATATACTTCATTGACCAAATTGGGAAATTATGTCTCCAACTCAGATCTATGGTGTGGAACCCTTTTAATTTTCTTAGTTTCCCATTTAATTATATCATTTTCTTCCACTTCTCTTCGATTTTCATATTTTTCCTCTTTAAACACATTCTGATATCCTCTTTTGGTCTAAAATCACCAGTTTTTCCAGCGTCATTCTTCTTACTAATTCCACATTGATCGTACTATCTTCCCCATTTCCCTTTCATTTGATCCTTTAACATTCTTTACTACAATCGTTAACTTGAAATTTTCTGCCTCCACTTCATTTTCCTTTAAATGCTTGACACTATCATATTCCATTACATCCTTTTATTTTCTAGTGTCAACATATCATTGGCTGGATCCCCAATAGATTAATCTATTGTAGGTTATCTAAACCTATTAAATCGACTCATCGTTAAGCCATAGATCTAGTTTTTCCAAGGGGTTAGCCCCAGATTTTAAAGTAGAGAGAGTTTCCTAAAATATTATAAATATCAATGAACTCATAAACATGTTAAAATCACGTGGTTATAAAAAAAACATCTTCTTTGAACAATAAGGATTGAATGATCTATTATCTTTGACCTTTTTATTCCTCTCCCTTGTTCTTCTTAAGTTCTCTAATTTTCTTTGGATAATATCATTCATGTTTTGTGTGTAATGTGTTTAATTAATGAGGGTTAAGTCTTTTTAAATATTTTTAATTCCATTGGTTCGTAAAACAACTTAATTAGAAAGCTGTGGAAGTTAAACGATAATAGAATCAAAATATTTTGGTAGTAACCTGCTATAACTATGTCATGAAATGACATTTTTCCAAGGCTTCCCCTTAAGTAATGGGATGATGCAACTATGGAAAACCATGGCTCAAGGATAGGGAATGGAAGAAGCTAAAGAAGAATATAGTAAAGCCGTAGACTCCAGCCAAAGTCTTTTCCCTTAATACCAAAGAAGGTTAGAAGGAAAAGGACCCTATAAGAGGTACTATTAATATTGATGGTAGAAATTACTATTTAATTTTTTATTCCATTATGAAACACTCTTTTGTATCCACTAATTTTTCATAGAAGAGAAAGAATGGGCCAAAGAATTTGAACCCTCCCGAGAATGAAAATTTTATGGATTTATATTAAACTTAGAACAAACGCACACAAATTTAAAATTTTAGAAAATTTTATATTGACTTAATTTAGTTTGAATGTAATGATGGAGTCCAAATTAAATAAGCCAAGTCACATAAACAATCCAAGCAAAAAAAGAAGTTAGGAAAAATCCTTTTTGGCAAAAACCTTTATTTCAGCACTATATCAGAATTGATCGACACTATTTGACTTACAGACTACTTAGCTCATTAAGTATAATTTGCAATTCGTCAAGTCTTCTACATATACATCACAGTTCATCACCGTCCACAAGAAGCAGTCATCCCTCGGTATCCACCGATAAGCCTTTTTCTTAAGAAGTAGAGCCTCGACTCCATAATTCAATTGTAGAGGTGAACTCTACAAGGATTTTTGAACAAGAATGTGTTGTTATTTATTTGGTAAAGTGATCTCTAAATTTCCAAGGGGTTTGGATGAAAAACGATAGTGTTTGATCACAAAAAGAACTCAAAAATGGCTTTGAAAATGGTGAAAATAAGTTGTTTAAAACTCTCATCCCGCATCTCTATTATTAAATAAAAATAGTTGCAAAAAGATAAGCATTAGAGATTTGGATCAGATTTGTTCAAAAACAAAAAAATTGCACGCTCTTTCAAACGACCTGGTATCTTGTTCAAATGGTGTACCCTTTTAGTTCAAAAAATTTTCCATTGAAACTTCAAATGACATTCCAAAGCTTCACCAACTAATAACTTCAGATCTCATTCAAATGTGCGGAACTCATTCTAATGATGTGGCCAATCTCGTTTGAACAACATCTAACAAAACTTTTAACGACATTCCATATTTAACCAAAAGTTGAGGTTCCATATTTTCAACGAAGGAGTCTAGTTCGAATGACACTATTTAAACTCGTTCCAATGACATGTCAACTTCAATTTAACGAGTTATCTAGATTTCAAATTTTTTCTTTAAAAACATTTCGAAAGCATTCTAGATACAAACTATTTAAAAATGACCTCGAAAAATTAATGTCTTTACCAAAACTCTTCATCACCCTTATGAATGTTGTTGTGATGAACGATCTTCAATCTTCCAAATGTCATCAACTTCTTGTCTTCGAATACCTAGAAGTAGTCATGAAGGTTTAGTGAAGTGTAATGGGATAAGATAACTAAAAACTAAATTGAGCAATTATAAAACCTACTCTCAGAAATCTCACCCTTTGGCTATTCCGGTACAAAAAACAAAATGAAGACAAATTGACCCCTAAAAAAATACAACTAATGCCCTTCAAAATTAGTAAAAAAATGCATAAATGTATTAGTCTTCACCTAAAAAATTTTCATATTTTGTTTTCCAAGAAATAAATATCTAGGTAGAATAAATAAAAGTAATGTGATGCGCACGAGTTTTTAATAAAAATAAATAAAACTCCCCCTAAATTTGTTCTCCCCATTTATAACAAAAAAAGGAGTAGAATCTAATCATGAATAATAAGAATCACATGAGGAAGTAAATATATCATCACATAGATACTCAATAAAGAACATGTAATGATAATCCAAAAGTCATAATGTGTTGTTCCCTTATGAAATAACTACATTTCAATTTTTCCATTTTAAAGTATAAGATATACAAAGGACATATAGGTATAAAAATACATATTCACGATGGAATAACACTAAAATATCTTAATCATGAAAAATAAATGTAATTGTATGAAAATTTTCCATAGTCAAATCAGCATACTCATTCACAACTTAGGTACATGAAGTCATGAGACACTTCATTTCTAGACATGCTGGGCATTTCTTAAAGGTTGTGGTTGGTATCTGACCTCCAGGAATTGTCAATTTTTTCTCTATTTATAACGAAGCGGTGGAATTTTTTTAAGTAATTTGAAAATTAGTGAACCGTCGAAGGGTATGTTGTTTTTTTTGCCTTTTGGGGATTTGGGATACCGTCGAGAGTCTGAACGTTAGTACACTGAACAATTTCAAATCCCAGACATCAAAAGTCATCATTGTATCTATAAAAGGATGATTTATCTCCGTTTTTCCTCACTTTAGCAATCGATAATTCCCTTTCATCCCTTGTTGCTTCAACTGCCAGGGTAATAACCTCCCTCCTCCAATTTTTCTTTCTGAGATATTAGAATGGTTTATATTATTGTTGAATATTCTTTGGAGAAGAGGAAAATCCCATATTATATGGTTATGGAATTGGTCTTAGGGCCTTATCATTTATGTGCCTTGGAATAGGGTCATTAGTTAATAACCATATTCATAGCTGAGTGTGGGATTACTTTTCCTCCCAATAATTTATTTTTCAAACTCTGCCAATATTTTAATGTGGCCCTTGCCAAATTACCCTCAATAGTTGGAGAGTAGTGAACTCGATTAACCGTCTTAATGAATTTTATAGGACTCGCATATGAATAAAAGAGCTGATGTATTATTATAGTTGGGGAACTACTACGGATAATACTCACTATTTGAAGACACATCAGGCTAACAAGGCATTGGTGGTAAATTTTCTTGATTCCAATAAGGACTTTTGAGATTATAGAGTTTGGATAAAGAATTGGAATTATGCCTCCTTCCTGAGGGTGTAAGATACAATGGTCTGAGGTGGTCCCAAGCAAGGTGTGGCATAGGTCGTCCACTTATAACATATGTATTTTTTTATGTTTTCTTTTTTATTTATTGATGCACCGACTATTATATTGCACATGTTTTTCTACAGAGAGAAGGAAAAAGGATTGCCCCATTACTTTAAAGTCAACTATTGGGATTTGAAGTTTATTTGCCCCGTTAGATTCTGTATTGTTGGAGTACTAAGGTTCCATAACATCATATATATCTCGGCCTATAGAGGATAACCCTTCAGTCCCCATCGTCCTAGAAGACTCTATTTTATTCTTATCTATAAAAACTACCGAATCTCCTTTATATGAAGAAGAAGAAGAAGAAGAATGAGGAGGAGATACTGTGTTTGGAGGAACTTCTCCCTCATTTTATTCTTTGGATTTATCCACTATTCTAACCATTCTCTCTACCCCTGAGAAAAATGGTTAAAAGAAACATTCCCATTCTCGTTATTGGATCCATGTCTACTCCTCCTGCTGAGAAGAACAAGGATGTAGGGAAAAGTTCCAAATAACTAGTAATAGTGACCAATGAGGAGATAAAGAGCTCAGAGCCTCAATTTAAGAGATTGAGGAAAGGTCCTGCCGCATAATAGGAGTTAGTTCAAAAATACCTAGGCTGACTCGGCCTCTGCAGAGGCTACCACTGTGGAAGTGAACTCTAATTTGGCCAATTATTTGATTGGTTCGTGTGTTCTCCCTACTGACAGGTCGGTAGATGCTCTTTTTTTCAGGGCGAGGTTGAAAGAATCTAGCTTTAGTAATGACATACTCTTATTCCTTGTTTGACAAATTTTATACTTATTACTCACTGATACTTTTGACCTTTAAATTTTCTATTTTTGGTGGACTATGACCAAAAACTGATGGGAGATGATTAATTAGGCATAAATTCTTTGCATTTATTCCCGTAATTTAGAGTCTTTTAACATTCCGTGCAACATAATTCAGTTGATTTATCCCATATTATTTCTATTGACATTTCCTAATGAGTATGTAGAGCTTCGTGTATTTCTCAGAGTTTTTATAGGTCCTTAGTGCACGAGAAGAAAGAAAAAAATTGGAGGAAGGAAAGAAGAAAAAGGTATAAAAGTCAAAAGGGTAAAAGAGTAAATCGAAGCTGTAATTTGGATAATAATCCTAAAGAAGAGTTGAATACCTCAAGTCTATGAGCGCATAGGAAGAAAACACAATCGAAAGCTCAAGTTACAAAGCTTCAAAATTGAGAGAAAAATCACAAGGAAGGAGGGATCAAGGAGAACCAAACCCATGGAAGTAAAAAGGAACCGATTCAGATGTTGATAAACTCCCTGATAGACCAAACTGAACCGATAGCGTGAAAAACGAACCGGTCCAATGGTGAAGAATGTTTCTGAATAGACCAAACTGAACCGAGAGCATGGAAAATGAACCGGTTTTGTTGTAGTAAAAATTAGTCGTAAAGGGAAAATAGAACCGATGGATCTAACAAGATCGATTCAGTTATCAAATTTATGAATTATCCTCTTTCTAAATAAGAGTTGTACATGGTTAAAACTCTTGTGAAAACAGTGTATATATTCTAACGTATCCCTAGGGTTTAGCAAGTCTTTTTAGAGTTAATTTAGAGTCATTTTAATTTAGAGAGAAATTAGAGAATAACCCTAGAAGTTTTACAAGTTTTGATATGCAATTCAGAATTCTGCAAGTGAAGTTGTTATTTCTTCTTATTCTTTATTTGAATTTACTTAATTTCGTGCAAAGTTTATTTAATTAAAAGTGTTCTTAATTTATTTTTCTCATTTAGTTTTTACATCATGATGGTTTTAATTTCCTGCACTCTAGATAATATTTGTTTTGTTAATCGTAGTATGGTAGGCTAGATTTCTAAGGGTTGGGGTGCATGAACCCAACCCGATGTCGTTGTGACACCCCGACTAATTAAACCCCGGGTAGCTACTCCTTTATAAAATTAATTCAAAATGCCAAGTTGGCTCAGTTAATAGCATCACTGTCGAAAACGTTTTATTATTACTAACCACTTAGTATTTAAAAAGTAAGTGCCAAATTTTATTAAATCTGATTAACATGCAACAAGAGTAATGAATAACTAAATAACACCATTCACCATACTGAAGTAAAACGAATAACGATCACAAAATGTAAATAAACTCTGGAGGAAAAACTCCTCAATACAAATCCCACAACTGATAAGTAAACTGAAATAAATAACTAAAACTGAATACTGAGCAATACATGCTAGAGTCTGAAAACTGAAATGTAAAAATGTCTAATAGAATTGGGCAACATGCCCTACAACTGATAGATGCTGAAACTGGAATCCAAATGAGAGAGGCGTCTAAAAGCAAGTCCCTGTAGCTTCCACAAACAGCTACAGCTCGTCACCTGAATGAGAATCCTATGCTTGGTGTCCCTGCGGCTGGGCACCTAAAAAATGGTGTTACAAGAAAAAGAGATTTGAAAAGCAAACGGGTCAGAGCCCGAATGTGTTATATTTTAAAAACCTGCAAGTGCTTTAAAAACATTTAAAACATTAAATGCAAAGTACATGTTAGGACGTGCACTCACATTATATTCTCACCTCTCGTCTAACTGTGCACACCTAACGCAAGTACCCATCTATAACTACCCTTTCCACTAGCTAAGTGACAACGTAACTAGCTAGACTACCAAAGGTTCTACCCATCTTACTCGGTTAATTTAACATAACAACGCTCGTAATTTAATAGAGGTTTAACGTAAACTCAGTTACTAACTATACCATTGATATACTATCAACTAACTCATTATATATCTCGAAACAATACCGTAATATTTTTACAACATTAACATGAGGATTTCCATTAATTTAAGCGTATATTATTCACATCATAAATATACGACACAAGCACCCCGAGAACTAAGCTGCGGCGCACACATACTCTGCTATCCATCCCGGTACATCACGTACATAAGGATTACATATTCCAAATCTCTCAGGAATAGTTTACCGATAACAACATCACAAATAATGGAGGCGAACACAGTCACCATCACATGGGTCACGCACATACCTACGCTCCCATGATCAGCGGACTTATTAATATCACAATAAGTCTTTCAATGATCTATGTTCATCAAGGTACCAGTCTATATCCCCCCCGTAGGCACACAAGGATTAGAGGGTCCTAAGCGAACGTAACCTCCCCCGTGATAGCAAGTATGGTAGGTATGTTATACACATAAACTATATACTAAGCATTCACACATCTTAGATATCACCATTTTAATAAGGTATTTTCTACATCATTATACCATTATACCAAACTTATATATTTAAAGTCTCCCGTTAATATAAGGTTAAATTGCCGACACGTCTCACGCCGTAATCCCTTATCCTTAAAATCTATCTTAAATAGACTATTAAGTTCCGATTATTCCCAAATATAACATCTTTATTCTTAAGGTCTTTACTTCTGCCCTAAACCTTATTTCATTAAATTACTCAATTCTACACTATTAACCCAAACGTTATCTCACTTAACAAATTTCAATAATCTAGAATAATTCTTCGAATTGTATTCAAAATAAAGTCCACTATAATAATCACACCTACTGGTCTTCCTCAAGGTTGAGGGTATTCATAAGGTCCACAAACATATTCTCTGAGAGTTTCCACCATTAAAATCAAATTAAGGAATATTTCACATTCTGGGAAGGTCGATCGATCGACCTATGAATGTCGCTCGATCGATATAGTCGATCGATCGACTGATGAATGTCGATCGATCGATCGAACAGGTATGGCTACGGACTGCCTCGTTTTGCAGATTTTAATCCATCCCAAAACTAATTTCTAACATATGATTCTCAGATATAACGTCATAGTAATGCCATATAACAATCCTATAGTATTACTAACGTCCATAAATCAATAATTCAACATCTAAAGGTTACATATGGATCAATCTTCATCAAAAACCTAGTTTTTCCAGATTTTCTCAAGAACATGAACCCTAACAAAATATCATCATCAAATCCCAGAATTTAATTCGTTTTTCTTTCACCCAATCATGTATTCACATCAGATTAATCGTCACCAACTATTCTACATGCAATTTATCCTCAAAATTCAGACCTAAGTTCAATTAATCATGGGTTTTCATTCATCTTCCAATAACAATTATAAATCTTCAATTTGCTAACATGGAAAGAACATTTGCTGAAGTTAAACATAATTAAACCACTTGCCTTGGTTTGATTTCGAATCTGGTGTTGATTTGTAATCTCTTTCTGCAGATTTCCTCTATCTCTCTCCTTCTCCAAGCTCTCCTTCAATGGTGGCTCAAGGTGGCTAGGGTTTGGTTTGAAGGAAACTTATGAAAACCTAATATAATAAACCTCCGTAGCTTGTTGGGTTAATAAGGGTTGGTTGGGTCAATCCTTATCAGATTATAACTCTCCATTTTCGTCACTTTTAATTACCCAAAAATACCAAATTACTAAAATACCCTTTATGGTGCCGGGATGGCCTAAAAATACCCCGGAACCCAAACTATACCCCCGGCTAGTGTTTTCTGACTATCTCGACCCTTCCGGACGCGTTGGCGCACTCAAAACGACCATACGGGTAATAGATTTTTAATTCACTTTTAATATCAAAATATCATACCGTGACGCGGCGGTCCCACGCGTCTCAACAAAATTTCTAAAATGCCGTATATAAATCCCACGACAAATTTTATAATACCAAGTTCATATATAATCATATATGCACATAATCAAATACCAATTCGCATCACATTAGTATTATTATTCCGGATTAATTTCCAATTAATACGCAATTTAATTAATTAATCCCAAAATAAATATAGTCAAAAATACGGGGTATTACATAATCCCCCCCTAATAACTGAATTTCGTCCCGAAATTCGAAACTAGAAAGTACCTGCTAAAAACAGCTCTGGATAACGCTCGCGCATCTCATCCTCGCGCTCCCATGTGGACTCCTCGACATTGTGATGTCGCCACTGAACACGTACTAACGGGACTATCTTTGACCGCAGTTTCCTCTTGCTTCGGTCCAAAATAGCAATTGGCCCCTCCTCGTAGGAGCTATCCGGCTGGAGATCGATGTCCTCCACAGCAATGTGCGAAAGAGCCAAATTATCTCTAAGGTATTTCCTCAGCGAGGAAATGTGAAACACATCGTGGATCCGATGCAAGTGCTCCGGTAATCCAAGTCTATACGCGACTGGTCCGATCCGCTCTATAATAGGGAACGGTCCCACATACCTCGGTGCCAACTTCCCCTTCTTCCCGAATCGCATAATCCCCTTCATCGGAGAAACCCTGAGCAAAACCTGGTCCCCCACTTGGAACTCCCTGAAAAACCTCTTCGCATCAGCATAACTCTTTTGCCTGTCTTGAGCTACCCGAATGCGACTCCGAATCAACTCAATCCTTGCCGAAGTATCCTGGATCACTTCTGGCCCAAGTAATTTGTTGTCCCCCACCTCCAACCAACATGCTGGGGAACGACAAGGCCTACCGTACAATGCCTCAAACGGAGCCATGCCAATAGTGAACTGATAGGAGTTGTTGTAAGCAAACTCCACCAGTGGAAGGTACTGCTCCCATCCACCCCCGAAGTCAATAATGCACATGTGTAGCATGTCCTCCAACATCTGGTTGGTGCGCTCTGTCTGCCCATCGGTCTGCGGGTGATAAGCCGTACTCAACCGCAATTCCGTGCCCATGGCCTCCTAGAAACTCTCCCAAAACCTCGAAACAAATATCTTGTCTCTGTCAGACACGATATTCAGGGGCACACCGTGAAGTCTCACAATCTCTGAAATGAAAAGCTGGGCATACTGTCCCGTAGTGTAGTCAGTCCTTACGGGTAAGAAGTGAGCGACCTTGGACAACCTGTCCACAATCACCCAAATGGAGTCGTGACCCCTCTGCGACGTAGGCAACCCCGTGACAAAATCCATGGATATGCTCTCCCACATCCACACCGGAACCTCCAACGGCTGTAGCAATCCTGCTGGTCTCTGATGGTCCACTTTTACAAGCTGACAAGTGGCGCATTTCGAGACAAACTCAGCGATATCTCTCTTCATACCGCTCCACCAATATTGCCGTCTCATGTCTTGGTACATTTTGTCCCCTCCGGGATGTACCGCGAACCGTGAGCCGTGCGACTCAGCCATAACATCGTGCCGTAATTCTTCCCCTTCCGGAACTACCAACCTCCCATTGAAGCGCAATCCCCCGTCTGAGCTAACGGTATAGGACTCGGCTCCCTCTGTAAGTAATCGAACTATCTGCTCCTGACAGAATGGGTCATCGGCCTGTGCCCTTACTACCTTCGTGACAATCTGCGGTGTAACGGTCATCGCAGACATGAAAGATCGGGCCACTGCATCCTGGTGTCCCAATTCCTTCCACTTAGCCTTCCACACCTCTGCCACCTCATCTGCTGGCCTGCGGCTCAACGCGTCTGCTACCACGTTAGCCTTACCCGGGTGGTACTGGATGTTGAATTGGTAGTCCTTCACAAACTCAAGCCACCTACGCTGCCGCATGTTCAACTCCTTCTGCGTGAACAGATACTGTAGGGACTTGTGGTCCGTGAACAACTGAAACTTCTCCCCCAAAAGATAGTGCCTCCAAATCCGTAAGGCAAATACCACTGCTGCCAACTCCAAATCATGCGTGGGGTAATTCTTCTCATGAGGCTTAAGCTTACGGGAAGCATAAGCTATGGCCTGTCTCTCCTGCTGCAAAACACCTCCAAGCCCTTGCAAAGACGCATCGGTGTAAACCAAATACTCAACTCCCGGTCTCGGCAATGCTAACACAGGTGCTGAGGTCAATTTGTCCTTCAACTCGTCGAATGCCAACTGACAGGCATCACTCCAGATATATGGCACACCCTTACGAGTAAGATGTGTCAAAGGACCTGCTATCTCCGAGAAACCCCGAATAAATCTCCTGTAGTATCCTGCTAAGCCCAAGAAACTACGAATCTCCGTTGGTGTCGTGGGCTGTCCCCACTCCCTCACCGCTGACACCTTTCCCGGATCAACTGATATCCCCTGGTCGGAAATAATGTGACCCAAGAACTGGACCTCCTTCAGCCAAAACCCGCACTTCTCATATTTTGCATACAGCTCGTTCTGACGAAGTGTCTGCAAAACCTGCCTCAAATGCTCGGCGTGCTCCTCCTCCGTCTGAGAGTAAACCAGAATGTCATCAATGAAGACAATGACAAACTGATCTAGGAAATCTCTGAACACTCTGTTCATCAAGTCCATAAACACAGCTGGAGCGTTGGTCAAGCCGAAAGGCATAACCCGAAACTCGTAAGAACCATATCTCGACAGGAACGCAGTCTTCGAGACATCCTCCTCCCTGATACGCAACTGATGGTATCCCGACCTCAAGTCAATCTTCGAGAAGAAAGAAGCTCCTCTCAACTGGTCGAATAGGTCATCGATTCGAGGCAACGGATACTTATTTCGTATCGTGACCTTATTCAACTCTCGGTAGTCCACACACAATCTCAGTGAACCGTCCCTCTTCTTCACGAACAACACAGGGGCACCCCACGGTGAAGTACTCCTCCGAATAAACCCCTGACCCAACAAATGCTCAATCTGATCCCGTAGCTCTCGCATCTCAGCCGGAGCCATACGGTACGGTGCACGTGCTATAGGTCTCGTACCCGGTAGCAAATCAATAACGAAATCTATCTCTCGACTGGGTGGTAAGCCTGGTATCTCTTGAAACACATCCGAATACTCCCTGACAACCGGGATCGAATCTAAAGGAATAACAACCTCCTTAGAGGTATCCTCCTCTATGTAATACAGATGAGCGGTCGATCCTCCCTCTGGGCGAGGCATCGCCACTATAAACATCTCCTGCCCCGGAATGGCAAAAACAATGCTCTCGCTGAAGCAATCAATCATGGCCCTATATGCTACGAGCCAATCCATACCGATGATCACATCATGGACATGCATGTCTAACACTAACATGTCCGCAGGTAATACCAAACCACCAACCTCTACTCCCACTCCCCGGCATATAAAGAAAATAAGTGACCCACTCCCTAATGGTGAGTCGACACACGTCACTGTGCTCTCTGCCGTAGCTAACAATCCTAAAGCTTTCGCGAAGTGTGTAGCAATAAAACAGTGTGTAGCACCCGTATCAAATAACACCCGACCCATAGTGCCATGGATAGGAAACGTACCCTCGATCGCGGGAGGTGCCTGTGGAACTGCAGCCTGGTTGACGTTGTAGACACGTCCATACTGTAGCTGCCCCTGCTGAGCTGGGACTGCTGGGATGGGTGGCAATGCTGCCATCTGTGGCGGTGCAGGAAGAGCGGCGGGAAACATAGGCCTCTGCGGCTCCTGGCGAGCACCCTGCTGCTGCTGCTGTGGGGCCCTGCCCCTATCAGGACAATCCTGTCGCTTGTGGCCAATCTTGCCACAGACGAAGCACTTCCCTGGGAAGTTCCCTCCCTTCTGTCCCCGGCCCTGGTGGCCGTTACCGTTCCTCCCTTGGCCCTGCTGGCCCTGATGGAACTGCTACCCATTCTGCCCCTGCTGGCCCTGCTGACCGTTTGGACCCTCATGGCCCTGGCGGAAACCTCCCTGTCCCTGCCTGTAGTTCCCTGATCGGAACCTCTTATTGTCCCCCTGCTGGGTACCCTGCTCAGTCTGTCTCTGCCCCTGACCGGTCTGTGACCCGCTGGCACCATGTCCTCTAGTCCTGCCCTGATGGCTAGACTCCCCTGACCGCTTGCCCTCGGCCATATGAAAACGGTGGTCCTGGCAGTGTAGTAATGCAGCGTTAACCACATCAGAATACGAGGCCAACGATAGGTTCCCTAGCAAATACTGACGGATCCTCCAATTCAACCCATCAGTGAACTTCTCTATCTTCTTCTTCTCTGTTGGAATCTCGTCTGGAACGATATTCAACAGGTTAGTGAACTCGGCCTCATACTCGGCCACTGTCTTGCTCTCCTGCCTCAGACTCATAAGCTTCCTCCTCATCTCTGTATGAACTGCGGATGGAAAGTACTTGCGGTCGAACCGCACCCAGAACTCCTGTATCGTGAGGGTATCCCTCTCCTCCGCGGTGGTAATGGACTCCCACCACTGCAGCGCAGATCCAACTAGCTTGAAAGTAGCTAGCACCTGTTTCTGAACATCAGTGCACTCATGCATCCTCAAGTGCCTCTGCATATCCTTCCTCCATTGGCTCGATACAATCACATCTGAGCTTCCTGCAAAATCTGGCGGATGCGCTTTCTGAAAAGCGTCACGTACACGTTCCCAAGCAGACGGGAATGCATTAACCTGGACTGGCGCGGCAACCGGCGCCTGAGGGGGTGCCTGCTGAACAACGGCAATCGCGGCATTCACCGCTTGAGCTACTATAGCTGCAACCTCAGTGGCGTTCAACATGCCCTGAACTGGAGCGGGCTGGGGTTCGGGCATTGCATTCCTGGGAACTCGTCGTGCACGTCGTGGAGGCATCTGAAATAAGAACAAAGTTTATAAGTCTACAGTTATAAACTTTAAAATAGCTGAAGAACGAAACGTACACAATAAGAGTACAACAGTCCTAAAATATAGGGCTCTATATCAAAGAAAACGTAGCGGAAACATAATAGCCGTACAGATCCTAAAGGACACTAGAACCTGATGCTCTGATACCACCTGTGACACCCCGACTAATTAAACCCCGGGTAGCTACTCCTTTATAAAATTAATTCAAAATGCCAAGTTGGCTCAGTTAATAGCATCACTGTCGAAAACGTTTTATTATTACTAACCACCTAGTATTTAAAAAGTAAGTGCCAAATTTTATTAAATCAGATTAACATGCAACAAGAGTAATGAATAACTAAATAACACCATTCACCATACTGAAGTAAAACGAATAACCATCACAAAATGTAAATAAACTCTGGAGGAAAAACTCCTCAATACAAATCCCACAACTGATAAGTAAACTGAAATAAATAACTAAAACTGAATACTGAGCAATACATGCTAGAGTCTGAAAACTGAAATGTAAAAATGTCTAATAGAATTGGGCAACATGCCCTACAACTGATAGATGCTGAAACTGGAATCCAAATGAGAGAGGCGTCTAAAAGCAAGTCCCTGTAGCTTCCACAAACAGCTACAGCTCGTCACCTGAATGAGAATCCTATGCTTGGTGTCCCTGTGGCTGGGCACCTAAAAAATGGTGTTACAAGAAAAAGAGATTTGAAAAGCAAACGGGTCAGAGCCCGAATGTGTTATATTTTAAAAACCTGCAAGTGCTTTAAAAACATTTAAAACATTAAATGCAAAGTACATGTTAGGACGTGCACTCACATTATATTCTCACCTCTCGTCTAACTGTGCACACCTAACGCAAGTACCCATCTATAACTACCCTTTCCACTAGCTAAGTGACAACGTAACTAGCTAGACTACCAAAGGTTCTACCCATCTTACTCGGTTAATTTAACATAACAACGCTCGTAATTTAATAGAGGTTTAACGTAAACTCAGTTACTAACTATACCATTGATATACTATCAACTAACTCATTATATATCTCGAAACAATACCGTAATATTTTTACAACATTAACATGAGGATTTCCATTAATTTAAGCGTATATTATTCACATCATAAATATACGACACAAGCACCCCGAGAACTAAGCTGCGGCGCACACATACTCTGCTATCCATCCCGGTACATCACGTACATAAGGATTACATATTCCAAATCTCTCAGGAATAGTTTACCGATAACAACATCACAAATAATGGAGGCGAACACAGTCACCATCACATGGGTCACGCACATACCTACGCTCCCATGATCAGCGGACTTATTAATATCACAATAAGTCTTTCAATGATCTATGTTCATCAAGGTACCAGTCTATATCCCCCCCGTAGGCACACAAGGATTAGAGGGTCCTAAGCGAACGTAACCTCCCCCGTGATAGCAAGTATGGTAGGTATGTTATACACATAAACTATATACTAAGCATTCACACATCTTAGATATCACCATTTTAATAAGGTATTTTCTACATCATTATACCATTATACCAAACTTATATATTTAAAGTCTCCCGTTAATATAAGGTTAAATTGCCGACACGTCTCACGCCGTAATCCCTTATCCTTAAAATCTATCTTAAATAGATTATTAAGTTCCGATTATTCCCAAATATAACATCTTTATTCTTAAGGTCTTTACTTCTGCCCTAAACCTTATTTCATTAAATTACTCAATTCTACACTATTAACCCAAACGTTATCTCACTTAACAAATTTCAATAATCTAGAATAATTCTTCGAATTGTATTCTAAATAAAGTCCACTATAATAATCACACCTACTGGTCTTCCTCAAGGTTGAGGGTATTCATAAGGTATACAAACATATTCTCTGAGAGTTTCCACCATTAAAATCAAATTAAGGAATATTTCACATTCTGGGAAGGTCGATCGATCGACCTATGAATGTCGCTCGATCGATATAGTCGATCGATCGACTGATGAATGTCGATCGATCGATCGAACAGGTATGGCTACGGACTGCTTCGTTTTGCAGATTTTAATCCATCCCAAAACTAATTTCTAACGTATGATTCTCAGATATAACGTCGTAGTAATGCCATATAACAATCCTATAGTATTACTAACGTCCATAAATCAATAATTCAACATCTAAAGGTTACATATGGATCAATCTTCATCAAAAACCTAGTTTTTCCAGATTTTCTCAAGAACATGAACCCTAACATAATATCATCATCAAATCCCAGAATTTAATTCGTTTTTCTTTCACCCAATCATGTATTCACATCAGATTAATCGTCACCAACTATTCTACATGCAATTTATCCTCAAAATTCAGACCTAAGTTCAATTAATCATGGGTTTTCATTCATCTTCCAATAACAATTATAAATCTTCAATTTGCTAACATGGAAAGAACATTTGCTGAAGTTAAACATAATTAAACCACTTGCCTTGGTTTGATTTCGAATCTGGTGTTGATTTGTAATCTCTTTCTGCAGATTTCCTCTATCTCTCTCCTTCTCCAAGCTCTCCTTCAATGGTGGCTCAAGGTGGCTAGGGTTTGGTTTGAAGGAAACTTATGAAAACCTAATATAATAAACCTCCGTAGCTTGTTGGGTTAATAAGGGTTGGTTGGGTCAATCCTTATCAGATTATAACTCTCCATTTTCGTCACTTTTAATTACCCCAAAATACCAAATTACTAAAATACCCTTTATGGTGCCGGGATGGCCTAAAAATACCCCGGAACCCAAACTATACCCCCGGCTAGTGTTTTCTGACTATCTCGACCCTTCCGGACGCGTTGGCGCACTCAAAACGACCATACGGGTAATAGATTTTTAATTCACTTTTAATATCAAAATATCATACCGTGACGCGGCGGTCCCACGCGTCTCAACAAAATTTCTAAAATGCCGTATATAAATCCCACGACAAATTTTATAATACCAAGTTCATATATAATCATATATGCACATAATCAAATACCAATTCGCATCACATTAGTATTATTAACCCGGATTAATTTCCAATTAATACGCAATTTAATTAATTAATCCCAAAATAAATATAGTAAAAAATACGGGGTATTACAGTCGTTTACACGTGTAGAAAATTAGTTTTGAATTAAATACTGATTGAATCGTGTTGTGTAGTGAACACAACCATCGTAGATATTTTAACCTCATTTGCCCTAAACAATCGGGGTGTTTAAAAGGAGATGTGCATGCTAGCAACAACAACACTGCTTTATTCTTGCTCTTGATTACGTATGATGCGGGCTTGCACCCTCATATATGTAATGCTTGGGATTAATAAAGACCAAGTTTAATCATCAATCTAATTTGAAAGCTACTTTTATATCTGGCAACATATTAGGGGTTGGGGGATTGTATTCCAACCTAGTTTCATCATTCGTATTTAATCACCTGCAGTAGTTCTAATTTTGTGCATGTAGTTTAGTTAGTAATTTTAATTTTAATTTGGATTTAGATAGTAGACTTTAATTCTAAAATTAAATCACCTTTTCGTTCCTTTTCTAGAGTCAGTTTAGGGTTAGTCACCTTTCCTACGTCGTCAAGAGCGATTGTCCTATTCCTTGAGGATTCGACCTCGACTTACCAGGATTATTACTTGAGCGCCCGGTTTGCACTTGAACCGTAATTAGTATGCACTAGAGACACAATTTTAGTCGCACCAAGTTTTTGGCGCTGTTGTTGGGGAACTAGGTAGACTTTTAAGTTACTTTATTTAATCCCCAAATTTGATTCCAAAATTTCACAAGCCAAAATAATCAAAAAAATAAAAAATCCAATAAAATTCAAAAAAGTAAAAAAGAGAAACAAAATTTCTTTATATCCCTCACAGTCCGTTAATGCAAAATTCACCTCATACCCCTCAAGCTACTCTAACACAAATTCAAGAAAAACTCATAGTTGAGTACGACCCTGATAGCCCACACACTCCTTGTGTCCCATAATTCTAGGTTCCACCTCTTACACCTCTAAACTCCATTACAAGCCACAGACTGAGTCACACTTCTAGGACACCGAGTGAGAATTTCTAATCTTTCGGAGAAATAGAGATGTCGGATATTGCCAATTTCTCTACGGGCGAGGGAAACCTACCATATCGTCCCATGAAAGATCTTCTATATCCTGAGTGAACTGTCACCCCTAGGTGCATCCTAATTCCATACAATGTCGGGCAGTTCCACTTTCATAATGGGATGATAAAGATTCTCCCCATATTTCATGGTCTAGACACGGAGAAGCCGTACATACACATCCGTGGGTTTGAAGATGCACGCGAAACATTTAGTGATCAAGCTTGCACATAAGATGTCATACATCTCAAAATTTTCTCCTTCTCCTTAAAGGATAGATCTAAGACCTGGCTATGTTCTTTACCACCAAACTCTATTATGTCCTGGAAGGATATGCAATCGAAATTTCTCTTGAAATTCATTCCACAACATAGAACCAACTTTGTCAAGGCTCAAATTCAATCCTTTCACCAACAAGATAATGAGTATTTTGACCATTGTTGGGAACGATTGCAAGATTTAGATTACGCGTGCCCACATCACGGATTTGAAAAGCATCATTATATCTCTTTCTTCCATAATGGGCTTACTGTCACGTCCAAGCAACTCGTGCAAACTATGTCTGAAAAACCGTTCTGGGAGATAGATGAAAATGATGTTGATGCTCATCTTAGGTATGTCACTGAGACTACCCAAGCATGGGATACATCTGAACCCAACACCCAAAATTGGGTCCGCTAGACGTACTCTACTCCTTTTGCATCCGGAATCTACCATTTGGACAAGGATGCTGAGTGAAAGTATCAGTTTAATCACCTTGCTAGACAAATAGAGGATATCCGTGAATCCTATTCAAGAGAAACTATCGGACCTACTGGAGCCGTGAAAGAGAAAGTGTGTGCTATTTACGAGGTGGGACATTAATCGAAGGAATGTTCGATGATCCTCGCCTATAAAGTTATACTTACCGAGTAAGTGGATGCGATTTGGGGGATTTAAGGAAACTTGTACAAGCTTTCGTGGAGAAACCATCCTGGTTTTAGCTATGGCAAACAACACGCTGCGTTGAAACCACTGCACATGTTGCCTTACCTCCACCCCCAATTTCCACAAGCGCCACCTATGCAGCCACACATGCAAGCACCACCTCCATCACCATACATCACCCCACCATGGAGGACTCTTGAGGACAATTTAAATTAGTTAATCCAAGCTCAAAATGCAATCAACTGAGATGCACGCTAGCATATCTAGGTTTCAATCCTCGTTAAATATCCATGAGAAGGGAAAGTTTCTTGCTAAAGGCCAATGACCTCCTTAAGGTCAAGCCAATGTTATCTCTACATCATCCGATCAGTAAGAGCAATGCCAAGCCGTCACCACTCTACGTAGTGGGCGAGTTGTTGATTTATCACCTCCCTCACAGGAGGAACCAAAAGACAAGGAGGTTTCGCCCGAAATGAAAGAGACCGAAGTAGTCCCCTTGAAGAAGATGAAATTCATATGGTGGATATCATAGAGGAAGTAGTAGAGGAGCACATTGAGACAACCATGGGTGGGGATGCCTTAAAAACATGTCGAGTGAGAGGTGTTGGGAGTGGGGTTCCGTATACTGAGTTTGAAGTGAGAGGTTGAGGAGTTGAAGGTGATATTAGATGAGGGAGAGTCAATTAAAGACTTGAGAGATATTCACCGGGTTTCTAGATTCGAGGAGCTACCCCCAAGGGAGTCATGCAT
The DNA here is from genome assembly GCA_949130495.1 of Sambucus nigra. NCBI lineage: Eukaryota > Viridiplantae > Streptophyta > Magnoliopsida > Dipsacales > Adoxaceae > Sambucus > Sambucus nigra. The sequence continues at coordinate 3,228,838 of OX422218.1, read as the reverse complement.
GATCCCCTCTGAAGAAAAATTTCCCACCCACGAATTGAAGAAACTACCATCTAACGTAAAATATGCTTATTTAGGAGAGGATGAGACATTTCCTGTTGTTGTCTCCTCAATCCTAGATAAAGAGCAAGAGGGTAAGTTGTTAGCCATTTAGAGGAACCATAGAGGTGCTTTTGGTTGGATCATAGCATATTTAAAGGGTATAACTCCCCTGATTTGTACCCATAAAATCCACCTTGAGGAGGACGTGAAGCCCTCAAGGGAAATGCACAAAAGATCTAACTCGAAGATGAAAGACGTAGTACATGCTGAAATTATTAAATTGTTGGACGCGAAATCATCTACCCAATCTCGAACAAAAAATGGGTGAGTCCTCTCCAAGTCTTTCGAAGAAGTTCGATATGACCGTGATTCAAAATGCTAAGGGTGAATAAATACCCCAACATAGCACCACCGGGTGGCGTATTTTCATTAATTACCAAAAACTCAATGCGAGTACGAGAAAAGATCATTTCCCCTTGCCATTCATTGATAAAATGCTAGAATCAGTAGTTGGACACCCGTATTATTACTTCTTACATGGTTATTTCGGATATAACCAAATAGAGGTAGATGTTTTGGACCAAGAGAAGATGACTTTCACTGTCCATTTGGCACGTTTGAATATAGACGGATGCCTTTCATCTTGTACAATGCACCCGCTACCTTTCAACAGTGTATGCTTAGTCTCTTTAGCGACATGGTTGAAAGAGGCCTTGAAGTTTTCATGGACTATTTTAGAATTCTTGGACCCTATTTTGACCTTTGTCTTGTGAATCTTGAGAAATTTCTTGCCCCGTGTGTGGAAGAGAACATAGTGCTGAATTGGGAAAAATGCCATTTTATGGTAACAAAATGAATAATTCTTGGCCACAGTGTGTCGTCCAAGGGAATCGAGGTAGATCAGGCTAAAATATTTGTCATAGCTGAGCTACCCCTACCTAAATAACTTAAGGATGTGCGCTCCTTCTTAGTCTATGCAGGAATTTATCAAGGATTTTAGTGCCACCCCGCCCGTTGAGTAACCTACTTATAAAGGATGCCCCCTTTGAGTGGAACGAAGCATGACAAGGTGCTTTTGATAAACTAAAAAGCCTGCTTGTTTCCACTCCCATCATGTAAGCTCTGGATTGGTCTCTCCCATTTGAGCTTATGTATGATGCGAGTGATTAATCGGTAGGGATTGTTTTGGGCCAGATAAAGGATAAAAAAGTTTGTGTCATCTACTATGCTATCCGGACTTTAACCGGACCGCAATTTAATTACTCCACTACGGGGAAGGAATTGCTAGTGGTAGAGTTCTCCCTTGATAAATTTTGCTCGTACCTCATTGGTTCACCCATTACTTGCTTTACTGACCACATGGCACTAAAATTCCTCCTTGCCAAAAAAGATTCTAAATCGTGCCCCATAAGGTGGATCCTACTCCTACAAGAGTTTACTCTCTCCATTAAAGACAAAAAAGGGGTAGAAAATGTCATTGCTGATAAGTTATCACGACTCTCGTCCGACACGCCTGGTAATCCAATACCCATAGATGAGTATTTTATGAATGAGTAACTATTTTCCACCTCTTCTCTTCCCTGATTTACATACACAGTTAACTACCCTGTCACGGGAGTCATCATTCCCGACTCGACACTATAAGAAAATAAGAGGTTCATTACTTGGTCCCGCATGTTTTTCTACGATGATTCATTCCTATTTAAATATTGTACGGACCAAATCATCTGACATTGTGTGCCGGATGATGAGACTCACAACATTATCCATTTTTATCATACGAAAGAATGTGGAGGCCACTTTTCTACGGACAAGATAACCGTTAAGATCTGTCAAAGAGGCCTCTATTGGACCACAATATTTTGGGATGTAAATGCATATTGTAAATCTTACGATAGGTGTCAACGGATGGGGGCTATCACTCGTCAATACATGATGCCATTAACCCCTATAATCATCATCGAGATATTTGACTGTTAGGGTATAGACTTCATGGGCCCTTTCCCCCCGTACTTTGTCTTCCTATACATCCTCGCTGCAGTAGATTACGTGTCTAAATGGGTGGAGGCTGTAGACACCAACACGAATGACATTAAAGTGGTTATTAAGTTCTTACAAGAACATGTACTCTATCGCTTCGGTGCTCTAAAGGCAATAATTTGTGATAACGGCAAGCACTTTTGTAACATGCCATTTGAGAATCTTATGAGAAAGTATGGACTTGTTCACAAGCTTGGAATAACTTATCACCCTCAAACGAGTGGGCAAGCCGAGCTAGCGAATTGTGAAATAAAAAAGATACTTGAAAAGACCGTCGACCTTAATAGGAAATATTGATCCCTTAGATTGAACGACGCGCTATGGGCTTAGGACTACATGCAAGAAACCCCTCGGGATGTCCCCATTTTGTTTTGTCTACTGCAAGTCGTTCCATCTCCCCATGGAGCTAGAGCACAAGGAGTATTAGGCAATCAAGAGGTTGAAATAAAATTTGGATAAATCTAGTGAAGCTCGTTATTTTCAATTAAATGAGTTGGAAGAGATGCGTAATGATTCGCATGCGAATTCCAAGATTTCCAAACAACGGCTGAAACTTGCACGTGATAAGATTATCCGATGAATGAGTTTCATTCAGGAGAAAAGGTGCATATCTACAACTCTCGGCTATATTTATTTATGGGAAAATTACGGTCTAGATGGACGGGCCCATTCGTCATGAGAAATGTATTCCCCCACAGAGCGATTGAATTGAAAGATCCAAAAAGGGGCGATACATTCAAGTTTAACAGACAACGCCTAAAGCCATATCTAGAGGCATATGTGGAAGAAACTGACACAATCTGGTTGTTGGACCCCGTTTACGGGGTTGAATGAGTTATACCGGAGAGGTCGTCGCACCCCCAATTCATATGGGGTGATTCTTGTCTACTATAGGTAGAATTAGGTTAGGATTGTAGGAGTCCGTAGGTTTAAGTCATGAGAGGATAGGAAGGTCAAACACGCATTTCATGAGGGTATGGAAAGTCTCAATGGAGTTCGTTCATTGATAAATTTATGGGAGTGTTTGAAATTCTAGAGTGAAATGAGTTATGAGTAGCAGAGGAAAGCATCTTTATGAATAACGAAAAATGAATCGAACCGATACCTAGGGCCCAGATCGATCCAGTTAAGGGAAATTTGAAATAAAAAATTGCTGAACCAGATCGGTTCGGTTCCCGTAAAAAATTTCCCTTCCTTAGGTGCTTCCCCCTTCCCCAATCCCTTCATTTCCCTCCTAATCTGACTTTCCCTCCATTCTCACCCCCTTTCCATCCATTCTTCCCCCCTTTGCCTCCAATTGATTTCCCTCTCCCCCCGACCCCACTTATAAATTAACACCCTTCCCCCCAAATTTTTTCATACCTATACCTCTTCTCTCCCATAACCACTCTCTCTCTCTCTCTTTCTCTCTCTCTCTCTCTCTCTCTCTCTCTCTCTCTCCATATCCTCTTCCAGTAACCCCAAAGCTCTCCCATGGCTATCTGACCTCTGCCCGTCAAATACACATCCACCGAGGTCCACCCCGATAGTAACGGGGATTGCTGATCTCGAACTGAATGTCTATGGTGTGACCTGTTCTTTAGCCTTGCCCAAAAACTCCACATCGAGAGCATTGTAAAATGGAACAAACTGCCCCTACTGTCACATACCTTTTCTGACCTAGGGGTCGGTTCTAATACCTCAACGAGACTCACGGGGTCGTATGAGAGGAGGAAGTTAGGTCTTTCTATGGCTCACTAATCCGAACGGGCAAGTTTGAGTCTGAAGCTTATGTTGATGATCACCCCATTTCCTTCTCCGTTGACATCTTGTCCCAAAAACTTGAACAAAAGGGGGTCCCGATTCCGAAAAACTTCAACTACCCTACCAATGCAACCCCCCTGCCCAAAAGTCAATGCATAGCTCGAATTGCACCTAGTGAACCGTGGGTCTGGGAAACATTTTCGGTCGGGCACCTCAATGAAAAGGCCTGAATCACATTCCATATCATTTGTGTTAACCTCCTCCAAACCTCTAATGACTCAGCGATGCATCCTCGCCAAGAAAAGCTCGTCTACCACCTTTACGATCCCAACTTTACCATTCACCAAGGCCACACCTTCTACACCGACATCATCTATGCATCCTATGAACATAAGGGTTCGGTCCATCTCCCATATGACCTCCTAATTACCTCTATCCTTAAAGATGCCGACATCCAGCCCCCCGGGCATTTCCCCGACTCCCAAAGTCCACTGGGCAAGAATCACGCAATATGAGGACAATACAAAGGGCGATTGTACAGGAAACATAGGTAGAGGAGTATTCTGATGATGAGGAAGAGGAGGATTCCAACTAGGAAGAGGAGGAAGATGAGGAGGAAGTCACGTAGGAACAAGCTGAGGACGAGTACGATGAAGAAGCTGATTGTGATTTTGAGCTAGCGGGAGCGGAGCTTGATCAACACATCATTGACCTTGAATCACGCTTTGATGATTTCATGCATGAATACCGTACAACCATTGGGCGTACCAGCTTGACACATGCATGATGCATCGCTTCCAAGCTGAGTTATATTGCATGACTATGGGTGCGCCACCACCGACATACTTTTACCACCCATATGACCCGAATGCTTCTGGCACATCTCACCCATCCCCTCAGTAGTTTTTTTATTTGGTTGGTTGTTATGAGTAGTTCTTCCATTTTGTTGTCTATACCTGCTTGTAATCTGATTATGTAATGGAAGATTTGATATGCCTATCTTTTCATTTCTTATACTTGCTTGTTTTATTATTGCATTTTGTACTTTGTTTATTTTCTATGCATTCTTTCTTTATTTTAGCTTTTAGTCCTTTTGCATAGGGACTTTGCAAAAGTCTAAGTTAGGGGGTACGCATGCGCTTCAAAATTTTCACAAAGTTCAAAACGCATCAAAACAAAAAAAAAATTGAAAATTTTCAAACAATCCAAAAATATTTTTCTTCAAAATAAATAAATTTTGGAATGTAAATTTTTCAAAAATATCACTCAAATTTTGTTGAAGTCTCAAAATTTTAAAAATTTCAATTACACTAAGCAGAAATTGACCAAAGATGGAAATTTTGCAAAAATTGATGACTTTACGAATAAGTGTGGAGATTAACTAACTCGGTGAGATTTTGAGCCTTTCAATTTTTCTGAATAATTAAATCCATTCGTGTTAATGGTTAACACAACATTCAATTCAGCGTTTAAAATATGTCATTGATGATCTTTAAATTTTTTCTTTGCTCGGTTATGGGAAAGGAGTGAGATGTTGTCTTGAAAAGTGAGCTAAAATATCTCTAAACTAAATTAATCTCGAGACGTATATGGTAATATAATTAGTAATTCGGATATATGAAGTAAGACCTCATTTGTTCTTCAAAAATATTATCCATAAAAAAGCAATGAAATTTTTTCCCTTTGTAACCCAAATTGAGCCTAATAAAATTTTCCCTTTTCGTTTGGTAACCGGAATAACCCATTTAGCCAGGAATTGTGAAAATTTGAAAAATTCAGAAATTAAGTCCAAATGGTGCAATAAAAATGGGCAATAAAAAATTCAGAAGATAATTCTAACAAACAATAGCTAGAAAATAAATAAAAGATAAAAGAAAAAAAAGGAAAAAATGAGCAAAAGACCAAAAAAGCACTAACGAACATCATAAGGACATTTTCTAATTCAGAATTTTCCAACCAATCCCAATTTTACCCAATACACCTTATAACCCGAAAAAGTCCTAACCGAGTTCGAAGTACGAAATTGATTATCACGTGGAGAGGTAAAACACGAAAAGATAAAAAAAAAGATTAATGGGTGTGAATACAAGATGATATTCCCATTTCCCAATAACCGTAACCCGATGAAGAGATCTTTTCACCCATAAATATTCGGTCTTTCAAATTTTTGTGAGTGAATTTGCATTCCATCACAATTACTCTTATAAATCACGCATACTGAGAGAAATAGCCACAATCCGAGTGATTCATTTCTGAGAGCATCTCGTGAGATTTTGAAATCAAAAAGAATTTTTCGAATGTAACGTAATGATCAATCGATGGAAATCTGTGGTTTTATTTCTGGCTTCACACACACACACACACGACAAATTGAGTCTGGTGAATATAAATTTGAAGTGACTAATTTTAGAAAGCTTTGAATTGTCCAATTTAAGTATTTTGAATTTTTTTGAGTCGAAAATGAATTTTGTTGGTATATTCATTGGAAACCCTCACGAGACACCACTCATCCTATTAAGGTAGCCTAGTGGTTTAAAAGCTTGTTGCATATGCTAAATGAAATCTCTTGCCCACGAAAGAGGTATTCTATCCTAATAAAGTGTTTGACAAGAGTTTGACAATGTTTTGATTCTTTTACATAAGTTAGGGGGATTTTATAAGGCATAAATTCTTTGCATCTAACCCCGTAATTTAGAGTCCTTTAACATTTCGTGCACAGTAATTCAATTAATTTATCTCATATTATTACTATTGACATTTCCTAATGAGTACGCTGAGTTTTGTGTATTTCTCATAGTTTTTGCACGTCCTTAGTGCATGAGAAGAAGGAAATAAACCGGAGGAAAGAAAGAAGAAAAAGGAAACAAAGTTAAAAAGGAAAAAGAGTAAATTTAAGCTAGAATTCAGATAAGAAGAGTAAAAAGAGTTGAATACCTCGAGTCTATAAGCGCATAGGAAGAAACGACACCTAAATCTATGTCCCGGAGCTCAAGTTACAAAGCTTCAAAGTTGAGAGAAAAATCACAAGGAATGAGGGAGTTCTGATCAAGGTGAACCAAAACCATGGATGTAAAAAGGAACCAATTCGGATGCTGGAAAACTCCCTAAATAGACCAAACTAAACCGATAGCATGAAAAATGAACTGGCCCGATGTTGAAGAATGTTGCTGAATAGACCAAGCCAAATCGATATCATGGAAAACGAACATGTTCGATTGTAGTAAAAATTAACTTTAAAGGGCAAACCGAACTGAAGGATCTGATCGGATCTGTTCAGCTATCGAATTTTTGAATTATCCTCTTCGAAAATAAGAGTTCTACATGGTTGAAACTCTTGTAAAAATAAAGTGTATATATTCCAACGTATCCTTAGGGTTTGGCAAGTCTTTTAGAGTTAATGTAGAGTCCTTTTATTTTAAAGAGAGAATTAGAGAAGAAACCTAGAAGTTATACAATTTGTTATCTACAATTCAGAGTTTTGCTAGTGAAGTTGTTCTTTCTTCTTATTCTTTATTTGAATTAAATTAATTTTGTGTAAAGTTTATTTAATTCAAAGTGTTCTTAATTTCTCTTTCTCATTTGGTTTTTACATCATGATGGTTTTAATTTCATGCACTCTAGATAATATATGTTCTTTTAATCGTAGAATGCTAGGCTAGATTTATAAGGATTGGGGTGCATGAACCTAACCCGATGTAGTTTACACATGTAGAAAATTGATTTTGAATTATAAACTGATTGAATCATGTTGTGTAGTGAACAAAACCGTCGTAGATCTTTTAACCACGTTCACCCTAGGTAACTGGGGTGTTAAAGATTGCGATGTGCGTGTTAACTACTTCAACACTACTTTATTCGTGCTCTTGATTATGTATGATGCGGGCTTGCACCCTTATATATGTAAGGCTTGGGATTAATAAAGACGGTGTTTAATCAGATATCTAATTCAAAAGCTAGTTTTATATCTAGTAAACGTACTTGGGTATGGGGGATTGTATTCCAACCTACTTTCAACATTTGTATTTAATCACCTGCAGTAGTTTTAATTTTATGCACCTAGTTTAGTTAATAATTTTAATTTTAATTTGCATTTAGATAGTAGACTTTAATTCCAAAATTAAATCACCTTTTCGTTCATTTTCTAGAGTTAGTTTAGGGTTAGTCACCTTTCCTACGTCGTCATGAGCGATCGCCCTATTCCCTGAGGATACGACCTCGACTTACCGAGATTATTACTTGAGCGACTGGTTTGCACTTGAACCGTAACTAGTATGCACTAGAGACACATTTTCAGTCGCATCAATGATCAGCTTATGGAATCTTCTACTGATGTTGTGGAGGCATTCAAAGACTTGAAGGAATCATTAGATTCCAAAAAAAAAAAACTATGAGAAAGAGTGAGAGAAGTGGCAGGGCAAGTTGGATGCTGCCAAGGCTACCCTTGAAGTGGAGAAAAAATATCAAAACTTGAAGTCCTCCATGAATAAAGGGTTAAATATGGCTACACTCATGGTTGGGATAAGTCTTTTCCCCCTAATGTTGTGAAAATTTACTATATGAAGATTACATCATTCAAGGAAGGGTGGGATTCTACACTGAAACAAGTCGGCACAACCGAGTCAGACCTTTTTTGACAGTTCAACCAAGGTACCCCTCCTATGATTGATGAATAATTAAAAGATGAGCAGAGTACATGAGAATCTTTAGTTGTGCCTATGGTTTCAATGGTTGTTGCTAAATCGGAGGATGAGATAGCATCCCTTGCCATTATGCATCCCTTGACATTATGCATTCTAATTATGAAGCAAAATATGCTCGGCTTAGTAGCGAGGCAAGTTTTGACAAGAGATTGCACGATATATCTTCAACTTTTAGAGAGAAGGAATTTGTAATAAATATCGATCTAAACAGTGCTTGGGTGGCCTCCATTTTTTTGGAACAAGAAAATAAATTATCGAGGGATGAAGTGGAAGGCCTTAAGAAGTCCATAGTGGTTGTGGCCATCGACATAATGAAGGTGTGTCCCTTTTGGAATAAGAAATGCTAAACTGTTGAAAGAGGTTGAAAACTGAAAGAAGTCTAAAGGCAGTCAGTCATCAAGGCAAGTGGTAATTTCTTGGCCCTCCATCACAAAAAATGATAAATAAAACTATGGTCTAAAAGGCTGCCCTAACCAATAATCAATTTTCCAGCATTAAAAACTTGAATGAGAAAGTTGATCATTTTACCTTTCACTTTCACAAGTAACCACGAACCATTTTGATGAATTCTTATGACAAATCTTTAGCGCATCTGAGTGATGAATTGGAGTAGGCTAAGAGATAAGGGTATAAATAGGGCTAAAAGAATGCTCTGATAGTGTTGAAGGTACCATAAAATATACTTTGTAGTATTTTTCTGACCATGGTTGTTTGTATCAACCTAATCCTTCGTTTAAATTTCACACCAAATAGATTCCTAAGAATGTTATACCCATAAGTCCGGTTAGAAAATATATGGGTGACTATGGCCCTCATGGATAAAACACACTTGTTTGACCTCTGTACTTGTTGAATAAGCCTATATCTGTTAGGCAAGAAAGACTTAGGGACTTGGAATATACCATCCGTCATTCTTCTCTGGATATTTCCCCGGAAGGAATTGATAAAATCCTACAGAAACATCTAATTGAATGAATGTGTTCACCTTCATTTTACCTTAGTGGTTCTGAATTTTTTTTGTAATAAAGTTCATTTATCTTTTGAATAAAAGACAATATATGTTTACTACATGTTACATTTGACATTGGCCGAATAGTACTTAAGAATTATGATTGTATGGTCAACCCTTGGCCAATTAGTCAGCTTTATTGATTACCACTTTGGACGAGCATTAGTTGTTCAGACGTAGGTTATACTAGTACACTGATGGTTGTTTGGATTAGTTACCATAGGAGACCATATTTTATACTCTGTTTCTTTAACTTGGCATGGTAAAACTTGTTGTTCATGACTTTGAGTCGTACCGAAAGTTTTAAAAGTTATGGACTTCTTGTTCGTGACTTATCAAAGACAACATCATACATGATGTTTGAATTTTTTATCTTAAGTTTTCATTCTTTGATTGAGATAGTCATATCTCCCATTCCCCCCAAAAAATAGTAAAAAAGGAAGTGTACCGACGAGAATCCATTGAATTATCATTAAAATTGAAAAATGTTGCAACACATATAATTGAAACTTTTGTCTAGAATTACTAATAATACTTACCAGATGCTTGACATTCCATGGGTTTTTGAATTTTTCTCCTTTAAGTGTTTCCAGATGATAGGTACTAGGTCAGATAACTGCAAAGATGCAATATGGACCATGCCAATTAGGTTCCAACTTGTTTCCTTTCTTAAGTACCTTCTTGAAAACATAATTCCCCTCTTTTAGATTGTTCTTCTTGACCCTTCTATTGTAGAACCTGGTGGTATGCTACTGGTAGCCGATTATTCAGAATGCAACATTCTCTCTTACTTCGTCCACCAAGTCTAGGTCATGCCTCCTCATCAGGTCACTTTTGGGGGAGTCATAATTGAGGATCCCGTGACTTGACAGACCTATTTTAGATGGGACTACCAGTTCATTTACAAATGCCAATATGTAAGGATTTCAATCGGCACCTATCCTCGACATGGTCAGATAGGCCTATAAAATTCTTAGTAGCTAATTGATTTAGTTTTGTTTGCATCATTAAGCTTTTTTCTCAACCCATATAGCAAAGTTTTATTTGTCACTTCTGTATGTCCATTGCACAGAGGATGTCTTGGGGAAGGATGCAGTTTCAGGATTTTGGATTTCAATAATAATCCTCAAATTCTTGATTATCAAATTGGGGTCTGTGATGAAAGCTTATGGCATGCCATACATATGATATTCTTCTAGATAAACTGATAAACCCTCTTGCAAGTCACTTCGATAAGTGGTTCAGCTTCCACCCACTTCGAGAAATAGTCAACTACTGCAAAAAATACTTAAATCATCCTTTTTTCCTTGGTAATGGGCCGACTAAATCAATTACCCATAGATCAAAGGGCCAAGGGTATGTCATCGACGTTAACGCAGCTCCTGGTCGCATATGAATGGCATCAAACTTCTGGCAGTTGTAACAATTTCTAGCATATGATGAATAATATGCCTTCATAGTTGGCCAGTAATATTCCTGCCTAGCCAAATGTCGTACCAACGATTGTCACACTGAATGGGATCCACATGATCGTTTAAGAACATCTTTGATAAAGTCATTCCCTTTAGTGGGATGGACACACTTATTGAATCACCTTTTATACAAGGCACCTCCTTCTAGTACATAGCCAAATGCTTCATATCTCAACCTCCTTGCCTCTTTCGAATCTTCAGGGAATGATCCCTTTTCGATGTACTCCTTGATTGGGTCCATCCATGAGGGTATAAGATAAAATCTTATCAGACTGACTTCTTATTCATCAATATTCGTATTTGCTAGGATTTCCACTGAAATGGTCCTGTTCATCTATCCTAGTTGCTAAAGCAAGTCGCGCAAGCGTGTCTGCTTGGTTTTTCTATATTCTTAGAATTTTGACCATTCAGACTTCCAGAAACTTAGTGATGGTTATTTTTATTTTAGGCAGGTAACTGATCATGAGTTCACTTCTAACTCCAAAAGTTCTTAACATTTGATCAATAATGAGTTGAGAGTCACTGTGAGTGACTATTCTATCGTCACCCAATGACCAAGTGAGTTCCAACTTAGTAAGAAATCCTTTAAACTATTCCTCATTATTAGAATCTTGTAATTAACAATTAAGATCATACTCCACATCTATACCATCAGGGTTGTTACTATATTTGTTCTCTTTAAATCTATCATAGTTCTTAAAGCAATCCGAGCAAGTGCTTCTGCATGGGTATTCTCTATTTTTAAAATTATGACCATTTTGACAAGAAGAAACCAAGTGATGGTGTTGTGTATTTTGGCCATGTATATTGTCATATGTTCTCCTCTAAATCCATAACTCCCTAGCACTTCATTAATAATAAGTTAAGAATCACTGTGAGCGACTATTTGATTTGCACCCAGTGATAAAGCGAGTTCCAACCCAGTAGTGAACGTTTTATACTTTGCCTCATTATTAGAAGATTGGAATTGAAAATAGAGAACATTTTCCACATTTATAACATCAGGGGTGTTTAGAATTAACCCCTCTCCACTACCAGAGGCACATGAGGCCCTAGCAACAGAACTACACAAGGCTTGATCCTCCAAAAAAGCTTTTTGCATTTAAAATGAAATTAGAAAACTTTCAGGAACCCTAGAGGTACGTAGGCATCTTATACGCTTTACATGGGTGCGGTCTCCTTCTTTTTCAAAAATGATATTATTTTCTAAACTCCGAGAATGACGGTTAATTTTATCATTTACATGAAGGATTATGTACGCCTTAGAGGTTGGAATAGATAACTCAAATGAAAAACTCATCAAACGGCACAAAAGAATGATTAAAATCATTTTTATTTCGAACAAGGAAGTTCAGTACCATTACATCAAGTCTCGAGGAAGGGAGTTAAAAAAACTACCTCGTTCCCCTAATCAAACAAATCTTAAAACAAAACCGTACCTAACAACCCCAAATTTTGAAAATGAGATAAATTTTCCCCAGCTTGATAAAAGTTTCACATAAATTCATCCCAGCTTCACAAAACCCTATCCGTAGTTGCCAAATGATCCAGCCTCATCAAAATTAAACCCATGAGGTCCCTAGAATTCTGCTGCCTTATTGGTATTCCAAAGGTACTCCATATAACGAGCCCTGACCAGCCTGGAGAAAACCACTACACATCCCTCAATAATATAATAAAAGGGTAAAACATCAATGTTTGGCCTCCTCTACAAAGATCTTTGCCACCACTCACTTCCATAGCCATTTTAGACACTCTCCAGAAACATGCAAACCTTGCTGATAGATTGAGATGGACAGGTTGACAATCAACGATTCTCCCATATAGAACCCAACTGCATGCACAAGCCTTCAATCCAAGGTGCAATTTGCTCCCATTCAACTTGATGCAAAAGTAGTCAAGGCAAATAAAATGAGGTGTATCGAGGACCAACTAACTGAATGTACTGGTACTTCCCCAGTTCCAGATAAGGATGCATCTTACCCCACCATGGCACTAACCAACGTAAGCATCGAGATTTGTGCTCCACAAACCATTTTACCTAGTTCTTTATGGATGGGCCAAAGGTGATGGAATTATAAGGGAATTTTTTTTTCATAACTACCAAGGGATATTTAGGGGACCACCAAACGGAATTTCTCAGCCAACCACATGAATATCATAACCGAGCTTTCTCTTAAAAAATCAGAGAGGCATTCCTACCAAGAATCTAATCTATTTAAGGTCTCGAATAGTATCACCGCCATAGGATTGTGATGATATGACATCCTTGATATAATGGTAGCCAACTGAGGGTCCATAATTAGGTCCCGCATCACGAACAAGAGCCTCAAAGTTAGGCCTAAGATAATATCCCTGGTGCAGTTCGTATTGTTAAAATCCAACAGATGTATAGAGTACAGGACAAATGGGAGAGAGATCATTCCCCTAGTTACCAATGACCTAACCATCGAAGGATAGATGTGGAGAAACTCTTCTAACAGTGCCCGAGGGGATCGAAAGAATTTGGGCATAGCCACCGCAACGCTAGGATTAATCCCCAACATAAACTCCTCATAGGTCAGACAGACCTCGTCCAAACCAAAGAAAAAAAACTGGTCCTCAAGATACTAAAATGTCGACGTTTCCACCAGCATGATTCCAGTTGATGGGCCGATTAAGCCACAAAGAGACCCAATGCAAGTTAAAATCTTCGTAATCCACGTTGTACAACACACATAGATTTTTGGGTCTCGAGATATGAAGCAAATTCTACACTCCTGGGAAGGTCCATTTGAGAAACAATAAGGCAAGATAAAAGAAAGAAGAGAAGATGTGGATGGATGAAAAACCACACCACCTTACCCTCTTTTTATACATGAAAATATTGGCTAAAGACAAGAGACCTAAAGAGCCTGAAATAAAGCCTACCCTATCAAGTACTCAAAGTTATAGAAAGTACAATCAAAGCTTTAGAGAGATTTTAATTGAGGGGTATGCCGATTGGCAAACCCCTTATTTTGGGAGATTACATCTTTCCTCTTTTGTCAAAATCAATATTCCATTAAGAAATATTTTTTTCTAAAAATCCCCTCGGGATATTTTCAAGAACTTATTTTTCTCCTCAACAAATCTTTTTTTCGGGATAAATTTTACTCCCCTCCTTCTAAAAAAATAAACATCTTTTTGTCCTTAATTTTTGTCTTATATATATCTTCACATAAAATAAATAGTCTCAGCAGAAAAACCTGCATATAGGATAGGCCATTAAATCAAGAAGATCAAATGCATTTCTTCCATATATATTGTTTGTGATTACATCTCTTCCAGATAAAATAAAAAGAAAAAAAATAAGAAAATACAAAGTAATGGGACTCAACCCGAATCCCCCCACTCTCAATCACCATCTCTCTAAGACCTCCCACCCCTACTGCGAGCGTACTTCCCCTAGTGGCGAGTTATGGTACCTCCACTTTTTTATCCTGATCCTTCCTCCGAGGAAGCAGACAGCACAAGACAAGAATGAACTGGAACTGAGTCTCTGATGTAGTTGATGCAAACAAAAGGCAAAGCAATAGAAACAGAAGGCAAATCAGTCAGTCTAAAGAAAAGAAAAGACATATAAGGACAAAGAAAGATAAAATATATATCTCTGGCTTGAGGGCATCCTCCGTCAGCCCCAACACCCCCAGTGCCATTACACTAGGGAGGTGAGGCATACACAACAATCCCCATCCAATCAATCAAAGATTATAGGAAGGAGGAACAAGATGAATGAACGAAACCTCCACTGCCACGGCCGACGACGACACACCACCTGTACTATATGCAAACACTACTCGACTACTCATAAACCTATAACCCTATCGAAAGCCATTGGAGGCGTAGACATGTTATACACATTATAGATACATGACGACATCATCTAACTCGCCATAAAATTGAGATACTCATAAGTTGATGTCGTATTTTTATAAACCGAATAAGACACGCCGAGCATTACCGCCATCCTGGTGTCCTCTAACATTTCCCACACTTGCCTCATGTACATAGAAGGAACCTCCGATGGCACCACCACCTTATCCTCCGTAAACTACCATACCACTCTACCCCCAAATACCAAGGGTAGCGGAACTCATGTCCGAGAAGCCGGCGCACCTGCGCATGTACCCCAGTCACCCCCGTGTACTGGAAAATCGCCTAGGCATAAAAAGTGACATGTGATTCACAATAAAAGATAAAACACTTGCAAAAAAATTCCAAAATAAGATTCAAAAGAAAAAGGAATAACCTGATCTCTCGCCAGGGTGTTCAAGGCTCGACGCACCACCGACAAAGAAAGAGACTGCTTAGACCGTTGGTTGGACTTCTGCCAATGGTACATCCGATCGAAGTCCCCTACCTCCCCATCATATAAACCTATCAAATGGTAATTGGCATAGATCACCTCATAAAACCACATTTGCAAAAAAAAACGAATCAATGGAAGAAGATAACTAAAGGAAAAACACTGGAGAATTCTGAGAAGTACCTCTATATAGGTGGAATCCGTAAAGGTCTGCCTGCAGCACCAACTGAAAGTGTCTAGAGAAGAATAAATAGTGGCCAAGGACACGCTTCCCCAACCATAAAGAGGGATATTCAAAAATACCCTAAAAATGGTAAAAACCATAAACAAATGACGTCGCCACTTGACGACTTAAAGAAACCTCCCAACAAGAGGAGAATGAATAAAGTGGACATGTGTCGTACCTTTTACCCGTCTGTGTCATCAATCAACCGACTTAATAGCAGATCTTATAGAGAAGAAATACGAATAGAATCTCCCTAGACTATCCTCTCCACATATATAATGCATCCTCAATCTCCTCAGGTGTCATCCTCAAGGACCAGTCCAACTCAATCTATAAGCCCTCACAGTCAATCCCAACCAGTTGTTGAATGTTGATGGTAATCACCGTTATCTCCTCGAATCCCAAATGAATGGTGTGGGTAGTGTTTCACCACCTATCCACTAGAATGCACAGAATAACCATAGAGTGAGACATCCCGTCCAAAGAAAATGATAAATGCCCAAAACCCACATAGGAAACTACCTAGTGCACCACCATTAGAAGGTGCTCCCATACATCCTTAAACACCATCATCACTCGAGGAGGAAGGCTCGTACAAGCTACGTCAGTCTGCCAAAATAAAGAAATGATTTTTCAACTCAAGGAAACAAAAGATGAAAAGATGAAAAAAGAATGCCAAAGATAATTAATACTTGCATATCCACTAGGGTTCATCACCCTAAAAGATCAATGGTGTGAGGGATCGCGTAGCAGAAAGTGCTCCTAGGAAACTAGCTCGAACAACTCAACAGAATTCTCTTTTACCAACTCCAGAGGAACCCTAGCTGGACATTTTAGGCCCTCCCAATCGTCGATACCCAACAAAGACATGTTGATTGTGCTACTTGATAAATCAAACATTTTTAAAGTCTCAGACGAGGAAGAATCTTAGAACCGGATCATAGCAAGAAAAGACAGAAGACCTAAATGCTAGGAGCTGTGAAAAATGAGGAGAACTCGCCCTTTTTTATAGGAGACCAAGTGGCATGTCGATCGATAGTCCCTGACACCCACCGACCGACACCTTCCTATTATCCTTCCCAAGGCAACCTAGAAGACCAAGCCATTGCCAAATGGTAACCTCTGACACCTACCGATCATCACCCCCTGAAGTTTTATATAAAAAATTTGGAAAATTCCTAAAGCTACCAAATAAATATTGGAACATTTCCCCTAGCGGAATACTAAAACCTCAAAAATAGTGCACGCATCCCAGAGTTCATTACAATTCCCCAATGGAATCCTTAAACCTCAAGTCATCCCAAGAAAATCCTACGAAATCAAATACTTCCCAGTAGGACTTTGTAATATCAATCCCATTTCCCTAATGGAATTTCCTAATTAAACTTTCTCCCAAAAAAATTCCATCTTCCCTAGTGGAGTTATAATCCCTAGTCGGATATCTTCCCAGTAACGTCTCAATGAAATAAGCTCCCCAGTGGAACCATGAGTGCATCCAAACTCTGGAAAATGAATTAAAAGACTCCCTAGAGAGAAAAACCTCACACCATAACTTTAGGTCCTTAGAATTGACCTCGGCCCCCGTTCATTATCTCTTTTAGGTCAGAATGGACCTTAGCCCCCCGTCGTCACCTTTTCTAGGTCAAAATTGACCTCGAACCCTGATCGTCACCTATATTATGTCAAAATTGACTCGAGTCCCTGGTTGTCACATCTTTTAGTTCAGAATTGACATCGGGCCCCGGTTATCATTGTTTTTATGTTAGTATTGACCTTGACCCATAGAATTGGTCCCCCAACATTAAGTCCTTAAAATTTACCTCTACCCATAGAATTGGTCGCCCTAACTTTAGATCCTCCAAATTGACCTCGACCCGTAGAATTGGTCACGCCAACCTTAGGTCCCCAAAATTGACCTCGACCCATAGAATTAGTCACCCATACTCTAGGTCCTCAAAATTTACCTCGACCCATAGAATTGGTTGGCCCTACTTTAGGTCCTTAGATTTAACCTTGACTGACAGAATTGGTCACCATAACTTTAGGTACACATAATTGACCTCGACTCATATAATTTGTCTCCCCTTCTTTAGGTCTTTAGAATTGGCCGTGACTCACAAAAATGGTCATCCTTGTCCCTACAGTTCACATAATTACCCTCTTTCCTAAAACATCTATGTGGTGTCTATTCGATGAATTTCACTTGTTTCAATCTCACCCGTGGATAGGCTATGTTGACACCACATTCTAAGACCCTCCTAAGTCTCTCCTTAGGTCCCTAGGACATCTCCATCTACCATAAACCCCTAGGTTATACTATGAGTACTAATCTAGAGGCCCTTGAGCGCTCTCGAGCCTCGTTTGACTCCATTCCACTTCATTGTCAGAGTGAAAGCCTAATAAATCTTTGAATGGATCCGAATCCCCTCTCCAACGGTTCATCCCATGCAAAAAGCATCATAACAGTTCACACAAATGGACCATTTTTCTATTGAAAACCAATATGGGGGCTATCGGCCGCACTCGAGCCATAATTTGACTCCAATCAACTTCATCATCAGATAAAAGGTAAATAAATCTTCGAAGGGCACTGAATACCTTTTCTAATGGTTCATCCCATGCATGACATGGCATAGATGTTCTTACACGAACGATTTTCCTCTAAAAACTGATCCGGAGGCCACCGGACACTCCCGATCTCCATTTGACTTCAATAACTTTTTAGCCCGAATAAGACTGAATGAGTCTTTGAAGGGAATTGAATACCCCTTCTAACAGTCCATCCTGCACACACAATCAGCCTTACGGTACGGACAAATGACTCATTTTACTCTAAAGGGTGCTTTCAGGCCCCATTTAACCAAAGTCAACTCTTTGAATAGAGCAAAGTTGTTTAAAATATAGAAATGCCTCGCGTAAGCTTTCCAACAGTCTAACCGGTTCACGATTCGATCTTACAGTTTGTATGAACAATCCATCGTCGTTTGATGATCTTCGATCCAAAGGATCGATGGGCGTTTCTGAGCCCTATTTGACCCAAAGTCAACTCCCGTAGATAGGATCAGCCCGAGGATTCTTAAGGGTCTCTCAATAACCTTTCCAATGGAATGCCCATGTGAAATTTGGACTTACAGATTCCGTTACACAACTACTTTTCCAAGACAATCCCGATCGGCAGTACCCTGACCCCTATATAAGGAGAGCATGATCTCACTTCGAAAGGCACTTCAGAAACACCCCTCAGTAATTTCAGCAATATTCTCTCAAAGTTAGCTAGGTTTTCATCTTAAAATCCCTCCACAACCTTCTATTTCCATCCATTACTTAGCTAACTTGGAAAATTCCCTTGCCTCTCCTCCTATCACCTCCATCCACTTGCAAGACCAGCCCTTCAACAATTAAGATCAACCTTAAAACTTCCAAAGAATGTCCAAACCTTTCACTCTCTCTTTAAATTCTTTTAATTTTGCATTAGTTTTTTTATGTTATTTTAGCATGCTATTTTATTCGTTCGCACATATTAATATCGAACTTTTTTATTAGTAGTATTGCACATACTATATTCTTTATAAAAAGCAAAAATAAGAAAAGAAAAAAGGGTTTACTTGTAAATTCCAAACAGGGAATTCTCATCACATTTTTTCACACTAAAATAACTTTCTTCTACACACACACACACACACACACACACACAAACACACACACATATAAGAAAAGTCCCCAGTTGGATTTATGGGATAAACCCCACCCTCATGCTTCATGCAAACTACATGGACTTTGATGCCTTTATAGGCTACGTAGGCATC
Source organism: Sambucus nigra (assembly GCA_949130495.1). Lineage (NCBI taxonomy): Eukaryota > Viridiplantae > Streptophyta > Magnoliopsida > Dipsacales > Adoxaceae > Sambucus > Sambucus nigra. The sequence goes on along the minus strand of OX422218.1, from coordinate 3,209,476 downwards.
ATGGGCTAAAACCCAAGACTCGAGTCTTATTTTCTCATTTTACTCTTTTTTTATTTTATACATACATTATTCATCTATATCATACATATGATTCATATGCGTATCTTATCAAATACATATTATTATTTCATAAGTATCAATATTTTGATAAGTGCACACATCATATTTTTAATTACTATTTTAAAAATACTCCAATCGATGACCTCACTCTGTCTTTTCCCATGATGCGAGTCAAACGATTTCGATTTCCACTTATATATACACCACACACACTTCATGGAGAAATTAAGGAGAAAAATAACATAATCCCATGAGAGATCGAAAGGGTGGGATGGGTGACTAACACCTTCCCATTCCGTAACTTACCCCCCCGAACCTGTGAACTAATTAGTTTCGTAAGAATTAGTATGTCTTTGATGTTGTTATATCGAAACGACAACATTTATTTTGTTTGTTTTGTGTAAAATAGATTGGAGACTCTATCTTTTTACATCACCCCAAATTGAAAATGTCTGAAGTTCTCCTAGGAAGGGCGCGAGACCTCCTCCTCTTCCTTCTATCCCACCCAACCGGGAGGAAGTTAGAGGAAAGGGGGAACGAGATGGCCACACCTGTGGCCATCCCCGATCCTCGCAGTGGAACGGTGAGAGATTATGTGTGGGAGGATCCTAGGTCGTGTGCGTCCCTCTCAGGAGCGCTTCGGCCGACGTCAATTTGTGAGGTGTGAAAATGTAGAGAGGTTCAGAGTCGCTAGTCTATTTTACTCAAAACAGACAAAAGAAAAGGGGAAGCCATCCCGAAGGACAGCATCCAAAGACATACTGATACGTGTGAAACCAAAATGATTCGTGAAGGGTCTGGAGGCTAAGTTATGAAATGGGAAGGTGTTAGGCACCCATTCCTCCCTTACGGTCTCTCATGGATTTTGTTATATTCCTTTATTTTCCCCGTGATATGTGTGCATGTGTATATATAGTGGAGATAGGAATCCTCGACTTGTATCATGGAAGAGATAAAGCGAGTCATCCATAGGAATGTAAGAATAATGTAGAAAATAGGATTTGCGTGATTACCCTTACGTTGATCGTTATAATGGAATGATAACACATGTGGAATAATACGTTACTAAGAACAAATATATAGAGTATTAGAAGATTGGGTCTAGAGAAAATAGAAAATGAGGTAAAAAGTAAGAATAAAGGACTCGAGTCTCGGGTTTTACCCCGAGATTCCTACGTAGCCTATAAAGGCATCAAAGTCTACGTAGTTCGCATGCAAAATGAGGGGTGGGGTTTATCCCATAAATCCAACCGGGGACTTCTCTTATTTGTGTGTGTGTGTGTATGAAAAGTGCTTTAGTTGTGAGAAAGGTGTAAGAAAATGTGAGAATTTCCGTTTGGAATTTATGAGTAAACCCTCATTTTCTTGCTTTTGGGGTTTTTATTTATATGAAAATAAGAGATGTGCAATAATACTAGATAAAAAGTATATTAAGATGCGTAAGATGAGAGAATTAAAGTACTAAGTAATAAAACCAGTTATTGCGAATTTATGAGAATTTAAAGAGAGAGTTGAGAAAATTGGACCTTCTTGGAGATCTTGAACTTGTTCTTGAATGTTGGAGAGCAGACCTTGCACTTGTATGATAATGGAGGATGGTTAATTCACCAAACTTGATGAAAAAGGTGGTGAAAAGTGAAGATGGGAAAGGGATTTGGATGCGGAAATCACGTTGACTTCGAGAGGGGTTTTCGGGGTTTGCTGAGAGTGATATGCTTCTGATCTGAGCTCCCGTTGAAAATGAGGTCAAGGCCTCATTTTATAGGTCTAGGGGACTGCCGATCAGCATACCCCTGGTACTGCCTATTGGCACCTGCCGACAGGCAGGGTTGGCAACCTGCCATTTGGCGGTGTTTTTCAGGCCTTTTTGGAAAATTGGCTGTCGAACGCAAACCGTTGATCCTAATCGCACATGGGGAAAACCGTTGGAAAGGTAATTCATAGACCTTTGAAAGTCCTTTGGACAACTCCTGAGTTCGGGAGTTGACTTTGGGTCAAATGTGGCTCGGAGGCGTTTGTCAGTCCATTGGACGGGGAATCGTTCGGACGCAAACATATCGTTCGTCCATATGGTAAGTCCGAATCACGCACGGGATGGACCGTTAGAAAGGTTAGGCAATGTACTTCAACATTCCAAAGAGTTTGACCCGATTCAGGGAGTTAAATTTGGTTAAACGGGCCCTAGAAGCATTCGATGACCTTTCCAAGTAAAACGGATCGTTCGTCTGTACCGTAAGTCCGAATCGCGCATGGGATGGATCGTTGGAATGGGATTTCAGTGCCCTTTGAAGATTCATTCAGCCTCAGTCAAGCTGAAGAGTGGACTGTGGTCAAACGGGGCTCGAGAGCGCCCGATGACCTTTAGGTCAAGTTTCGGGGGGAAACGGGTCGTTCGTCCGCATGGTAAGTCAGAATCGCGCACGGGATGGACCATTGGAAAGGGTTTTTAGTTCCCTTCGAAGATTCATTCATCCTTGGTCGCACTGATGATTTTGACTTTTGGTCAAACGGAGCTCGGGAGTGCTCGATGGCTACTAGGTCAGTACTCGGGGTATGACCAGGGTAGGTAGTGATGAAGAGAGGTGCTAGGGACCCAAGGAGAGTTTATGGGGTAACAGAATGGGGTGTATACAGAGCCCCTCGACGGGTGAGTTTGGAACAAATGATAGCCGTTGATTAGACACCGCATGATGCTTCTGAGAGAGTATGACCAATTTAGAGGGTCGAGGCCGATTTTGAGGACCTAAGGAAGCGAGGATGACCGATTCAGAGGGTCGAGGTCGATTTCTAGCACCCAAGGAGTGAGGAAGACCGATTCAGAGGGTCGAGGTCGATTCTGAGGACCTAAGGAGCATGATGGGGATGACCAATTCAGAGGGTCGAGGTCAATTCTGAGGACCTAAGGATCAAGGAAGACCGATTCAGACAGTCGAGGTCAGTTCTGACCTAAGAGCGGGGACGACCGAGGACTGAGGTCAATTATGACCTGACTCAGGTGACGATCCAAGACCGAGGTCAATTCTGACCTAAGAGTGGTGACAACCGAGGACCAAGGTCAATTCTGACCTAACTCAGGTGACGATCCAAGACCGAGGTCAATTTTGACCTAAGAGTGGTGACGATCGAGGACTAAGGTCAATTCTGACCTAACTCAGGTGACGATCCAAGATCGAGGTCCATTGTGACCTAAGAGTAGTGACGACCGACGACCGAGGACCGAGGTCAATTCTGACCTCACTCAGGTGATGATCCAAGACCGAGGTCAATTCTGACCTAATAGTGGTGACAACCGAGGACCGAGGTCAATTTTGACCTAAGAGTGGTGACGACCAAGGACCGAGGTCAATTCTGACCTAACTCAGGTGACGATCCAAGATCGAGGTCAATTCTGACCTAAGAGTGGTTGCACTTCCTTTGGGAAAAAAAGGGTGCCACTGGGGGTAAGAATTGGATTTGAGGTTCCGCTGGGTATAAGAATTGGATTTGAGGTTCCACTGGGGATAAGAATTGAATTTGAGGTTTCGTTGGGGAACGGTGAATGAGCTGGGGAAGATTTGGATCGTCCTTTGGGAGATATCACCTGGGGTGAGTGATTCTTCTAAATTTCGCGGGGGGAAATTACCTTGCGATATTGTTTTGCACTGGGTAGACGATGGCTGGGGTGAATTGGTGTGTTTGATTTGAGCTGAGGAGCTGATTGCTGGGGAGATAATCACTTTGATGCTGTAAAATCTGCTGAGGAGGTGATTAGGCGATCCAGACGCATTGCTCGAGAGGTCATTCGCTTGGCTTTTGAGGGTTCCGCTGGGGAAAAAGAGGTTTCGCCTGAAGGAGTGCAAAATTTTCTTGATGAAAAGTTCTAAATACTTCTTGGGATTTTTAGGAATTTTCTGAGGATTTTCTAGGAATTTTTGTAGGAAATTTTAAGGGGGTGCCGGTTGACATAGGCTGAGGGGTGCCATTCGGCAGTGGCATGAACTTTTGGACTACTTTAGGAAGGTAAAGAGGCAGTGCCGATCAGTAGGGTCGGGGTCAGAACCAATCGTCATGACCCTTGGCATCCTTTATCAAAGGGGCGAATCCCCTTCATTTTTCACACCTTCTTGCTTTCTTTCTTTCTATGATTTCTCTCTGCGAATTGTCCTTGCATTCCGATTTCGAGAAAATGGCCTCTTTTGTTAGCACTACAGTCCACGGGGGGTGGTTAACTGTTGATGACTGGGCGAACGTGGAGTGGAGGGCCAGAGCGCCTCTTGCTTTGGGGAACGAGAATGCTTTCGATGCATTTGAGCCGGTTGCGGACGAGTGGACCTTACTGTGGGAGCCTTCGTGTCATCGTTCTTCGAAGGTTGTGAGCCCTAGAGGTTATGTGAGTAAAATGACATTTGTCATTTTTCTTGAGGGCTTCCTTTTTTTCCTTTGGATTTTGACAAGATTTTTTCTTTTTACAGTCTGATGTCTCTTTGAGGAACATGCGTGCTCGCGGGACGACGGGGCTTAAGGATGTTTGGGAGCATCTTCCACCGGTGGTGTGCTAGATGGTATCATCAGCGGGTTTTGGGAGGTTGGCGTCTGCGCTAGATGAGATGCCTCGTTCGACAGCGGTCTTATGCGCTTTGGGGGAGAGGTGGTGGGACACTACCCATTCTTTCCATTTTGACTTCACGGAGATGACAGTGACTCCCATTGATGTGCAGCAGCTACTGGGGATGGATTATGACTGGGAACAGATAGAGGTGGATCGCTCCTTGCGGGTGTGGCCGGAGGCGATGCGCGCGATGCTTGGTGACGTAGGGAGGATAGTCTCTGGGGATTCTAATCATCTGTCCCTGCTGAAGGATGTTCTCTTGGGAAGGGTGATTGATGTGGAGGATGGGCTGCAGGTGAGGCAAATGGCCCGACTGTTCATCTTGTTAGTGCTGGGAGGTTTCATGGTGGCGTCGAGCGGCGACGTCGTCCATCTGTGGTTCTTGCCGTACTTGAGGATGTTTTCGAACATCCCTTTCTATGATTGGGGGAGCCTAACTTTGTCAACCCTTTACTTCTCTTTGGACGCATTCAGTCGGTGCTGCCGATAGACTTTTACTGGGGCCACATATCTCCTTGAGGTATTATTTACTTTGTACATTTTCCTCTCATGCGTTCGCATTTTCCTTTCATGCACCTCTTCTTGACTGTGAATCCTTGTCTTTGGAAGACGTGGTTTTATGAGGTGATTAGGTGAAATACCCAACTGATTGGTCTGAAGGATGAGACTATTGGGGACTCCTACCAGTTGTATCGGTGGTGAAAGGCCAATCGGCAGTCGAAAGTATCTCTCTCTCTGAAGGCGGTGCGTTAGGTCTTGAATGGCTTGACCAACGGTAGGGAAAGGACCTTTCCCTTTTCAGTCTTGTTCTTTGCAAGTTCTGATTTGGTATTGACTTATGCCTGCTTGGGGATTTTCAGGTGACTTTTTATCCTTAGGGGATAGTCGTTCAGGATACAAGGATGACTGGGGTGAACACGCAGATGAGGCATTTATTGGCGCATGAGTTCGACCATTCCTGGTATATTGGCGAACGACTGGTTCGACAGATTGCTGAGGGGGAGGTGGTGGTACCACCTGCGTAGCCTCCTATGTCTATGATGTGGGAGCGGCTGCTGCCAGAGGATGCGAGGGTCGTGGCGATGATCAGTGAGTCCTACTCGTTGTACATTGATACGGCTGCGATGTATGACTATATGGACTTTGTGACGAGCTAGTTGATGGCACCCAGCATATATGATGCCTTACCTTTCCCTCCTGCGGGATTGAGTCGACCAGTGGGGTCCTCCAATAGCGATGGCGGTCCGTCGACATCTGCGACGGCGACTTCAGAGGTTCGTTTCATGTGATTTCACACTCCTTCGTACAACATCCGACGGGCTGAGGGAGGGCTAGTGTCGATGCTGCACCGTCCTCTTGAGATAGATCTGGAGGAGCTGGGTTTGACAGAGGAGGTCCTTCGTCCTGCGGTAAACCTTTCGGTCCATTTCCTCTTTTTGATTTCTTTTGCTTGATATTGATTCTGCCTTTTCCTTGTAGCAAGTCCGGGTGTCGACCACTTGGCTGAGAGACATCAGAGACTGGATATCATCGGCGACTGCCCATATTCGGGATGCTGTCCCTGTTCCTTCTTGCTTGGTGCCGTCAGCCTCGTCCGGGAAAGACTCTGGCTTGGGTAGTGGGGGCGCGTTGTCCCGTCGTAGGGGAAAGAGAGCGCGTCGCAGGGGTGGAAGCTCCTAGAGAGAGAGGTGAGGGTAGATGAGTTAGAGAGAGAAGGGATGTAGGTTCGGGCTGAGTCCCGTTGTTTTTTACTTTTTTTTTCTTTTTCTACAAAATTTGATGTAATACAGAGAAAAGTATATATGCAATGCAATGGAGCTTTTTATTTTCTTTCTGTTAATGATGAATGAATGAATGCATATGCGCTTTTTACTTTGCTGCTGAGACCATAAAAAGGAATATTTTTAGAATAATTGAAGGAAAGTTTTAATTAAAATGGGAAATTATATAAGGAGGAAAAGGGATTTTGAAATTCTGTCGAGAATATCAATTTATTTTTATTGGGTTTTCTGATTTTGACAAAAGAGGAAAAAGGTAAATTTCCAAAAATAGGGGGTTGCCGATCGGCAAGCACCTTGCCCTGCCTATCGGTAGTTCAGTCCAGTCCCATCAATTTCAAAGCTTTAATTGGTACTCTCCTCAGCCTTTGTATCTTGTGGGGTAGGATTCCCTTCGATTTCTATAGGGTTTATGTCTTTTGTGAGGGTTCTCAAGTATAAAAAGGGGTAAGGGTGGAGTGTTTTCATCACACCTTCACATTCTTATTCACTTGCCCACTATTTCTTAGTCTTGCAAGATGGATCTTCCTGGTAGCATTGAGTTTGCTAACTGCCTCGAAGCTCTGGAAGCAATGTTCTCTAATAATGTCGACTACGATGCTTTCAACATGCGTTGAGTCTCCTTATTGCGTAATCATCCTATTGAGTGGAACGTGATGATGGCGGAGGTACAATTTTGGTACCCCGAAGACCATGTATTCCGCTTCAGTTTAGAGGAAGTTTGTCCTACCTACGAGGAATTTTCTTCCATGCTGGGTGTAAATCCCAGTGTTGCTGCAGCTCTACCCAAATTTTCCCGTTCTACCTGGGATTTGTTGGTCAGGCTTCTTCGTATTTCACCTTCGGCGGCTAGGTCATTGGTTGCTGGAGGAATGATCTCTCTCCCAGCGGTGTTGCAGTCCGTGGATTTGCGGGAAGTAGGTGATGCTAGTTATGCTGGAGCCGTTGCTCTGGGCCTGGTTTCAAAATTACTGCTGGTGACTAGGGAGCTACTGGTGGACACACAACTTGCAGCCATTACTTCATAGATGTCGTACCGTCGCAATCATGCGGCGATGATACTGGCGGAGACCCTGAATGGGCTGGATGCCTGGCGAGAAGGTTGTTCTGACTTCTTGAGGGGTAGTCCCGTAATGCTATTCATGTGGTTGTCTGAGAGATTCCTCTTGATGCCTCCTCCAAAGTATCCCTTATCAGCTATACCCAACTTCTGTTCACGCCACTTCATCAGCGTTGGCTTATATGTTGAGAACTGAGAGAACTAGTTTGTGGAATATGGGGCTCGTGATCTGTATTGGTCAGTGCCTTGGTGGGGGAAGTTCAGCCTATTCTGGAGCTAGGAGAGTATTCATATGTGCGGCTGGTTGGTCTTGGGCATACCTCCTTTTATTTACCTTGGAGGCTTCTGCGCCAATTTGGCTGAGCACAGATCGTGCCACCTCGGACACCTAATTTCTTTCCGGTAGAAGATCTGACTGAGCGTCTGCGCATGCGGCTTGGCTCCCTATGGGAGAGTCGGCGTCCGTCGACCCGTCCTTCTCAGTCTGTCGGGAAGGTTTGGCATGTCCCCAAAGATTATATGAATTGGTTGTGTAGGGAAGCAGTCAGCAAGATGTTAGCAGTGGAGACTGGACAAAGGTGGTTTGCTTTATCCGACACCATGGAAGGGGGTGTTGTGGTATTTTCGAAGCTGGCTCGGGCTCATCGGTCCATGGAGTGTTTGAGGCACTCCATTCAGGCAGGAGAAACATGGGGACCCCAGGGTGTAGATGATGAAGATGGAGCAGGCTCCTCTGGTAGCCTTGGGTAGGACTCATGGAGAGTTGATTGTGCATTTGGGGAATAAGTGTGGGGGTTTTATTTGGCTTTTTAGGAGTGTAAGGGGGGGAGGGAGTTATCCGTTCCTTTTCTTATGTAATCATACCGTTATTTCTTATCAATGAAATAAACAAGTTTCTGATCATCCAGCTGTACCTTTCGATGAATTTTGTATTTTGAATTATCTATACCGATCACTAAGGTATGTATAATCCTTTTGTTCAAGTATATGTTAGAATAAACTTTCGTTCTCGGAGATAAGAAAAGAATGTATTTTTGTGAAAAAAGAAAGGGCCGTGCTCATGTAAGATGTATGAGCTGCCTACGTACCTATGGGGTTTTTAAAAATTTTGTTTGAAAATGGTTTTTGCAGAGGATCAGGCCCACGTAGTTCTGGGTAGGGGGAAACGAAGAGTTTTTTTTCTAGAATGGAGACGAGAAAAGTCGTAGCGCGCCAAGACATCGGGCTAGGGGTAAAACTTTTTTAGACGATCCAGGTTGGCTGGATGAGCCATTTCCTCCCCATCTAGGTCAGTGAGCATGGCAGCACCGCCAGACAAGATTTTCTTTATAATGTAAGGGCCGCTCCAATTGGGCTTGAATTTTCCTCTGGGGTCCCATATGGGTTCTATTATCTCTTTGAGGGATAAATCCCCTTCTCGGACACTGCGGTCCTTGACTCTCTTGTTGAATGAACGCGCTATTCGGCGATAGTACCCTTGTATGTGGTATAAAGCCTTCAATCTCCTTTCATCCAGGAGGGTTAACTGGTCAAGACGGCTTTCTCACCAGTCCTCTTTGTTGATTTCGCTTCAAGCATGACACGTAACGAGGGTATCTCCAGCTCCACAGGTAGGACAACTTCCATGCTGTAGACTAGAGAGCAAGGGTTAGCCCCAATAGATGTTTGAATTGAGGTCCAGTAGCCCCAGAGGGCGTATGGGATTCGGTTGGCCCAATCCCGAAAACTTTCGGTCATCTTGTTGATGATGGCTTTGAGGTTCTTGTTGACGGCTTCAATGACACCATTGGTCTGATCTCGGTAGGGAGAAGATTTGTGTCTCCGAATCCCATACTCGTTGACTACTTCTCTGACTTCTGCCTCGAAGTGCAAACCGTTATCTAACACTAGCTCGTGCGGGACCCCATATCGGCAGATAATGTTCTTCTTGATGAATTTGGCCACCTTCTTGGCATTTAATATTGTGTATGACTCAGCTTTGACCCATTTGGTGAAGTAATCAATGGCAACTAGGATGAACTCATGCCCATTTGACGCCTTTGGTGTAACCTTCCCTATGATGTCGATACCCCAGGTGGATAACGGCCATGGAGAAGTCATGTTGTATAATTCCCACAGAGGTAGATGTTGGAGATTGGAGAACTGTTGGCATTTGGGGCATCTCTGAACATAGGCGGTGCAATTCTGGGTGATGGTGGTCCAGTAGTAGCCTTTTCAGATGATTTTCTTGGCAAGCATATAACCGTTCATGTGAGGTCCGCATTCCCCATTGTGGATCTTCTGCATTATCTGTTCAATGTCAGCCCATGCGATACAGTGCAAATGAGTTCCATCGAAATTTCTTTTGAGTAGTGCTTCATGACAGATGATGTACTGGGCAACCAATCTTCGGATGGTTGCTCTGTCATTCTTGTTGGAACCCTCGGGATACCTACCGTATTTGAGGGGGCACCAAATATCATAGTACCAGTAGTTGACTAGCTCAGGATCTTCTGTGGTAACGAGCTCAATGTGCTAGCAATGGGTTGGTTTGTCTTGATTTTGAACTAGGAAGGGAGTCATTGTTATTCCTTCGAGCATGTCGACCATGGAGGCCAAGTTAGCGAGGGCATCGACTAGATTATTCTTCGCTCGGGGCAAGTAATGGAAGGTGATGTCTTGGAATTGGGAGGCCAGTTCTTCTAGGTGGGCATGGGAGGGTTGGAGTTTTTCGTCCTTGACTTTCCACTTTATGAGCACCTGTCCTATGATGAGGGAAGAATATCCATAGACATCTAGGCATTGAATACCTTTCTGGAGAGCAACTTTGAGGCCTATCATGCATGCCTCATATTCAGTCATGTTATTGGTGCAGGGTAAATTCAACTTGATGGCGGTGGGAGTATGAGATTCATCTGGGGCAATCAGGAGTATCCCAATGCCGTACACCTTTTTGTTGGCAGCGCCGTCAAAGAACATTTGCCATCGGAAGTTGTCTTTGGCAGTGCAAAGGATATTCTCATCTGGGAATTCAGAAATCCAGACATTAGCCTCTTCTACGGGGTAATCCACAAGGTAGTCAGAAATGGCTCTTCCTTTTATAGCTTTCTGTGTGACGTAGACAATATCGAACTCGTCTAGGAGCATCATCCATCGGGCCATTCGGATGGATAAGACGCGTTCCTCAAGCAGGTATTTGATGGGATCCATTCGGGATATGAGCTTGATGGGGAAGACAAGCATGTAGTGTCGCAACTTTTGGGTGACCCAAACAAGCGCGACACATGATCTTTCCAACGCAGTGTAGTTGACCTCGTACCCGACCAATTTGCAACTGGCATAATAGATGGATCTTTCTTTGCTGGAATCCTCAAGGTATTGGGCTAGCAAAGCTCCAACTACAGTGTCGGTTATGGTTAGGTATAAGAGCAAGGGGAGACCAGGCTGTGGTGGCATGAGTACCGGAGGTTGGGTTAGGTATTTTTTAATTCGGTCAAAAGCTTCTTGGCAGTGTGACACCCCGCCTAATTAAATACCGGGTCATCAGTCCTTTATTAAATTAAAATCAAGGTGAACGGTTCGTTCATTCTCAGTATCACTGTCGAAAATAAATTTCCAATTTAAACACCCTAATAATTAAGCTAAGTGTCAAAAACCATTTAAACCTTATTCCGTTTTATTAAATTCCAATTATAAAACCTTTTGACAATTAACAGATTAAGAATCACACATAAATAGTAAGAATTCGAATAACCATTCAAGAGTCTAACCATCAACAATAAATCCCAACGTCAAATACCAAAGGAAAATATCCTAACAGTAATAAATCCCAAAGTAAATCTACTGAAAGTAAATGAATTACAATCTCTGATAAAATACTAAATAATGGAAAAAGGTCGACACATGCCCAACTGAATGAAATAGATCTAGGAGTGGAATCAGTACTGAGGTCGTCTAATCAAGAGGCCTGCAACTCCCACCTAAGCTGCAGCTCATTCTTTCCAAAGTATCCTAAGTCTGACGGCCCTGTGGCTGGGCACCTATAATACAAATATATATACAAGAGAGAAGAGATAACAGCAAACGGGTCAGAGCCCGATTGTAAAACAGTTTAAAATTAGTTTAGCAAGTATTTAAAATGCTTACCGGCTAATGCACCCAACATATAAGTGAGACACTCCCTTGGGAGATTCTCACCTCTCTTCTAATGTGCACACCTATCGCACTAACACTCCCAACGGTTTTACTTAACTTATCTTAAGTTATTCATAAGATTTTATGCCGCCCATTTCACTTGTTAAGAAAATTAACTTTTATTTAATAGTAAGGTTCTCACATAAGCCTCATTTGATTATAAAGTTTCTCAGTAGCACATCATACTTACAAACACTTATTCGCAAGTTGAAATAATTATTCATTTCTTAATTACCATAGTTACAGTAGGTAGTTCCCAAATTCCAGGTTTAAATATATATATATATATATATATATATATATATATATATATATTAAATACTCATATAATATATATATAATCTAACGGCACCCTACATAACATTTATGGTGCGGGCATACTCTGCTATCCAGTCCCCGTATCACTAGTTCTAAGGGAAATATCAGTTCGAAATCACTCTCGGACTGTATTAACACAAAACACATACTAATTGAGGCGAAGCATAGTTCCAAGTCACTAAGAGGTCAGTACATACCCTCACGTCTCTTAGGACCGTCTGACTATCGATTCGATAGCTTGTACCAAGGATTCCTATGTTCTAGGGTACGAGTCAATATCCCCCATAAAGGTCCCATCGAGATAAGAATGTCCCAGCGCGGTAACCTCAGGGATAACAAGCAGCGCGGGCATGATTTTTACACGTATATAGTATATGCACAATCACAGTCATATATATATATATATATATATATATATATATATATATATATATATATATATATATATATATATATATATATATATATATATATATATATATATATATATATATATATATATTACTATTCCCATATCTAATTTAGGTACACTCTCACGACCCAAAATTATGATATTTATCCTTATTACTCATTATTATGATATCACGTATAATAGTTTGGCTCTTATTCTTATTTATCAGATTATTCAACTTACTACGTAACACTAGTGGATTCCCATCTCTCTAAGTGTAATTTTAGTAGGTACTCATCTATTTACAACATAACTTCCCTATGAGTCTCACTCTCTAACACATGTTCCCGTTGTCCCTTATATGTAAAATACCCCCATGAAATGTTAATCTCGTCTTACATTAATGGTTCCATAAATTTCTAAAGTCCTACTGGTCGCCTTTATATCCCAAAATGATTTACTAGAAATGACCCAAGGTTTCTATTTACTTAAATTGGAATTAATTATCAAGAAGGAAAATATAAGTCTGCCAGGAGGGGTCGATCGATCTATGGCAGGGGTTCGATCGATCGATCCTTCGATCGATCGATGATCTTTGTTTGATCGATCGATCAAGCAGGTATGGCAGTTCTGCAGATTTGTCCAGTTACGGATTTCTTCCTCAAAATTCATCCAAAACAATATTTTTGGTCACCAAACTCACAACAAATCATACTACAAGTGTTATAACCTCACATAAGTGATATTCTACGTCAAGCATGCGGATTTTCATCATGAATAACGAATTAAATGGGACATAATCCATAGAATTATCAAGAACCCTAATATTTTCTTTGTTTAGTTTCTTCCCATTAATTTACCAGATTTCATAATCTTAATCTACTATAATTTCGTGGTTCTAACTCTACATATGAATTGGGTTTCCAGATTACATCTATTACTCATGCATCCTACAATTTCAAATCTCCAAAATAGTTTTTTCTTTCATAAAAATAGTGCTAATCAATCCTAGGCTAATATTATTGGAGCATTAACTGAAATAGAGCAAGATAGATACTTGCCTGGGATTTCTTGGTTCAGATTCGTGAAAAGATCGGTGTGGTTGTGATCCTCGTTGTACGATCTATCGTTTGGCGGCGACGGCGGTGTAATCGGGGAAGTTCTTGGCCTAGAACTCTTTGGAAGATCTCTCCTCTTCCTCTCATATACCCGTCTTTGGTTTATGGATTTTCTAACCATAGAAGACAACTCCTAAGAGATGATATAACCCTAGAAAATTCGTGGGTTTAGTTACCCTAATTTACAAAATGTCCAAAACATCCTCCCGGGATGTTAATTAAGCCTGAAAATGCCTCGAGACCCAAACTAAACCCCCGGGTACATTATTTTGACTATCTCGACCCTTCCGGACACTTTGGTGCAGTCACAATGACCATACGGGTGACTTATAATTTATTCACTTTTAATAATCAAAATTTAGTCCTGACACGACATGGGCGCGTCCTGACTTAAATTTCCAAAACTGTCATTTTATTCACTCTTGACATTTAATAGAACTAATTTTATATATTACTTTGCTCATTATTAATATTCATCTAGTTTTCAATAATTACTAACTCTCGTCACGCTAGTAAATATTTTAAATTAAAGTAATTAATTTCCTGATAAATATTAAATTAATAACTCACATTAAATTTAATAAATCCCCAAATTTAGAAGGCATAAAAATACGGGGTGTTACAGGTAGGACTCGTTGCAAACCTTAGTTGAATCCTTTCGTAGGAGCTTGAAGATAGGTTCGCATGTGGAGGTTAGCTGGCTGATGAACCGGCTGATATATTGTAATATCCTAAGGAAACCTCGAACTTCCTTTTCTGTTCAGGGAGGTGTCATCTCAAGTATGACTTTCAACTTGGCAGGATCTGCTTCTATCCCTTTCTCACTGACCATGAATCCTAAGAGTTTTCCCTTTGTAACACCGAAGACGCATTTTTATGAATTGAGTCTAAGCTGATACTGCCGCAGTCATTCGAAGAACTTTCGGAGAGCAGGAAAATGAACTTCTCTAGTTTTGGATTTGATAATCATATCATCCACATAAACTTCAACCTCTTTGTGAATCAGATCGTGCAGGATGGTTATAGAAGCCCTCTGGTAGGTAGCCCCAGCATTATTGAGACCAAATGGCATCACAGTGTAGCAAAAGGTTCCCCATGGGGTGATGAATGCGGTTTTTTCTTGATGATCCGGGTGAATCTTGATATGGTTGTATCCGGCAAATCCGTCGCCGAATGATTTGAGAGCATGACTGGTTGTGTTGTCCACGATCATGTCAATATTGGGTAGCGAATAATCATCCTTTCGGGAGGCTTTGTTCAAATCTCGGTAGTCTACACACATCCGAACCTTTCCTCCTAATTTCGATACATGTACTATATTGGCGAGCCACGTGGGATATTCGATCACACGAGTGAAGCCCACGTTCAGTTGTTTGACCACCTCTTCTTTGACCTTGAGCGACCATTCGGTGTGGAGATTTCTCAACTTTTGTTTAACCGACTTATAATCTGGGAGAGTGGGGATCTCATGCTGAGCTATTTCAAGATCAATATCGGGCATATCGTCTTAGTACCATGCGAATACATCCACGAACTCATTTAGCAATTCTTCGAGTTGTGCACGCTCATGCTCGTCAAGGGTGGTGCCTATCCTAATCTCGCGTAGTTGTCTACTAGAACCGAGGTTAATAACAATAGTCTCATCTTCATTAACTTGAACGCAGTTATGTTGTTTGTTATTACCCTTATTTAGATCAGTTAAGAATTGTTCATTTGCAAAATCATCATCATCAAAAGTTTGATTAGAATCTAAACAATTAATGTAATGCACAACAAGATACTCAAAATCTTCATTTATTTCATTAATAGGGAAAACAACATTGAGAACCTCATCAAAAGAGGTCTCGATTACATTTGAGCCAGGATAGTTAACAGAAGAAGAAATAGGGTAAACATCAGGGTTAGGTGGGATTTCAACAGGTAGAGTTGGTGCAGCATGCCCGTTAAGGAGAGGTGTATCAGCAGCTTTGATTAGATGGGATGGGTCAAGTGATGTAGTGCCTGAGTGAACCATGCAGAGTGCTAGCCCTAGTGCTTGCAAGTTGAAGGACTCTTCAGAGTCACTTTCCTCAGTTTTTTCGATATCTTTGATGAGTGGTGGCACTTGGTGTTGGTAACTCTCGGCCCATGAGTAGTTTTCTTGGAAAAAGATCTCCATTCCAGGCTTCATCTTCTTATCTGTATGGTCGTACCATGGTTCTGTAAAGCCGCAAAAGGGGAAGTCTTCGCCCTCTTTGATGAATCGTCCATTCAAGGAGTCTCCTAGGATAGTCTGGGTGCAGCCTAGTCTTCTCTTTGGTCGAGGCTGGCGGATCATTCTGAGCTCTTGTTCTGATGGTTGATATCCCAAGACACAAGGATGAAAAGCTTTCTTCAGTTCAATAGGCTCGAGTATCCCTTGCTGTCTTTGCTCTAGCCCTAGTCCGGGCATGAAGTGCATGTTTCTGAACATCTGAATCACATTAACGTTGCCATGAGGGTCGTATTCTGGACAAACCCTTTCTTTGAAATCGTCCCCTTCCGGGAGTAGAAGTGGCTCAACTCGAAACCCTGATAGGAGCATATCATTTAACCCATGTTGTATCTTGAGGATTGGATTGCTGGTGCTTGCACCCTCGGCATTGTCTCCATCACCCAAGTTGGTGATGACTTGCCCATCGATGAAGAACTTCAATTTCTGATGGAGTGAGGAAGACACACCGTTTATACTGTAGAGCTAGGGTCGTCCGAGAAACAGGTTGAAACAAGCTGGGATATCAATGATTTGGAATTCGACAACAGGATTTATACGGCCAACCCCTATTACAAGTTTTATGGATCCCATCACCTCCCGACGGGTATTATCGTAGGCACGCACGGCAACGGAGGCTGGAGCGAGGTCACTTTCTTTGAGCCCCAAGCATCTGAAGGTTCTGAGTGGGAAGATATTCAAGGCGGACCCATTATCAACAAGAGAGAGTGGTATAACCTTCCCCATAATGTCGACAGAGATGTTGAGTGCATGATTGTGGTTTGGCCCAATTTTGGGGATTTCTTCTTCGAAAAAAGACAGCATTCGGGTGGAGGTCAAATATCCAACCAAATTTACCTCTTCTTCTGGTGTGGTAGATGGAGGAATTGTGGGTCCTATGAGCAACTTGATTAAAACATTTCTGTGTAGCTGGGAAGACGTGAAAATCCCCCATAGAGTGATGTTAACTTGAGTTTTCTTTAGTTGATCGAGGACCTTACTCTCCTCGAGAGTCATTTTTTCCATAGGAAGGTTTTCAACGCCCTTCCCCTTGTCACTTGCCGGTAGTGAGTTTGATATCTGGTAATGCCTCCCTGATCTGGTCATGTGATTTACTGAAGAAGAGAAAAACATGAATCCCATTTCTTCATCGATCTCAGGCTGTTCTTCCACCTTGTTTATCTCTCTGATGAGTTCTTCAAATGATATCCTTCCACATATGTCGACTATCATGCTAGCTTTTTTTTTAATCTTGCTCTTCATTTGAATCTTTGAATTCTTCTCCCCATCCGATGGCAATAATTCTATATTTTCCTATGAAGTCAATGCATTCCACAACTTCAACGGCTTCTTCATACAGGTCTTCCCATTCTGTGGGGATGTGTAAGGGTAAAGGGACCAGGTTCCCTCGTAGCTTCAAAGTGTCAAGTAACTTGGTGATATTTCAAATGTTATTGGTTTTCCTGAATGCTTCCGCCATGATCTAGACAACATCATCTAAGCTGACTTTATCGGTTGGTACCACCCAACTATCTGATTCTCGAGCCCATTTCTGTGCTTCCAAGAACATCGCACTGAACCTCTGACAATCAATACTCATTTGTGAGGGCAATTTTAGCCCGAACTATAGGAGTTGATTTAACACTTCTGACAATTCCATACTTCCATTTCTAGAACGGGTACAGATAGCAATGCATGCTCTAGTAAGGAGTGACAGTGCCTGATCAACGAGGCTAGTGGGGTGTAGGAGGAAGTATAGGCAAATTTGAAGAGGTTTAGGAGATTGTATTGGTATGGTTTGAGTTGAGGGGTCGAATTCTGGGTTCTCTTCTAAGAAGATGGCATTAACATGATTCGAGAGGGGGTTGCGAGTAGTGTTTGGCTTAGGATTGGCTGGTGGGGCGATGGTACCCCGGTCAATGAGATCTTGTATTATGTTTCGGAGGTGTAAGCATTGGTCGGTGGTATGGCCAGCTGTTTAGTGAAAGGCACAATGAGAATAGGTCTTGAAGTTTCTTGGAAGTGGATTTGGTAATGGACGGGGATCTAAGGGTTTGATAAGGTTTCGGCTTAACAGAGCCTGGTAGACTTTGGAGAGGGGATCATGGAGCACGGTGTATTCTCTTCGGACTGGGACAGGGCGGCTTTCTGGTGCCCATGAGGTGGTTAGTTGAGAGATGTTATTGATGATTGAGACTGCAGTACTGACAGGCTTGTCATATTTTCTAGGGGTGAACTGTCCGGACACCTTTTTAGGTTCAACTTCTATTTTTCCATGACCTTCCTTAATTTCTACTCCCGCTTCTCTGAGGGCTCGAAAATGGGGGTAGTACTGTCCTCCCATGGTTGCTTGGACATGGGGAAAGAAATTTTTCTTCAATATGTTGACTTGTTCTTCTTTACATGGCCGATTGGTCATGGTAGCTGTTTTTTCCCTCCATCGGGCTATGAAGTTATTGACTGATTCTCCAGAGTTTTATTTAAGCATCTCTAAATCCCGACAGGTGACCTCGAAATCTTCATTGTATTTGTACTACGACATGAATTCTTGGGCTACATCCTCCCAACTACGAATTATGAACTCTTCGAGAGATAAAAACGATCAGAGGGCGCTATCCTTCAAAGTTTGTTGAAACAGTTGCGCCATTACTTCTTCGGAAGCCCCTAGGAGAGCCATGGAATGATGATAACTGCGAAGATGAACAATCGGGGGTACACTCCCTCTGAAGTTCTCGATATTTGGCATCTTGAACTTCTCGGGTAACCTTGCTTTAGGATAAGGAGACATGTGGGTGTAGTCCATGTAATTCCCAGAGATTCAGACTTGGTCGAACTTCTTAGTCAGCATCTTAAGATCTTCTATGACTTTGTTCATCTCCTTTTCCTTTGGATCAATGACCATAGGCAGGTTAGCCATAGGCTGGACAATGTTTGGCATCGGAAGCTGGGCAGGCGGCGGCCCATTAGTAAGAGGGGCACGTGGAGCGCGCCGATATTCTTCAGGCATCCAAATAGGGTCAGGTGGACCCATAGAACGGGGGAATAGGGCCTCGGGATCTTGAGGAATTGGAACCTGGTTTCGTTACATCTCTCAGACCTCAGTCCAGAGGTTGTCAATCTTGGACACGAGCTAAGTTAGGATTTCCATCAGATCTGCCTGCACAACCGATACTTGGTCTGTGTTCTCCATGGAAGGCAGATGGATGCCGGACTCGAAAGAAGTAACAGGGGAACAGACAGAATTTCAGGGTGATTGGACTGAAGAACAAAGCCAATAAAGAGCCAGGCCAAGGGCATGTGATCGACCTGAGGAGGCGTAGAAGGGGATTTATATTTGGAAAAAAGGAATGGAGAGTCAAAGTATTTTTTGATTTTTTTTCTTTTTGAAAATTTTTTTGGGAGACGGTCTGAGCATGATTATTGTGATTATTATGTTCTCATTTGTATTAAATTCTCCTAAATGCAAAAATAAAATGCCGGATAGGACCCGAGCCTGGAAAAGTGGGGTTTGTAATATATGCAAAACTATGGTTGGACTTGTGACCAGGATCACGGATAGGGTCCCATTTTTAAAAAATGCGCAAAAATTTGGCCGGCAGGCCGACCCGGAATTTCGCAGAGTTTCGGGTCGAAACCGGCGATCTAACATGTGTGTCCTAGGTTTGACGCCTATATGTGGGTATGCAGTTGGTTGGATGAATTAGAATGGGTTCCCCCCTTTGGCGTGACTTCCACGATATACGTCCTGCTCTTGCGAGCAGTCGGTACGTGTGGACAAGCCATTTGATATACCTGAGTGTACGTGAATTGCCTAATTATATACCTCATGGGGACGGTACGTGTGAGAGAGAATTCGATATACTCGGCGTACATTAATGAGTTACCTGCGATATACCTCCCGTCATGACTTTGGTCAAGCGGTACGATGCGGGGGAACCGTTCGATATACGTCGAAGGTACTTGGCCAATGGAAGGTAAGAGTCATATCGCTTAGGCTAACTGCGCCCTGCCGGACCAGCGCCCATCACGAAGTGACCCTCCAGTTACTGGGTAAAATTTGGTCAATAACAATGCTCTTTGGTGATGTCGTGTGAATCATGCATGATTCTCTTATTTAGTATCTTATGATGAGAATGCCTTTATTGATTATGCCAAACAGGGAGCAAAGTACAAGTACCAATGGTTCACCAAGTATGGATGGGTGATGCGTGCAACACATGGATATATGTGATCCTAGGTGCAAGTGGTGTGAAGTGTACATGGAGAATTTTCTACAAGTGTGTGAATAGAAGCATAAGCATGGGGTACATATGGAAAAGGGGAACATGCAAAATGGGGGAGAATATGAACAAATATAACATCCATGTAAATAGAGTCTAGCCCTCAAAATAAAAACCATTTCCCCAGCGGAGTCGCCACTGTGGCCATCCCCGATCCTCGCGGCGGCGCAGTGAGAGATTATGTGTAGGAGGATCCTAGGTCCCGCGCGTCCCTCTCGGGAGCGCTTCGGCCGATGTCAATTTGTGAGGTGTGAAAATGTAGAGAGGTTCAGAGTCACCAGTCTATTTTACTCAAAACAGACAAAAGAAAAGGGGGAGCTATCCCGAAGGACAACATCCAAAGACATACTGATACGTGTGAAACCAAAATGATTCGTGAAGGGTCCGGAGGCTAAGTTACGAAATGGGAAGGTGTTAGGCACCCATTCCGCCCTTACGGTCTCTCATGGATTTTGTTAGATTCCTTTATTTTCCCCGTGATATGTGTGCATGTGTATATATAGTGGAGATAGGAATCCTCAATTTGTATCATGGAAGAGATAAAGCGAGTCATCCATAGGAATGTAAGAATAATGTATAAAATAGGATTTGCACGATTACCCTTACGTTGATCGTTATAATGGAATGATAACACATGTGGAATAATAGGCTACTAAGGACAAATATATTGAATATTAGAAGATTGGGTTTACAGAAAATAGAAAATGAGATAAAAAGTAAGAATAAAGGACTCGAGTCTCAGGTTTTACCCCGAGACGCCTACGTAGCCTATAAAGGCATCAAAGTCCACGTAGTTCGCATGCAAAGCGAGGGGGGGGGGGGTTTATCCCATAAATCCAACCGGGGACTTCTCTTATTTGTGTGTGTGTGTGTGTGTGTGTATAAAAAGTTCTTTAGTTGTGAGAAAGGTGTAAGAAAAGTGTGAGAATTCCCGTTTGGAATTTATGAGTAAACCCTCTTTTTCTTATTTTTGGGGTTTTTATTTATATGAAAATAAGAGATGTGCAATAATACTAGATAAAATTTATATTAAGATGCGTGAGACGAGAGAATAAAAGTACTAAGTAATAAAACAAGTTATTGCGAATTTATGAGAATTTAAAGAGAGAATTGAGAAAATTGGACCTTATTGGAGATCTTGAACTTGTTATTGAATGTTGGAGAGCTTCCCTTGCACTTGGATGATGATGGAGGATGGTTAATTCACCAAACTTGGTGAAAAAGGTGGTGAAAAGTGAAGGTGGGAAAGGGATTTGGATGTGGAAATGACGCTGACTTCGAGAGGGGTTTTCGGGGTTTGCTGAGAGTGATATGCTTCTGATATGAGCTCCCCTTGCAAATGAGGTCAAGGCCTCATTTTATAGGCCCAGGGGACTGCCGATCGGCGTACCCCTAGTACTGCCTATCGGCACCTACCGACAGGCAGGCTTGGCAACCTTCCATTTGGCGGTGTTTTTCAGGCCTTTTTGGAAAATCGGCTGCCGAACGCAAACCGTTGATCCAAATCTCGCACGGGGCAAACCGTTGGAAAGGTAATTCAGAGACATTTGAAAGTCCTTTGGACTGCTCCCGGGTTCATGAGTTGACTTTGGGTCAAATGTGGCTCGGAGGCGTTTGTCAGTCCATTGGACGGGGAATCGTTCGGACGCAAACGGATCGTTCGTCCGTATGGTAAGTTCGAAACGCACACGGGACGGACCGTTAGAAAGGTTAGGAGATGTACTTAGACATTCCAAAGAGTTTGACCCAGTTCAGGGAGTTGACTTTGGTCAACCAGGCCCTGAAAGCATTCGATGACCTTTTGGAGTACAACAGATCATTCGTCCGTACCATAAGTCGAAATCGCGCACGGGATGGATCGTTGGAAAGAGGTTTTAGTTCCCTTTGAAGATTCATTCATCCTCTATCAAGATGAAGATTGGACTATGGTCAAACGGGGCCCGGGAGCGCCTGGTGACCTTTGGGTCAAGTTTCGGGGGGAAACGGGTCGTTCGTCCGCATGGTAAGTCAGAATCGCGCACGGGACGGACCGTTGGAAAGGGTTTTCAGTGACCTTCGAAGATTCATTCAGCCTTAGTCGAACTGAAGATTCTGACTTTTGGTCAAATGGAGCCAGAGAGCGCCCGATGGCTACTAGGTCAGTACTCTGGGTATGACCAGGGTAGGTAGTGATGAAGAGAGGTGCTAGGGACCCAAAGAGAGTTTAGTGGGTAATAGAATGGGGTGTCTACAACACCTATGCACAACCCAATAAACCAAAAAATAAAATTACATTAGACACAATGTATATGACCCAACAGTATCTTTGAAATCTCTAAATTTCATCTCCCATCTCGGTGTAGCAAACCTATAAACTCATAAAGCATCCCCCACACACGAAACAGCAAATACCCAATGAAGTATGTAGGAAACAAAAAGCAATATATGTAAGCAATGTCAATGTTAGAATAACCGTTCCCCCCTAAATCACATATATCTCCTCCTTTTGCCTTGAATAGATAAATAATGGGGCAAAGAAACAAATAAACCATGATAAACACAAATATCAAACTATAGATTAACACACGATAGCAGTAAATGGAAAAATGAAGCACATGGTATAAAATGATGATAAATATGATACATCCAAATCAAAATAACATAACTGGTCCATAAAATAAAAATGACCGCATAAACATTATAAATCGAATCCATACCCATCTAAATAAATACACAATGACAAATAAGACAGTCTGACATCAGAATAAATCAGAATATAATCAAGTACAAGCCAAATAAAAAATAAAAATAACCACATATAGATTTATAGGTCTCAGAAAATAGAAAACCACATCAACTCTCATCTTCATCAGAATTAATAGTCGTCCAATCATCTCCGCGGCATCTAGATGTCCTTCAACCCAGCTGCTGCTCCCACTTACGGACCTCCTCTATGAAATTAGTGATCTAATACTTATGAATAGCTCTAAGCTTTGCCTCCACCTCATATCGAGCCATAAATATTCGGTGCTCTTATAGTTGTGCCTTCAGTACTCTACGAGTGGCATGCTTCTCCTCTAACAAATAGAACATTGCGTCCTAGATGGTATCTGTATCTCTACAAGTTGTTTCTGTAGATAGGGGTACTAAAAATGGGAAGTATAACCATGACGGGTGGCATCTGGGATGTCACTCTTTGACATGCAAACCCTGTTTGCATGAATCAGTGAAATCCCTAAAAGTTCTACATCGTGAGGAAGAAAAGGAACTTGGGAAGCATCATAGATACGTGACACAAGGACACCAAAAGGTGGGGCATACTTAATGGGTGTGTGTCCCACATTAAGCACATAGGACATGATGTGCATAATGATGCCTGGTAGATCAATCCTCCAACCACGGCTCAAAGCATACATAAAATGGACAATATCATCAGAGATATGTGTATGGTGGGTCCTGAGATTGATCGACGATGAGGTAAACAAATTAAGAAACCGCTAATATTCATATAAGTTCTAGTGGTACATAATGGCTAGGCGGGGGGGGGGGGGGGGGGCGCAAAATATCTTTAAAATAATGGCGAATAATGTCGTCGGGATTATGACTACTGGCAAAGCGATTGGGAAATACAACATTAAGATTAATGGGAATTCGCAAAAGCTGGGCAATACATTTCAGGGTGATGATAACCTATACCCCATGAATATATGATAGTAAGCACATAACAGACCCTACTGCCCTATAACAAATCTCTCGAACTATTTTAGGGTGGATGACATCATACATTGAAAGCATGGGCTCCCAACCCGACCCCTGAGATATTGGAATATGGTACATGGTAAACTCATCAACCCAAAACAAACTCTCATGAACAACAATGCAGATATGAAAATCAGGAGAGAAATAGAGTTTATAGTCAACACGGCTCACCGGATGATTCATAGTGAACCGAGGTCGATTGGCCTGGGCGGCCTGAGCGGCTTGAGTTCGTGGGGAGGTGGCTTACTCCTCAACACGGCCAGTATGAATGGATTGTCGACGTCTACCACCATCCATAGTGACGAAAAAGGGAATAGGGTGTCTTTATGAAAAGCTAAGTACTACTACGAGCCCAAACCAAAATCCAATAAATTTTCTAGCAACCTTTCTTCGTATAAAACCATCCGAACCACCGCAAAATCCAATGCCAGAAACACCAATAATAGGATATATAATAAGAAATAGTCCCAATAATATGCAACAACAAGGTACAAAAAAACTCTTGTATGTGTCACAAATATCCAAAAATTGTAAAAAAATATTTGTCCAAGAAACAGTAAACCCCCCCCCCCCAAAAAAAAAAAATAGCAAAAATAAAAAATATAGAAAAGGGGCAAAGAAATACTAAAAAATAGTAAAAATAATCAAGAAATAGTAAAAGCCCCCGCAAAAACAAAGATTTTTGGCAAAAAATTATTTGAATCAATTTTCATACACATGTATATAAAAATGAGTACCTAAAATGGATACAAGGAGTGAAAATTAATCCAAACGATTTTCGATACAAAAATCATAAAAATAACTACAAAATGATGTAACTCAAGAAAATACCCAAGTAGGAGCAAAAGGAATGATGAAATGCGTGAAGAAACAGTCAAAATCCAAGCTTCAAGGTGAGTATTTGGTCAATAATGTTGAAAATAAGGTAACAGTTTGTAGAGTGGGAAAGTGCAGGCTTTGAAAGGTAAAACGGCGAAATTATCTGAGTAAAACCTGTAAATAGTATTTTTAAGGTCATTTGAATAAAAGTCATGCTCGCTAGAATGAGAAACACGACTCGTTAGAATGCAATTGTCGATCGTTCGAATGAACGTTGGTTTTCATTAGAAGCTGGTTCGAATAAGTATCCAATGAGACAAAACAATGTAGGGTCGTTCGATGTTCATTTGAAGCATACTTCAAACGAGAACCACAACTCGTTTGAACGATGTTAAATATCATTCTAACGACACATGAAAAGTTTGAATCCTCCTCTGAAAAATATGAAACTTGAACCCAAAAAGGTAACACATGAGAAACATCAACCCAAACTCAAATCAGAACTCAAAAACAATAAGAAAAATGACACAAAACGTAAGAATTACGTGACAATATCGTTTTGATGTACCTAAAAGCATGGTAACGGAGTGGATGGGTGTGAAATAATATGTTTTAGCCTTAAGGGCAATTATAATTGGAACGTAATGAATAAACATACATAATGCACACAAGTTTAGATTTTAATGATTCTACAAATAATTAACATCATGACATAATCGGTAAACTAGGTAATATTTTGCAAACCCAATGATCTTCAACTAAACTTCCTCAAAGAAAAACACATAGATAATCTCTTTATTTTACTCAATTCTTTTAGAAGAAATTATGTTGAATATATCAATCTAATTTGGCCCTTATTTTGGCAAGTTTTATCTTTTTATTTCCTTTTAATCTTTTAATGTGAAAATGGTGGCTTTACACAAAAGTTCAACATATCCTTTGTATCCCATTTCCATTGCATATGCACAAACAAGAACCTATTCAACTTAAGCTCATGGGCAAAGATTCTTACATGGACAAATCTACAAAGCTCAAACTATGTATATATGAAAATATTGATGGAAGAACATCTCACCAAACTCTAATGTTCATGTGAAGCAAACAATCAATAAAATTGTGCATGTGTGTGCAAAGGCATATTCACAGACCAATCAATGAAAAAAATCAACATCGAAACAACTTCACTAAAATGTGGTTGAGAAGAATTCTATGCATCTAAACCAATGACCAAATGCCCTAACCACAATGAAATAGCAAAATGCAGGGGATTTAAGCACACCAATATTCATTACCATAAGTGTAAAAATTAAAGGCGTTAAAACCAATTATCTTTTTCAGTTCTTAAAATATTTTGACACAAAAGAATTTATTTTCTTTTTATTTTTCCAAAATAAATCAAAAACAAAATCTTTTTGTTTTTTTAAACAAGAGTAAATGAAAGAGAAAAATAAATTACAAATCATACACATGTCATAACGCAAGTCAGAATATATAATGAAGCAAGACTAAGATACAACAAATATGGCTAACACGATCAACCCTTAGACCTATTAGGCGGAGCATCACGTGCAAGCAAATGAGAATAATGAAGTGTAATTCCTAAAGCCACTAATTCCAATTTTCTAACCCAAGTAGGTGTAAAACGACGTATTAGGGTTTTGGGAACCGAAACTACTCTATTATTAGACTTCTGAGGAGCATTCTTAAGGTCATAGAAACAACAACTTTGGTGACCCTTCCTACCGCAATGAGTGCATGTGAAGATATGATGGGGAGTATTACCTAAATATGGACCTATCCTAACATTCCTACTCGACTCTTTTAAACGTATGGCTTTTGATTTACTAGGTGGAACAATGCGATCATTGAAGCCAATACGACATTTGTCAAATTTAACTTGGATGGTGCCTAGCATTTTATCTAATTTTCGGAAGTAGTCTCCAAATCAATCTTAACTCTACTCGAATCTGTCACTCTGTCATCTAACTCACTAATCGTAGACTCGAGTAAACGAAGAGATTCTTCAAACTTAAGAAGTTCATTTTTTATAGTCTCCATCAAACCACGAAGAAAATATTTCTCCCTCCCCCTTTACATATTATAGTTTCCCTCAAAGAGTACTCTCACGTTCCCTAAGATCCTCAATCAAATTATTATCGTTATTACCTCCGACACATTCTTTCAACTTAGCTTCTAACTTCAATATCCTTTTTCACATTCAACATTTTCGCATATGGAGCATGAATGGCGACTTGAAGTTCGATCTCCTCTACCTCTCCATCGTCCTCAATCGCCTATCCCTCACTCACTTGATCTTTACTCTCTCTGGCATCAGAAGTGTCATGTAAAGAACTATCGTCATCAATGCTCACATGACTAGAAAAGAATGTGGTGTAAATACACTCTTTAGGATAACCCTTTCCCTCTTTCGAACCACTATCAGTAAGGGTGGAACTATACAAAATAGGTTTCTTGACATCCTTACTTAGTTTACTGGGGCACAAATTTAACCTATGACCATAACCCTCATACCCAAAATACCTCTTCGAGTCTTCCCTCTTAAAATTCTTACTGCGGTCCATAGGGAAGAGATCGACCTTGCCATTATTTTCATTCTCAAATCTTTAAGAATCTATTGATTTCTTTTTAAATTTGAGAAACGTTTTGAACTTCTTTGCGAATATGGCTACATCTTCGGATTTGTTGTCCGAGTCATCATATGAAACTAATGTCTCCTCCTTCTGGGCTTTCAAAGAGATATCTCTTTCTTTCTTAGTCAGTTTCTTGGACATAAAAATGTCAAGATCATAAGTTTTTAGGACACCTACAAACTCTTCAACGATCGTCGACTCAGGTAAACCCAAAGAATTTAAAACAATCACCTTTGGATTAAATATATTAGGAAAAAAACTTAAGATTTTAAGGCTCGATTGTTGTGTATCTTCTCTCCCAAGTTATAGGATGAGTTGACTATATAGGACAACCTGATGTAAAACTCATCAAACATCTCATTCTCTAACATTTTTATGGTTTCCAACTGGGTGGTGACTTTTTTTAATTTTTAATCCCTAACAGTGCTAGTTCCCTTGTGGGTATGTTGGATTACATCCCAAGCCTCTTTAGAGATCTCACACGTCATAATATGGCAGAACTCCTCCGGGGTGCCCGAATCTAAAAGAGCATTTAATCCCTTAGAATTATATTGTGCTAACTTATGCTCTGACTTGGTCCAAGACTCAACAAGTTTTAGGTGAGTTTCCTTTCCTTCTCTCATGACAGGTGGAGTCCACCCCTTTTTACGTTAGCCACACACGCTTATCAATAGACTTGAATGCTAACTTCATATTCATATTCCAAGAAGCATAATTAGTTCAATCAAATGTAGGGGTTATATAAACATCAAGCCCTCCAGTATTAATGCCTAAAGAACACGGGATCACTCACATGGTAATTTAGCATTCTAGCTCAGATACCAATTTGATAATGCGCTACGTGCGTTCAATTAGGCAAAGACTACTGTTTTAAAGTTTTTAAACAATTTTTATATTGCACCGAAAAACTTTAAACTTGTTAAACAAACTTTCTTTATTATTTTTATCTTGTTAACCCTATAGCATTCATCTATCATGATTAAGCAGATAAAAGTAAATAAACTAAGCAAACTATAAGACACTGATATTCAAGGAAATCACTAATGGAAAAAACTCTGACGGCCACCCAAACAATCTCCTATGATACCGATTTATTACAAGAGTAGACAACAAACATACTCAATGACTTGATCACCCACAAGCCTTGACATTATTATAGTCTTCAACCGCTCCTCCAGACAGTAATGCAAGAATCCACCCATGCTAGTGTCCACAACACACAAGTCCACGTGCACCACGATATCCACTGATGTAGCCTCGACAACTTCAACTAATCGGAACACGGAGTCTATAGTTTCATCTTCACAATCAGCATGCACGAATTCCATCGCATGAACGCAGTTGTTCAATGATGAAGAACAAAACTAGGTGACAATATCAAGATGGGAGGGGCTATCCCCACACCCCTCTCATCTTCCCCCACACCCTTTGGGTGACAAATGACATTTGTGTCCTTATGTTCACCCTTCTCATCTTCCGCCACACCCTTTGGGTGACTAATGATATTTTTGCCCTTATGTTTACATAATTTAAATGTTATATTTTTTCACTTCCAATTAAACAAATACATTTAATAAAAATAAATAATTATATTTTCAATAAAAAAACTATTTTTATAAAAAGAAAAATTGTTTATAAAATGTAAAATCTTATCTATTTTTTTTATTAAAAACTATTTAAAAAACGTAAAATTTGTTTTCTTAAAAAACTGTTTTTTTACCAATTTTATTTTTGATTAAAAACTGTCTTTTTTTTTTACTTTTTTAAAAATGACCTTTAAAATAGACGGTTTAAAAACTGTTTTGATTATAAAAAAAATGTTTTGATTAAAACTATTTTTTTATTAAAAAGTGGTTTGATTATAAAAAAATGTTTTAATAAACAGTTATATACAATTTTTTTAAAAACAGTTTTCTTTAATAAACAGTTAAAAAACTATTTATTAAAAAAATAGTTTTTTTAATTGTATAAATTAATTGTTTATTAAAAAAATCTTTTTTATAACTGTTTTAAAAAATCAAAAAACAATTTTCGTTGTCTTAAAAAAATTAACTATTTTTCAAAATTGTTTATAACGACTAAAACAATGTTTATATAATATAAAAGACAATTTTATTACAAAATATATTGTTTTAGTTGTTAAAATTGTCTTTTATATATAAATTATTTTAAAAATAATATATTTACTATTTAAAAAAATGGTCCGCGGCAGCGTTATGTATAGGCAGTCTGACCACCTATACATACCGCTAGCGCGGACCAACATATTAAAAAAAATGGTCCGCACCAGCGGTATGTATAGGTGGTCTGACCACCTATACATAACGCTGCCGCGGACCATATTTTGTTTAAATAGTCAAGATTATTTTCAAAATTGTAAAAAAAATATTTTTTAACCAAAAATAAAATTTGTAAAAAAAAAACACTTTTATAACAAAATATTTTTATAAGAAAATAAATTTTACGTTTTATAGACAGTTTTTGAATAATAAAAAAATAGATGAGATTTTCTGTTTTATAAGGAGTTTTCTTTTATAATAAAAAATATTTTTTTTATTTAAAATATAATTATTTTTTTATTAAATATATTTATTTTAATTGGGGGTGAAAAAATTGAACATTTAAATTATATAAACATAAGGGCACAAATGTCATTTGTCACACAGAGGGTGCGGGGGAAGATGGGAGGGGTGAACATAAGGGCTCAAATGTTATTTGTCACCCAAAGGGTGTGGGGAAAGATGGGAGGGGTGAACATAAGGGCACAAATGTTATTTGTCACCCAAAGGGTGTGGGGGAAGATGGGAGGGGTGTGGGGATAACCCCTCCCTATCAAGATCTCTTTTGCTGGGAAAGATGAGATTTGGATCTTGAAAAACTTAATGATGTTTTGAATATTTGGAACTTATGAAAACTTAAGCAAAACTGTTATCTTAACGTCTTTCATTAAAAGTTTATATTTATTTGGAGGCAAGGAATCCTGAATTTGTAAAACACAAATTTTAAGGCGGTGACTCGTTCGAATGAAAATTGAGCTCATTCAAATGAGAATCCCTTCTCATTTGAATATGACTTATAGGTTTGTTCGAATGAAACGTAAATTTCGTTCTAACCACCCTAAAACTCGTTTGAACAATAAATCTCTAAACAAATAGTTTAAAAACCATTTTCAAAAAATAATTTTCAAATAATATATGTTTCAATTACATCCTTAATTAAACTCCGATATCTCATTATCCTTTTAGCATTCATACTTGAGAGAGCTACGATAATTACAAGTGTGTGAAGATAACATAGGCACTAAACACGACATGATGTCAACTTCGATTCTTTATTGCAACAACTCCAACACAACGCGTAATGGGCTTTGTGGGATCATAACTCAATGACTACCCTACGACTCAACCATTTTTCTAGAATTAAGACAATTATAAACAAATTTACTCGATTGGAAATTTTTCCTTACATTATATTCTACTCAATCAGACCGTTCAATTAAGAGGTAGCCTTGAGCATAGATATAACCATATTTACATCAGGTGTTATTGATTATAGTTATTTTTGTTCAAAATATTTACATCGGGTTTCTCGCAAAGTTCTGTTGCTAAGAAAACGAATGTCACCTATATATGAAAACAATAATGATGAAATTTTTTATTTTTTCATTTCCCTATATTCCTTGGCTTTACAATGATAATTTTTCAATTTTAAAACCTCTTGGAGTTAAATATTACTAATTTCAAAAGTGATTCAACCAATCCCACAAACGGGTAAACAATATCCCTATTTCTGAGGTGGAAATTATTAGTTTTTTAAATCTTTTTCTCCTCATTTTCTTTTCCCGTAAGATTAGAGTATTGGAGGTATAAGTTAAACAACCAACTCTTATATTTAATATTTTCTTATATTTAGAAAAATATTTTGTGTATTTTTATGTAAAATAAATAAGGTAGGTCATACGTAACGAAAATAATTTCTTTTTTATTTAATATATTAATTCATTGTTATATATCACTTATTGTACTTACATATCTCATTGAAGGAATATTTCTAAAACATGTAAGGAATAAAATTACAAACGTGATACACAATGGACTACTTATGTGCAATGTAAATGTATATATAATACTTTTATCGATGTTTTGAATTAATCTTCATAATTTGCATTTTTCCTAGTGGTCACCAAAAAAATAAAAAAAATATTGTACATTTCCTAAAAATAATAACATAATATTTTATACAAATGAATTCCCCCAAAAGCTTTCGAGTTTTATAATTCTCAACAACATTAACAATGCCTAATTAACTTTAAGGCATAAATAATGCTCAGTAAATACTCGCAATACCAAATTATATTAACATCACATAGTTAATTTAAAGTCGAAAATAATGACACCCAATCAACCGTAATAATATAGTCCTCAACTAATTTCAATTCATAGCTAGAAATCCCCGGTTGATATTCATAATGGTCAACTAGTTTGTAGCCCTAAACATTTTTTAGATTTACAGAAAGATATCAACCTAAAAAACATTAAAAAATATAAGTTAATAAAAATAAGGTAAAAACAAACACCTACATTAGCTGAAATGAAGGCAACATCCTAGTGGTGGAGGAGGATGAGGAACGAATATACCTACAACATAGGGCACTGCGACTGATCGGAGTCGAGAGGGTTTAAGGGGTATGTCGAATAGAAGAGCATATGGGAGGTGTGACACCCTGCCTATTCTAACACCAGTTGGTTAGGCATTTATTGCAATTAAACCAAAAGAAAATTTGATTTTATTCTCAACATCACTGTCGTAACAAACCATATAAATATAAAATGAGTAAAACCATACATAAAATCAAATGACATAACGACTGATATGCATAAATAAATAAACATGAACAGAATAAACAATCAGTCACTAAAAGAAATAATCTAATGTAAATCAATACTGATAAGTAATTGTAATACCACTAACATAAATAATATCCTATCCAACTATAGGTAACACGACTAAGAGGAAAGCTTGGACCTAAAACTGAACCCTATCTAGATGGAATCGAACAATGCCTACTACGATAAATCTTGTAGCGACCCCAACTACTGCCGATAATGTTATTGTAGGAACTGAACCTCTTATCCCAGCTACTGCACACCTGGGGTTTTGAAAATAAGAAATAGATTTGCTAATGGGTCTAATCCTAAAAGATGAGTGAAAATATTTTGAAATCATTTATTTAATTTAAAAAAAACATCTAGTGTATTACCTTCGCAATTACTTTATCGATCGCACTCAATTGAGACTAATGCTTACCTGTCATCTACAATTAACACCTAACACATTTATTTTATTATCCTAACTATGTTACCTAGTCTAATTAGGACAATAATAACTATAAAAACACAACCCTCTAATAGTCTCCATTATCTAAATTAACACACCCCTCACTAGGTATAGTTTCATAATAATAACATAGCTACACACATGCTACAAATAGACACACACAATATCTCATATACACATAGATATATATCACTTTGTATATACGTAAAACCGTTATCCCCAGGGCATGGACCTCACGGATACATCATTCATATTTTATCGGGCTTCAAGTTCACCACGTACCACAACTGGGCCATCGGGTTGGAATCTCACCGCCAAACCCAAACGTAAATAAACCAGCAAAGTCATTCATGAACTTACATTTGGGGGGTTGCAACCATTACACATCGCACCCAATCGGTCTGCAAACAAACACCTATCCTCACACATGGATAGCCGCCTTGCAATAGTTCTATTACCTGGGGAATCAAGCCGACACTTGTTGGTCACTACTATGGTCAACGACCAACTACGCACAACCTCTTAACAATAGCACTACCGAGTAGGTATGTTTAACATAAAAGCAACATTCACACACACACACACACACACACACACACACACATATATATATATATATATATATATATATATATATATATATATATATATATATATATATATATATATATATATATATATATATATATATACAAGTAATCCCATAATACGAATATACAATGTAATGACTTTGTACTGAAATCCCATAGCATAGTTGTCTACCAAATCTCAATGTGCGAACTAACTTCTCGATTTTACATATAAGTGTTTACTCACTTGAATTCCATTCTTCCACACCAGAACCCATCTAAAAGTTGTCCTAACACACGTGCTAAACCATGTAAATATTCCCTAGTTGTCCGAATCTATCCCAAAATCCTGTATGTCCATTTTCCAATTACTAACGAGTCAAAACTGTGCACAACAAAAATTGTGCAAGAAAAAAAACCAAATTGGTTTGCTTGGTAGTCCAAACTAATTCTTAGACCAAACCGATGCCCCCATCAAACCGGTACAGTTTGTTGGATGCCCAATCATCCTCTTCATAGGGCTTTCACCTCTTGAACCCTCTAATGGAGGTCCCTAGCTTCCCAAAATATCAAATTGATTACCCACATCAATACATAACCAACCAGATGAATTCTAACACTTAAATATATTCGAATCCATACTTTAACCCTAGGATGCATAATCATTAATCAATTCGAACTATTCGGGATTAATAAAATCTAGAAATTTATGATTTCTAACAACCTATTAGTATTCTCATGTTCATAAACATAAACCCAAATTAAAATTAAAAATATACTATCTATTCACCATTAATCATTCTCAAATAAAATCACTGGTTAAACACAACATAAATCTCTTCAATTAATTCCAAAAGATTACATATTTGTATATCTCATATTTTTTATTAATCAATTAGGAATGTAATTCACTGGAGAACATGCAATCTAAAGCAAGTAAACACTAGATTTTGGGATTTGAATCTGAAGTCTCAACACCTAGGGATGAACCCAAATGCCGAATATGCGTTTCTCTTCTCTTCTCCAAGTTATCACTTTTATTTTTTTCCTTTTTATATTCTCTTAACCTCTCCCTTGATCTCAATAATGCCGAGGCCAAAAGTGAGGCTCTCATCCATATCCCTAGACCTTTCACACTCCTTAATTACACTTTGATACCTATTTTAAGTGTATCCCTAAGGGTGTAAAGACATACATACCTCCATACAGGCCCTACTACGTCTGAAATCCCTCAGAACTCAACTATAGCACCCAGTACCTATTTCGAGCTATTTCTACCTATTTCGAATAGCCGCAGCACTCAAAAAGACCATCTGACTCACCCAACTAAAAATATACCATCATCCCCTTAATCGGGCACGTCACATACGTACAATATGCTTCGCCCATAACTATATAAATTCTTCGATGTAACTCTCTATTGACATACTATAATAAACCAGTGCTTTTCACTCATAAACGATAGACAACAATTCACAAACCTATTTACTTATTACACGTGACTAAATAATAATAACAATAAATATTGACCCTTAACTCGATGATTAATATTTATCAAAACTCATTTAATTTGGCCAATTGAATTAATAGTTATATTTATCCGTGAAAAATAAATACTCATAAAACTACAAGGTATTACATTCTCCTCCTAATAACTAAAATTTGTTCTCAAAATTCGAATGTAACCGCCACAAAGTGGACTAGATAGGTTTTATTCATATCATTTTTGTATTCCCACATTGAGTCCATGACATTGTGGTGAACCCATTATACATGCACTAGCAGTATCACCCTCGCTCGAATCATTCGCTCGCTACGAGACAAGTAGGAAATATGTCTCTCATCAAAAGAAATGTAGGGCTGTAAGTTTATCTCCTTCAATCCTATATATTGGTAAGCCACATCATCCCTGAGATACCTCCTCAAAGATGACATATGAAACACATTACGAATTGACTTCAAATGCTCCGATACGGTAAGTTTGTATGCAACCAACCCAACCCTCTAAATGAATGGAAAGGTACCCACATACCTAGATGACAACTTTTCATTCTTCTCAAACCGCATGACTCCCTTCATAGGAGTACCTATACAAACACTTCATCACCCACATCAAACTCCAAGAATCTTTTGGTCCACATCAGCATAACTCTCGTGTTGTTCCCAAGCTACTCAAATATGACTCCGAATAAACTCAATCTTTGGTCATGTCTCCTAAATCATGTCCTCCCTGAGAAGATTTGTGTCCCCCACCTATAACTAAAATAAGAGAAAATGATGAGGTCTCCCCTACAAATCCTCAAAAGGTTCCACAACAATAGTAAATCGGTGCGAGTCATTATATGTAAACTCTACCAATGGAAAATACTTATTCCAACTACCCTTAAAATCCAGAATACACATCCTCATCATATCCTCCAACATTTGATTTAACCTCTCTATTTTCCTATCGATCCGTTGGTGATACCTTATGCTCAAATTCAACTTCATCCCAATTTACTCCTGGAAACTCTACTCGAAGTAAGACGCAAAGTTCTTATCCCGATTCAAAACGATGTTGGTTGACATCCCGTGCATTCTCACTATTTCAGTAATGAAAAGTTGGGCGTAATTCCATGTCATGTAATCAACTAGAACATGTAAGAAAGTAGCTAACATCATCAATATAGTCACAATAACCAAAATGTAATAATGACACCTTTATGATGTCGGTAACCCCGTACTGAAGTCAATAAATATACTCTCCCCCTTCCATATGGGAATTTTCAACGACTGCAAAATCTCGACTAGTCTCTATAGATCAACCATTACCCTATGACAAGTGGCGCACCTGGAAACAAACTCTTCTATGTCTCGCTTCATACTGGCCCACCGATGTTTCCTCCTCATATCCTGGTGAAGTGGGTTAAAATATTAAAGCTTCGTGGACCAATAAGACAAGGAAACATGTCCTCATAAAGATCCATCTCCTAAACTCACTCCCACATAATTATTTGAGGATTTACTTAGTCAACACTCCATCCGGCCAACTTAAGAATGTGAACTATTAGGAAAATGAAAAATCCTTCACATGGGGGAGATCAGTAGTAAATCCAAATGTTCTAAAGAAGATAAATAGTTGTACTTATTGTATTTGGATATAAATGCATGAATATACAAAAGTATTCCATCCCTTAGTTTCCACACCATTATAAATTCATCATTCCCCTCAGTTCATGTGGCAAGACAATTGCACATTTTTAATACGACACAAAGTTCTATGTAACTACTCTCAATAGAAATACAATAATTGTGGACATAGGCTCTTCCATAGCTGAACCACGTTAAAAACATTTTGTTTCTTGTCTTTTTTTATTCATTTTACTAAAACATTTTATCTACATATTATCTGTGATCATAGAATTTGTGACATATAATTAAGTTTATTCTTATACCAACTTTAGACATCGACAAATTGGCTTCGTTTGTGGGAAAAGACAACTTGGTTTCATTTTTCACCAGCTCAATTCATTTTGCTCAACTTCAAAGACTTATTAAACAATGACGGACATTCTCAAAATTAGTTTTGCAGTAAAAGGCAACGCTTTCACTCCATATACACCACCCACTGATCTTCAAGGAATCCTAATCAATCTTGACAAAAGGTAAGAGGAGATGCGAGAGACTATGAGACAGTTAGCTCGATCATTACATGCCAAATTCAATGCTTCACAATATAAAAGGTAGATGCCTCCTCCCTATCTAAGAAATGAATAAGCATCCACTCCAAATCCTCACGTGAGATATCCTATTGCCCAGGAGTGACCTCTTCTATCTGATCTACTGATTACTATGATGGTCGGTTTTTTA
Organism: Sambucus nigra; assembly: GCA_949130495.1. Lineage (NCBI taxonomy): Eukaryota > Viridiplantae > Streptophyta > Magnoliopsida > Dipsacales > Adoxaceae > Sambucus > Sambucus nigra. The sequence continues at coordinate 3,172,517 of OX422218.1, read as the reverse complement.
CTTCTGAGAGATCGAACGTGTTAGACAAATTGAAGAGAGCCTTTGCACTTGATCGTCTTGGTCCTCGAGAAAGTAGAGGCTATTATATGGAACAAGTCAAAACACATAATCACTATACCAATCACCGAGAAGGATCAGTTAGGTCTAGAGGAATCTTATGAGGATCCATGCATGCCGAGCAGACTTCCCACATAAATAGCTCGGCATAAACACATGGCAGTTCTAATAAAGTAATATCGCATCACTCTATGCCTGAAAACCATTCCTAGAGAGGTTCAATACAAAGTCAGGAAGATCTCATAGGAGAAAAGGCCAAAACAAAAAATCCATTGTAGAGGAGTTTTCTGAAAGGATCCTCTTTCATTTCGGACATTATAGATTTACCCACACCTTCTAAATTCAAGCCACCTGTGGTAAGTCCTAAATATGATTGTAAGACTAGTCATGTCCTTTGTGTAGAATAATATCAAGTACTATCACTGGATCAACAAAGATATGGTATAATAATCTAACCTGAGCAAAAATTATAAATTTCCACTAACTTGTAGAGTTGTTCATTAGTAAATTATTCTTTGGATCCAAACCAATCAAGATAGTGGCTCATCTACTAAGTGTTCTCCAACAACCAGGAGAAACTACCTGATAGTATATTACTCACTTTAATAATGAGAAGTTAGAAGTGGTAGATTATGAAAATAATATATCCATCACAGCTTTTATGTTTGGACTACTTACCGAAAAGATATACTATGCACTCGTGGAAGAACCTCAAAAACCATGGCTGAATTGGTGGTAAAGTCTTTAAAAATCATGAATGCCAAGAAAATGACGGTTTCCATGAAAAATGCTAGGACGAAATCTGATTCTCGAAAAATTTGGAAAAATAGTGAATAAAAAGGTAATAAGATTGAAAAACCAAAGTAGTATATGGACTACACTCCTCTTACCAATGGTATTCACTATACATTGGAAGAAATCAGGGGTAGCAGAGATCTAAAATGTCCAGGGAAGCTGAAGTCACCACCTAACCCGAGGGACAAGTCCAAGTACTGTGATTTCCAAAACGATCATGGGCATATACAGACAATTATATTGCCCAAAAGAATGAAATTGAATCCCTCATCCGCCGAGGAAAACATACCAAGTTTATGGATCGATCAGATGATCGTAATACCAGAAGATCATATTCACCTTGAAAAGGGGGATAGGACAAGAAGAGGACTCGAGATAAGGAGAAGATGATCCACATATACAAAAAAACCGAGAAATGGAGATTGAGGTAGGAATGATATCCATTTGTTGTCATTTCATTATAGGTGGAGAAGGTGGAGGTGGTGATGAAGTAGTCGAGAGGAAAACCTATTTAAATAAGGCCAAAGCTTATTCTTATATATGACGCATCAACCTATCAGATGAAGGAGAGAGTAGTCCTATGAAGGTTAAAAAATACAAGTTGGTTATAGGATTTTTCAAGAATGATCTATCAACCTTTGGTCATTACATTTAGGGTACGTGAAGTAAGGATAACAAGATTTCTTACGGATAATGGCATCTCTGCAGATGTTATGTTCTATAATTCCATCCATAGCTAGGTTGATGAGATAGAAAACTGGAGCTATATCATAGGCCTTTAATTTGTTTCTTAGGAGAAAAAGTTTTTCCTTTGAAGAAAGTCAAGATGGAGGTGTTGATCGGCAATTGGCCAACAAGAAGAACACAAAAAATTCATTTCTTCTTCCTAGAAATGAATGTTCAATTAGATTATATAATGTTTTCCTAGACAGAAAATTCATCTACAGTTCATTAATGTAAAATATTCCCCACTCACTATGGGATCAATGTAGTAAAGGGAAACCAAGTGGAAGCCAAAGAGTCCTCCTATACTTCGGCCTACCATGAGGAATTAAAGAAAAGACCACCACTTACCAAATTGATACTCTAAATCCTCGACAAAAAGCTTATTTGGTCAAGGGATAAGCTGTGGAGACTACATAAACAATCAAACTAGATGACGAGAAACCAGAAAAGACTACCCAAATAGGTTTGAATCTAACAACATCCCTTAAACAGGAAGTAGGGAAAAAGTGTGTTTGCTTGGAGACATGAAGGTATTCATAGAATCGATCCCAATTTCAGATGCCATGAACTCAATATCCTCAAAGATGCTAATCCGATCAAGCTGAAGTGCAGAGTATTTAGTCTCGAGAATAATGAATCTATCTTGGAAGAAGTGGATACATTTTAGAAGGCTAAATTCATTGAAGTTGTTAAATACCCTGATTGGTTAGCCAACATGGTGATGGTAAAAAATAAGAACAATAAGTGACGAATGGGTGTGGATTTCACCAACTGAATTAAGAATACCCAAATGATTAGTTTCCTTCACTGAGGATTGATCAATTGGTAGATGCCATAGCGGGTCACAAGCTACTATGTTTTATGGATGCCTATTCTGGCTATAATTAGATCAAAATGATGCCTAAAGATAAAGGAAGTACATCATTTATCCATAGACGAGGTACTTACTGGCTTTTGTTCCTTAAAAACGTTAGAGCAACATATTGAAGGATTGTGCAAAAAGTCTTTAAAGATCAAATTGGGAAGAACATGGAAGTCTATGTTGATGATATGCTCACCAGAAGTAAGAAAATTGTAAGCCTTATCCAATATCTCAGTCAGAAGTTCGACCAACTTGAAAATGATCAAATGAAGCTTAATCTAACTAAGTGCATATTCAATGCACAAGAAGGAAAGTTCTTAGGTTTTATTGTAAATCATATGGGAATTGAAGCCAATCCTGATAAAATAAAAGCATTGCTTGAAATGCAATCTCCAGCATGTAAGAAGGACATGCATAAATTAACCAAAATTGTGGTTGCCCTTAATCAGTTTATGTCCAGAGCAATGAATAAATGTTAACCATTATGGAAAGTGCTAAAAAAATATTTGGATGGAATGCGGAGTGTGAAAATTCTTATTAGAAGTTGAAGAATCACTTGGAATTCGCACCGTTGCTCTGTCGACCAATTTTAGAGGAGAAATGGTACTTATACCTAGCTATCTCAGAATCTGCTATTATCTTGGTGTTAATCTGGCTAGAGAATGGAGTATAAAAACCAGTATATTATACTAGTAAAGTTTTCCAGGGAGTATAGTTGGGAAAGATATCACTTGCCTTAATTGAGTCTTCAAGGAGGATGAAGGCGTACTTTCAAGCACATGCCATTGTGATCTACACCAATTTACCTCCATGATAAGAAATTCACAAGCCAGAGAAGTCAGGAAGATTAATGGCATGGGTAGTAGAGTTGTGAGAATATGATATCATGTATGAGCCCAAAACAACTTTAAAATAACAAGATGTAGAAGGCTTCCAAGGTGAAATCACATATCAATAATTAGTCAATAACCAAAATTTTCCTAATGAGCATACTTCCTGGGAAGAGAGCTCAGCTCCAAAACAAATTGAAATTATCACCAACAAGCCTAAAACGTCAAGTGTGCGAGAGTTGGATCAAATTCTTAATGAATTGAGTAAAAATGTGTTAAAATAGGGAGTATTATGTGAAGAATACTTTCACAATGTTATCCCAATTTGGAAGTTATATGTAGATGGATCCTCATATGCTATTGGTAGTGAGACATGCCTCATCATCAATACTTCAGATGATATAGACATGGAATATTCTCTTTAATTTCAATTTCAAGCCTCCAATAATGAGGCAAAATATGAATGTCTAATCATAGTATTGGAATTGGCTTTATCTTTGGGAGTTAAGCAACTTATGGCTCACAGTGATTCTCAAATGATTATCAATCAAGTACTTCAGGTATATGGAGCCAAGGGGGATCTCATGTTCAAATACTGCTCCAAAACCATATAAGCCATATCCAAGTTTGTAGAGTTAAAATTAATCTGGATACCAAGGCTGGAAAATGCTCGAGCAGATTCACTTTCTTAGCTCGCCTCAATAACCAGGACAGAGCTCAGAATAACTATTCGAGTAGAAATCCTTGCACACAGGCTTATAGAACTAGATGTTATCAACATGATCTCCTTGGATTTTGTACCTTCATAGATGAATCCAATTAAGGGTTATATTTATAAAGGTGTGCTACCAGCTGATCCAAAAGAAGTAAGGAAATTTGGATACAAATCTGCCAGTTATGATGAGGAGTCTTACACAAAATAGGTTAAACTGTCTCTTTACTTCAATATATTAACCCCACGGAAGTGGCATATCTGATCAAAGAAGTATATGAAGGCACATGTGCAACCCACTCAGCAGGTCGCTCGTTAATTTAAAGGATCTCCTTGTACAGATACACCTGGCCGACCATGAAAGAAAATTGTATTTCCTTCACTAAGAAATGGGACAATTGCCAAAAGTTTATTGTGATCTATAGAATATCGGGGCTACTTTAACTTCAATTACTTCTTCATGGCATTTTCCTATATGGTGAATAGACATTGTCCACTAATTGCCAAAAACCAAAGGCAAGTTTAAATACTTGGGGTGGCAATGAACTACTTTATAAAATGGGTAAAAGATGAACCATTAGTAGAATTGCCTTATGAAAGATTTTTCTAATTAATTTGGAAGCACATCATATCTAGGACACCCATAGTGCAATGATAGATAGAGATAACTAATAAAACACTACTTGATGGAATGGAGAATAGATTGGATGACGCCAAAGGAAATTAGATAAATGAATGGCTACAGGGGAATCCCTTAAAGCCTCGATTTTAGGACAAAAGCAATGGTGTTATCTGAAGTAGGTATGAAGATCCACATAAGTTTGAACATTGACTGCCCTAAAAGTGATCTCATGAGGAGATTGGATCTGGACTTAATTAAGGAGGTAAGCAAGGATGATGCACTTTGGGTTGCTTCCTATTAACAAAGGAATTATAGGTTCTAAAAAATGAAGGTTAAGCCGACCAACTTGAAAGAAGGTGATTATGCTATAAAGAAAGTGATATAGAAAGGAAATAAGGTGTAAGGTAACTGGCATGTTCCATATCGAATATCGACTGCCATACGACCAGGAACTTATCGCATAAAAACACTTGAGGGGAAAGAATTAAGGAATCTATGGAATGCCAGTCATCTTTGAAAATACTATCAGTAGTACTTTTAGGTCATTTGATGTAATTAGTTCATTCCGTTTAATAAAAGTTATGATTTTCGACCAATTATTCTTTTTTTATATATATTTTTTGGAGTAGGGTGATAACATCATCCCCAAATAACTTTTTTAACTTCAAAAAGACACACTTCATATATGACTTTCATACGTGATTTCATCATTGACAAATCATAAAACATGAATCCCTATCAACAAGATTGTCAAACGTTTCCAACTTAAAAAAAGTTAGACTTCATGTATAACTTCGTCCTTGACAAGTCTGGAATAAGAAGTCCCTAAAGCTTCATGTATAACTTAAATTCAAGAACAAGAAGTTTTACCCGATCAAGTTAAATTCAGGAAGACCTACATTCATAAAACACTTGGTTACCAATGGAAACTAATGCGAACAGTTGGTTTATAAACTGACAAAGATTCGTTTTACCTAAGTACATTAGGAAAACCTAAGGCCCAATAACTCAAGTTCACACTTGACCAAATATAGGACAATCAAGAAAGTAAGTCGGATCTATAGCCGATTAGATAATGTACAATTATTTAAGAAAGGTTATGATACATAAACCAACATTTATGCAAAAAAGGTCATTTTTCATTAAAACTTGAATGGCAAAACAAATATTTTGATAGCACTCAAACAAAACAAGTATTACAAGAAAAGTAAAACTGTAAAGTTATTCCATTGGATGTTTTACCTCGGCTAGGTCCATTCCATCCGGAGGAATATCATGGGTATAAAGTTGGGTGGTAGTCCTAAAATCATCATCGGTGCTTGACCGGTCCAACAACTCAATAGGGAAAATACAAGAATTTTCTTCTTGAAGGCCGTAATCAACTATGTACTTCCTCACCAAAACTTTGAGGAATGGCATCAGTTAGAATCCATTTGGCATCAATATTGAAAGGTGGATTAGGATAATCAAGCAAACATGGATCATGCCAATGCCATAATTCACTCCTCTTATCTACTTTCAATAAACCTAGTACATTTGGCCAACCCCACTTATGAACTTCTCGATGCGCTTGCTCCAATTCGTCCTCCATATGAACTATTTTCGCATCATACCCGTCCATCCAGACAACCTTTGGTTTCTTGCGGAAATGAAAAGTGAACATGTCCACTTAGTCTTCAATTTTTTTTATGGCATTGTCTTTGTCTTTCAATAAGACTTCTTAGTCGATTAAAGTCTTCTTAGTCCTTTTTTCCTCTATAGTGGGTCGAGAAATAGTATTTTTTTTCTTTTAAATAAAATAGAATTTATTGAGGTAAGAGAGAATAGCCCTATCAAGTTGCATTACAAAAGATTACAGGCCTATCTAGCAAAAAGAAACCTTGGAGCATCTATACTAATAGCCTTCTATATGAATGCAAGAATGGATGTAGCACTTAACAATCTACCTTGATCATCTCTCATTATAGCACCTACTCCATAACTGTTACTAGCATCCTCTGTTCCAGCACAATTGATTTTAATACTACCTGAAATAGGAGGGATCTATCTTTTGAAAACTTTATTTCTATTAGGATGCCACTTTAGAGTAATATTAAAAATACTCAAAGTATCCTGATCAAAAGCTCTATGACCTCCTTTGAAGATAGCTCTTTGACTATGTTCTGAAATTCTCTGAATAACCTTCTCAATAATGATGAAGTGTTTCATAGGTTTTGATTCAAAATTACCCTTATTTTTGCTTAACCATATTTCCCAGATAATACTCACAGGGATAAACCTATAAAACCATTTAGATAATTCAGAATAACTTGCCCGAAGCCACCATTTTATTACAGATCGATGAATTGTAGTTGGTAATTGAGTGATCCCCAAAACTCCATTGAAGTAATTCCATACCTTGGAAGCCACTGGGCCAGTTCTGAACAGATGGATCAAGGATTCTATATTAGAATGGCAACAATGACATCTCAAAGCTAGCCTTATCCCCATTGATTGCACCTTTTCTTTTATTGGAACACAACTGGTAAGCACTTTCCAAACAAAAGATAATATATTTGGAGGAATTTTTGGGTGCCAAAAAAAATTAAAAGCCAATAAATTTAACTTAGAAACTCTAGAGATCTCTTAAGCAGATTGGAAAGAAAAGGCACCATTAATAGATGGCTTCCATAACAGAATATTATCAATCCATGTTGAGTTTTCCTCCACAATTTCCTTAGCTGATTGAACTCTTTTGAAACATTTAGAGCCATTGGAGACTTCCATATCAGAGTATTTAGCATTAAAAAATTGAGCCCATAGACTTGATGCCTCTTTCAGATTCCAGTAAAGTTTGATATTTAAAGTTGTAATAACAGTACTCAAATTTCTAATACCTAGCCCACCTTCTCCTTTTGGAAAACATATAGATTCCCAGTTTAACCGTTAAAATTTCTTCCCATAATCTTTGTTCACCCCCAAAAGAAAAAGATGATCAACTGATTAATGGATTTTAAAATCGGTTTGGGAGGGTTTAAAACCAACAGGATATACAATGGCACAGAAGAGATAACAAATTGAAAACGCTTATAAACTCGTTGGTGATGCGGAAGCGTAAAGGTGATGGTTCACCAAATAAACAAATGCCAAATTTTATTAAATGAGTGTGATGATTTAAACCGAATTTTATCTTGAAATTATCTTATGCATGCGTTCTACGTTATGATGCAAGATAAAATAAACAATATCACACTACGTCGCGATGTACGAGGAAAAACCCAAGACGGGAAAAAAACCTCGGACGTCCCTAGCCACAAGTCCACTAGATACGGAATTACAATTACAAGACAGATAGACTTACAACGACTGACTCGATCCCTCTCAAGCCTCGATGCTTCTTCTCGTAGACACCTCTTCCTTGCGGACAACCTCGGAACTCCATCGCAGTCTCGGAATCCACCGATGGGGCATTCTATGGTCACTGTCACCCGAGCAAGGAGCCTTTCTCCAAGTGGGTAGAATCGCAACTCAAAGTCTTCTTCTTTGATGGATGTAGAAGCAAATTAAAACTTTTCTTCTTGAATTCGGTAGAGATAAACCGGTGCCAAAACTCCAAGCAATTTGATATATAAATAAGAACTTGGACTAAACACAATTGGGTGTAAACTAGAGTGTGAAGGATTTTCTCTTTGAAAAATAACGCTCAAAACATGAACATTTTCCTAAACAATTTTTTCTCTCAAATTCTCTCTAAGAGATAAACTAGGATGGAAAAGTTAGATTGGAAAATGTGATTCCCGTACAAGATAAAGTCTAAAAAAGTTGGTTAAAAACCAAGTGGGGAAGTGGGTGAAAAACTGCCAAAAACTGCCAAAAACTGTTCCCGCCTGACAGCTCGTTCGAACGACATTTCGTTCGAACGAACTCTCGTTCGAACGAGACTTCTAACGACACACCAGTATGGACTTCGTTAGAATCTCGTTGGGAACCTCGTTAGAACGAACAAGTTCATTCGAACGACATTTCGAACGACAGACCAGTTTAGACTCGTTGGCAGGTTCGTTCGAACGACATCTGGTTCGAACGAAAAAACTCGTTCGAACGACATATCTAACGAACGACCAGAAAGATTGAAAAATTCGATTTTGGTCCAGAAAACTTTATGAACTTAATTTAAAGTTTTATATAATTTCTTTCTTAAAACAAAATGCAGTTTTTATAAAACCTAACACCCAATAAACTTTGTTCCAAGCTCCTATATAAATATAATTGCATTCATACCTTGGGAGCATGGAACCATAGTTGATGACGTAGAAACGAGGCACGCAAACTGGCACATTTGATGAAGCTTTATATTCTTTGCCGCTACGACTTCAACAAACACTTCATAGGCTTGAGAGTATTATAATTACATACTTTCCTATGAATAAATGTCTTTGTCCGGAATTGAGCCAAAACTACATATGGACTCAATTGGAAATTTGTGTCCTTACAAATCTCCCCCTTTGGCTATTTCGGGACAAAAACCAAACAAAAATCCTAAAGGGCCGTCAAGCTCACTAGACTCAAAACATAACCCGCCCAAACTTGACTCAACCCAAGGATCAAACGCTTTGCCATTAAACAATGCCGCTTTAGTAGAATACCTGCACACTTAAGCAAACTCATCAAATGCATAGGGAATATCAAAATATAAAATGCAATTAATTAAATTATTCCCCCTAAATTAATTCTCCCCTTTATCAAACACATGACCTACTTAGAAAGACGTCTCCCCCTAAGATAAATCTCCCCCAAACGAAGATACGATAATAATAGGATTAGATACCATTGCTCCCCCTATCATCATTCTCCCCCTTTTTGTTCAGGAATTGGCAAAGGATAAAGAACTAATAAACACGTTGAAGCTTAAAGTGTTAAGACATTAAAGCACATGGGCAATAAAAGCAAGGCAAAGACAAACAAATATCATATATATATATATATATATATACTATAAATATACCAATAAGTACTTGCATATATAGATAGATATAAACACACACATGACACAAAATACAATAAGTTTGCACACTCGTATGGCAAAAATGTGTCATATGGAAACGTAAGTGTAGGGGTGTGAACTAGCAACAATTAAATTTAGACCCAAACACTTAATAAACATTCACGGAGTTCTCATTTGATTGCAAACTTTATCACATTTAAATATAACCTCATGTGACAATATGAAGATTGAACTCAATGAACAAACATACACAATGCAAACAAGCCTAGCATGATGATGATTCTACAAACCAAATAGAGTCATGACATTAAAGACAACTAGGATAAACGGACATTGTGCAAAGCGTTGATATACCATGCAATTCTCCCTCAATAAGCATATATATTCTTTTGCTTTTGAATGAATATATCAAACAAACATAGGCCTTGGCAATAGTTTTCTTTTTAATGCCAAATATTCTGTTTTTAGGCCTTTGGATCACGTATTTCTTTTAGATCCAAACTGTGTCTTACAATCGCAAAGGATTTAATTCATCCTTTCGGAGCCCTTCCCCGTGCACATTTTTATTTATCATGTTTTCATTTTCACACAAATCTCGCATGCAACGGATTTTGACATGCACTAGTCCTCCTAGGTCATAAATATGTAGATGACTAGATTGGTAGGAGAACACCTCAAAAAGCTCAAATATAACATGTGACATTAAGATTTCAAAAGAGCTCGTGCATGTGTGAATAGAGGCATATAAAAATAGAATCCATTTAAACAACACAAGATCCAACTACGCCATAGAAAGCATGGTAAAGAACATTTTAAGGATTGAAAATCTAAACCAAAAGTTCTAGCCACGTGGGAGCGTAAATATGGGATTCAAACACAAATATATGCCACATAAAGTGTGTCAAACTAAAATACACACAAAATAAAATCTTTTTGAGTTTTTAACATTTTTCATCAAAAATAAATATTTACTCAAAAGGACAAACAAAAATCATTTGTATTTTTCATTAAGCTTAAATGAAATAAATAAAACACAAATGATAAACAAAACATCTTTTTATATTTTTCAGTTACTTCAAACACAAAATATAATACAAAAAGATAAACAAGTTATAATTGCTAGCATGGGATATGAAATAAGACTATGACTAGAAAATGACTAAACAAGCATACATTTAGCATGTGAATATAGCATGAAGTACAAAAGCTAAAGTATGCAAATACTAACACATTCATCCTTTAGATTTAGCAAGGGAGGAAGCATGTGAAAGTAAATGAGAATCAACAACCCTATTTTGCAAGGCAACCAAGTCGGATTTCCTAACCCAAATTAATGAAGAATGATTATCTTGGGGTATAGGAATATTAAAAACATTTGATGCATTGCGTTGGGATTTTCTAGGAATTCGTTTAAGATCAAAACAAAATTTCCTAAGATGACCTTTTCGACCACAATGTGTACAAGAGAGAATATGTTGAAAAGATTTACTTAAGGAGTGATCTTTAAATGTATTCCTAGTAGATTCTCCTAAAACATTGGTTTGGGCATTATGAGTAAATTCATTACAAGTATTGAAGCCTAAACCACAGGTGTCATTTTTAATTTGGACCGTTCCTAACATTTTATCTAGTTTTTGTGAACGACATTCCAAATCAAATTTGACATTACTAGAATCTTTTAATTTAATTTCCAATTCTAAAATGTTAGATTCTAGTAAAACATTTCTCTCTTCAAAAGCAAGAAGCTCCTTTTTCAAGGATTCCATTAAACCCCTAAGGCTATCTCTTTCGCCTTCTACATATTCAAGCTTCTCTTGAAGAGTCCTCACATGTGTCCTAAGGTCTTCTATTAAAACATTTTCATCAATGACCTTGACACTCTCTCTTAAACTAGCTTCTAACTTCAAATTAGCTCTTTTCAATTTAATAGATTCTTTATAAAGTTCTTGAAAAGCATTTTGAAGTTCACTCACATTAACCTCTTCTTCATTTTCACTCTCACTTTCTTCTTCACTCTCACTATCATCAAACATAAGAGAATCATGTACAATGACCTTGGAAGTGGCATGTGTTATCGTTTCATCAATCGATGAGTTGTCACTATCACTCACATGACTAGCCATAAAAGCCACAAAATTTTTCTTAGTGGGGGAATCAGGCTTCTCTTCCTTATCACTATCACTAAGGGTTGCATTATATGAAATGGGTCGCTTACCATCTTTCCTTAGTTTAGTGGGGCACTCATAAGCCCTATGGCCATAACCTTCACAACCAAAACATTTATCAGACTCGTCCCTATCTAAATGTTCATTACTAGGTTTAGGGATCTTCTCGGCTTTAGAAATTTTCTCGCTTTTATCATGTTTAGAAGTATCAAATTTCTTAAAATCATTTTTAAATTTATCTTTGTTAAATTTAAGAAATTTTCTAAATTTACGAGCAAATAAAGCCATGTCTTCCGAGTCACTATCACTATCGCTCTCTACTACTTGTTTGACCTCTTTCGGGCTTTTAAAGCAACGCCCTTTTCAATTTTCTTTTCAGTTTTAGAGGGAAACATATCTAGTTCATAGGTTTGTAAATCACCTATAAGCTCTTCTAATTTCGTAGAGGCTAAAGTGGGTAAAGAATTTAAAACGGTCACCTTTGGAATAAATCTATCGGGTGGGGACCTTAAAATTTTCTTTACAACACGGTTGTCAGGTATTTTCTCTCCCAAGTTAAAAGATGAATTAACAATATCAGAAAGTCTAGCATAGAATTCATCAAACGTTTCTTTTTCATTCATTTTGATAGTTTCAAATTGAGTGGTGAGGTTTTGGAGTTTTGAAGCTTTAACGACACTAGTTCCTTCATGAGTTAATTGTAAAATATCCCAAGCTTCTTTAGCGGTTTCACACGTCATAATACGTCGGAATTCATCCGGTGTGACAGCGCTAAACAAAGCATTTAAACCACGGGAATTGAAGTTAGCAAGTTTAAACTCATTTTCAGTCCATCTATCGACGGGTTTGATAACACGTTCATTTTCAACTAAATAAGTTGGTGGGGACCACCCGTTAACAACAGACATCCAAACTCTTTCATCGATAGATTTTAGTGCCGATCTCATTCGCGCTTTCCAATATGCGTAGTTTGAACCATCGAAAATAGGAAATTTTGAAAATGGGGAAAAATCCATTTTAGCCAAAAATTATATAAAAGATCGTTTAACGAAATAAATTATCGTTTTTGGCTCTGATACCAATTTGAAAACGCTTAAGTTTCCTATTTATATAAACTCGTTGGTGATGCAGAAGCGTAAAGGTGATGGTTCACCAAATAAACAAATGCCAAATTTTATTAAATGAGTGTGATGATTTAAACCGAATTTTATCTTGAAATTATCTTAAGCATGCGTTCTACGTTATGATGCAAGATAAAATAAACAATATCACACTACGCCGCGATGTACGAGGAAAAACCCAAGACGGGAAAAAAACCTCGGACGGCCCTAGCCACAAGTCCACTAGATACGGAATTACAATTACAAGACAGATAGACTTACAACGACTGACTCGATCCCTCTCAAGCCTCGATGCTTCTTCTCGTAGACACCTCTTCCTTGCGGACAACCTCGGAACTCCACCGCGGTCTCGGAATCCACCGATGGGGCTTTCTATGGTCACCGTCACCCGAGCAAGGAGCCTTTCTTCAAGTCGGTAGAATCGCAACTCAAAGTCTTCTTCTTTGATGGATGTAGAAGCAAACCAAAACTTCTCTTCTTGAATTCGGTAGAGATAAACCGGTGCCAAAACTCTAAGCAATTTGATATATAAATAAGAACTTGGACTAAACACAATTGGGTGTAAACTAGAGTGTGAAGGATTTTCTCTTTGAAAAATAACACTCAAAACATGAACATTTTCCTAAACAATTTTTTCTCTCAAATTCTCTCTAAGAGATAAACTAGGATGGAAAAGTTAGATTGGAAAATGTGATTCCCGCACAAGATAAAGTCTGAAAAAGTTGGTTAAAAACCAAGTGGGGAAATGGGTGAAAAACTGCCAAATACTGCCAAAAACTGTTCCCGCCTGACAGCTCGTTCGAACGACATTTCATTCGAACGAACTCTCGTTCGAACGAGACTTCTAACGACACACTAGTATGGACTTCGTTAGAATCTCGTTGGAAACCTCGTTAGAATGAACAAGTTCGTTCGAATGACATTTCGAACGACATACCAGTTTAGACTCGTTGGCAGGTCGTTAGAATGACATCTGGTTCGAACGAAAAAACTCGTTCGAACGACATATCTAACGAACGACCAGAAAGATTGAAAAATTCGATTTTGGCCCAGAAAACTTTATGAACTTAATTTAAAGTTTTATATAATTTCTTTCTTAAAACAAAACGCAGTTTTTATAAAACCTAACACCCAATAAACTTTGTTCCAAGCTCCTATATAAATATAATTGCATTCATACCTTGGGAGCATGGAACCATAGTTGGTGACGTAGAAACGAGGCACGCAAACCGGCACATTTGATGAAGCTTTATATTTTTTGCCGCTACGACTTCAACAAACACTTCATAGGCTTGAGAGTATTATAATTACATACTTTCCTATGAATAAATGTTTTTGTCCGGAATTGAGCCAAAACTACATATGGACTCAATTGGAAATTTGTGTCCTTACACAAATTGAATAAGAGTAATTTTACCTCCCAAAGTTAAGAACTTGGATTGCCAGCTCTGAATTTTAGAAGCAATATAGTGGACAATAGAATCAAAATATGTTGACTTACTTCTACCTGTAAAGAGAGGGCTACCCAAATAGGTGAGGTGACAATTAACACTCTTGAATCCAGTGACATCTGCTACTCTACTCTTTGTGGTTGCTGAAGCTTTGGAGATGATTTTAAAGCAACTTTTTTCTTCACTGATTAACTGTCATGATTCCTGCTCATAATAACTCAAGAACCTCATCAATTGCTTCAAACTCCTCTTACTACCATTAGTGAAAATAATTAGATCATCTACATAACCTAAGTGACTTACCAATAGGGAATTCCTTGGATGAGAAAAATGATTGATTGAGCCATTAGATATTCTGGAATACAAACCTCTACTGAAAACTTCAACCATAATAATAAATAAGCTTGGGGAAATATGATCCCCTTGCCTAATACCTCTAGAAGGTTGAAAGAAACCCATAGATTCACCATTAATTAAGATAGAGAACCAAGTTGAAGATACGCATCTCCATATTAAATCTATAAAAGTTTTTAAGAATCCAAAAGCTCTTAAAGATTCAATAATGAAGATCCAAGAAGCTCTATCATATGCCTTGGCCATGTCTAGCTTGATAACAACATTACTTCCTAGCACTTTTCTATCCAGTAAATGAAACATCTCCTGAGCTAATAAGATATTATTTTGAATGCATCTCCCCTTCACAAAACCATATTGATTATGTGATATCAAAATTTGAAGGATAGGACCTAATCTTGAGTTAATAACCTTGGTGATTACCTTATAACTAAAGTTACATACACTAATTGGTCTAAAATCCTTGCAAAAGGATGGTCTATTAACTTTAGGAATAAGGCTAATTTGAGTTGAACTTCAAGATTTAGGAATCTCAGCTCCTTAAAAGAAAGATTGAATAGCCTTAGTGAACTCCTCCTTTATAATCCCCCAGCATTTGACATAGAAAAAACAATTGTAACCATCTGATCCAGCAGCACTGTTGAGGTTTATTTCCTTTATTGCATTCATAATTTCATCCTCTTTAGGAATGGTTGATAAGTTCAATTTTAAAAAAAAAAACGATCTTTGGAGTACTGAGCAACAATCCTTTGTCTTCAAGAATCCCTGCAGGAAATAAAGAAGAAAAATAAGATGTAAATCTGTTAGCAATCCCCTCTTGAGTTTCTTGACTTCTGCCTTGCTCATCTTTAATAGAGTGAATCCACATTCTTCTTCTTTGCTGCTGCACTTAAGAATGATAAAAACTAGTAATTCTATCTCCATTATCTATCCACTCTCCTCTAAATTTTTGAAACCAATATTGCTCTTCTTTAGCTAAAGCTGAGTTTAATTCATCTCTCACTTTAGAGCAGTTCTCTATTTACTCCATACTTGGCATTTCCTCCAGAATTAATTATTCTTCCTCTATCTGATCTTCTAAAGACTTTATATTTTCAAATAAATCTTTGAATTGGATTTTACTCCACTCTTTGAGTCTACCTTTCAGCCTTTTCAATTTGTAAGCAAAGATGACCATCGGACTACCTGTAGAATATTCATCCCAGGAGATTTTGGCAGTTAAAAGGAATTCTTCATGATCAATCCAAAAATTTAGAAATCTAAAAGGTTTAGTAACTTTAACAGTGGGACTATGGATATAAATTAAAAGGGGGCTATGATCAGAACAATTTATGTTCAGGGTTTTAAAGTCGAACTAGGGAACCAATTAAGCCAATTGGAGTTAATTAATCCTCTATCCAATCTTTCAAACATCATTGAACCATTGACTTATTTACTCCAAGTAAATTTAGACCCTAAGAACCCCATGTCTTGAAGAGAACTACTTGCTATAAATGCATTGAAATCAGCTGCACTGCCCAAGTTGATTGGTCTTCCTCCAATTCTTTCAGCACCATTGCAGACAATATTGAAATCCCCCAAAACGAACAAAGGAAGTTGGTTTCACCTAAAAGAACTTTCAGCAATATCATCCCAAAGACTTAATCTTTCTTGTCTTGTGCATTTGGCATATACCACATTAATACCAATCTTAGAACTTAATTGAGGATGCTCTACTGTCAGACGCAGATTTTTATTACCATCATACATAACTTCACTTGAAATTCCATGTCTCCAAAAACACCATATCTTATTTACATGATTAAAAGAGCAGCGTTCAAAATTAATAATTCTCCTAATGTATTCAATCTTTTGAGCTATCAATCATTGGTTTAAGAATTTCCAAGAAAGAAACACTGTGGTACCTGCATAATTTCTTCAATCTCCTTTTTGTAGCTTTATTCCTAATTCCTTTAGCATTCTAAATAACACCATTAATAATTTAGAAGAGATTAGAGACTCGTTTGTTGATTTTCATTGCTGATCTGGTAATTCTCACTTTGGTAGGAATTATTTTATTCTTCCCCTTCTTAGTTTTCTTTGAGAGTTTTACTTCTTTACTAGGCATAATGCCTTTAGAATCAGAGGTAACCAATTCTTGATTGTTTGTTTTCCTTTGGTAATCAGTAATCTTAGCTGAAAGAAGATTTAAAAATTGAACAAGATCCTCCCACACTGATATGTCAATCTTCTCCTTTTTATCATTATCTGAGAAATAACCTTTTTTGTTAGGCCTACTCTTCCTACCAGTAGTCACTTCTTTGACATCTGAGCTATATTCTTTTTCAACTTCTTCTATCACTTTCTATTTACTATTGAGAAGATCTTCAATATTGAGTTCCTCGTCAGGGGCTGCTTTCCATTCACCTTCCTCATAAGCTTTTATTTCCTCCTGGATACCATCTTGAATGTTATCTGCTTGAATATTTTCTCCATCAGAATTTGTGACTACATTGGAGTGGATAGTTTGCCTCACTGTACTGATAAAAGCCTCACCAGTGCCTCCTTTCTTATACTGATCATGATTATCAACCTTCTGCTTCTACTTAATCCTATATACTTGCATGGGTTGTTTACTTGCAATTTGATTCTGGTTGGGGATCTCTTCTTGCACCACTATTGCTTTGCCTTTGTTAGATTCTTTTGTGTAGGGTCCTGCTTTATATTGTAAGCATTGATCTTCATGATGACCTAATTTTTTTGTAGGAGCAGCAGTAACTTGGTAGATTTTCAAATTCAATACTTTGCCAAAACCCTTCATCACCGCACCCAATCCAAATTCTTTGAGCCCTAGGCTTTAAAAGGTTAATTTTAACACATACACGTGCCACACTAGGACTATTGACATTGGTAGTTGAATTATCAAGTTTTAGGGGATGACCTACCGCTTGAGAACTAGAAAATATAGCATCTTTTGCAAAGAAATGAATAGGTAAACCTGAAAATTTATCCACACCGGAACTATGGAGCTCTCTTGATCAGTTCGGAATTGAGGAGTCCATTTGAATGTTCTCATAGGACTTTTACCAATGTACCATTGATCCTTCATCCACAATCGCATAAAATCTTCTTGACAATTAACACGAATGAGGATACGTTTATAATCCAACAATCCGATCTGATATGCAGCCTTAAGACCAAAGGTTTCAAAAATTTTCCTAATTAATTCCATCGTAGGTTTCCCATGAGAGAATTTTCCAACAATCGCATATTTGTTAGGATGTGAAAGTTGATCAACTTCTTCATTAGTGAACAAGATGGCATGTTCTCCTTTGTATTTTGAAAGTGGTTTGAGAGATGATGCATGAGGTAAGGAAGGTTCTTTCAGCAAGCTTGCAAAGGATTTTTGCCAAGGGTTAGAAGGATCAGGAGGTTTTGGGTTAATGCGGTGGGACGATGATGGCTGAGACTTTGCCATGCAACTCTAATTAGGTTTGGCGTCTAGAGAGAGAGAAGGCTAGAGAGAGAGAAGTCTCACTCAGCACGGGTATTAAGCTTATCTTAAACTGGGACCTCATTTGATCCTTTTTCAAGAAATAGTTACTTGCATAGAAGACTAACAAACTTTACCCTTCTTCGAGTTATCAAATTCTTTTAGAAACTGTGCATTCCCCAATTCCAAGAATGAGACACCTTCATTAGGTACAATTGTCTCATATTTCTCTAAACTCTCAAGATTATTCATGAGTGTGTTATTTTTCTTATCTAACAATGTGGCAACTGATTAGGAATGAATTCTTCCGAATTTACCCCATTAATTTGGGATTTTTATCATATCGAGTAATGTAAAATGTGTTGATTTATCTCATTTGCTTGTTAATGAATACTTCTAACAATTACATCTAGTTTAGTGTATTTCTCATGAATTTGGAAGGCATTTAAAGTATCAAGAAAGAAAGAAATTGGAAAAGCACCGAAAGAAATCAAAGAAGGAAAGTCAAAAGGGAATTTTCATAACTTCACAGCCGTAGTCCCAGAAGTGGGGCTAATTTGAAAGTTGAAGACTTTGCACTTACAAGAACACTGGAACAAATGACAGCTCTATCCGAGCTACGTTGAATAATTTATTATCATTCGAAGATGAGAAAAGTAAAGAAGAAGATCCCTACAAGAATTTTAAGGGCGATTCGGACCTTTTATTTAAAAAGGATACGGACCGCTTTTGTATAGATCTCTGATTGAAATAAGGGGGCGATCCGAATCTCCCAGTCCTGCCGATCCGGACCGCCCAATCCCATCGATCCGGACCGCTTTGGATTTTCTCTAATTTTCTCTTTCTTTCTTAGAGTTTTATGTGGCTAAATATCTTGTAAATTTCGGATCTATTTATTCAAGGTTGTTACACAATATTAGGTGTTCGAAAATTTGAGATTTCTATTAGGAGTAAAAGGGTTTTGTAGCAAAAAACCCTTGTTTTGGCAATATTTGAATTTGAAGTAAATATTGAAATTTTTTCTGGGATTTCTTCAATACAAGTAGTATTCTTCCTTTTATTCTTAAATGGTTTTTGGATTAGTTATTTGTTTGATTAAATACATTGATCTTTCTTATTTTTCTAGATGTTTTGATGCTTTATTTCCCAAAAATTATGTTTTTCTTTAGTCTAATCATGTCCGCTTAAGTTTCTAAGGGTTGGGATGCATGAATCCAACCCGATGTTCTTTACCTGTGTATAAAATTAAGATCTGAATTAAATAATTGGTCAAATTGTGTTGTGTGGTGATCACAACCATTATAGGACTTTAATCCCGTTTGCCCTAGGTAACCGGAATGCTTAAGAATGAAAAGCGTGTGTAGATATATCGACACCGCTATATTCTTACTTTTGATTATGTATGATTTGGGCTTGAACCTCATATATATAATGCTTGAGATTTATAAAGACTGGATAATCGTTTATTTCAATTCGAGAATTAGTTTTAACAATGATATTGCACCAGGGTTGGAGGATTGTATCCTGACCTATTCTTCTCATTTAAGAGTACAACATCATAATTAGTTTAATTTCACTTCATTTGTACTTAGCATACCTCGTAGTTAAAATTTAATTTAACTTTAGTTCGTAGTTATTCTCCCTTTCAAAGAACCTTTTTATTTCATTTTTAGAGTCAAGTTAGGATTCTCTTTCTCTCCAACGTCGTCACGTCTCTATGTCCTATTTCCCTAAGGATCGATACCCCGTCTTATCGAGATTATTACTTGAGCGACAGGCTTGCACTTGAGCCTATATAGCACGCACACCAGAACATATTTCTGGTCGCGTCAAGTTTTTGGCGCCGTTGTCGGGGAATTAGGTAGACTATAGGTTAGATCGAGATAATCCAAAACTTTGACCCAAAAATAAAAAATAAAATAAAATAATACAACATCTCTCAAAAGCCTGTCAATTCAAAATCCACCCCGAACTCCACAAGCTACTCCTATGCGCATTCATGAAAACCCCATAGTCGAGTACAACTCAGACAGCCCACACACTCCAATTAATCCTCAATTTTGGGTCCCACCTCCAAACTCAGCAGCTAGCTACCCATCAAGTTACACTTCAGGTCACACTCCTAGTGCACCGAGTGAGGATACTGAGTTAGTTAGTGAGAGATACATGTTGTATCATGGTAGTGTAGGCATAAGAAAGGAAGAGGCACCATATCGACCCTTGAGAGAATTCATGTACCATGAGTAGTCAGTCAATCAGGGATGCATTCTGCTCCCCTATAATGGAGGGCAATTTCGTTTTAGGAACGGGATGATCCAAATCCTCCCCCCCTATCATAGAATGGATTCGGAGAAGACATATCTCCACATTAGGGAGTTTGAAGAGGCATGTGAGACCTTAAGCGATCAAACTTTCACCAAAGATGTCATCCGCCTCAAGATGTTTCCATTCTCTCTAAAAAATAAAGTGAGGACCTGGATATGGTCTCTACCTCTTAATTCGATCATGTCATGGAACGAGTTACAATCTCAATTTCTCATGAAGTTTTTCCCTCCACATCGAACGAACTCCATTAAGGATCAAATTCAAATCTTCTGACAATTAGAAAATGAGATTTCGATCGATGTTTTGAGCATTTCAATGAGTTAGTTACTTCATGCCCTCATTATGGACTCGATAAACAACAACTCATTTCCTTCTTCCATAATGGGATGAACATCAATTCTAAACAACTTGTTGAGACCATGTGTGATGGCCCCTTTGTCGACTTAGATGCTAACGATGCTAAACTCCACTTAAGGTATTTTGCCGACACCACTCAATCATGGGATACATCTGACTCTAGTACTCAGCCTCAAACCCGCCAAGTGGACACCACCTCATCGGCATCCAGTCTATACCATGTTTACAAGGATACCATACAAGGCCATCGAATCGAGTAGATTGAGAAAGGTTTGAGAGAGTTACTCATTGCATGTGTGAGAGAACCATTTGTCCCTATCCAAGCCCCCATCGAGAAGGTTTATGTTATTTATGAGTTGAGACATGCATCAAAAGAATGTCCAATGATTCCCTCTTACAAAGTTATGCTTAATGAGCAAGTGAGTGGTGTGGGAAGTTTTAAAGGTAATTTTGGTGGCCCGAATAGAAATTTGTATAACCCTTCATGGTAAAACCACCCAGTTTTTAGTTATGGTCAACCGCAAGCAGCGATGAACCTTACATCACATGTTGCCTCTCCTCCACATCGACATCATTAAAAAGCACCGCCCATGCAAGGGCATGTGCCTCCAGCTCCATATATAGATCCACCACGGAGGAATACAATACATCAATTTATAACTCCCAAAATGCAACCAACGCTAGATATGATCGCATGTCCATCGACATCAATGGGAACATCTAGAAGTTGCAATCTTCGTTAAGTATCCCAGAGAAGGGAAAGTTCCCTGCCCAAGGCTAAAGGCCTCTCCAAGGTTAAACTATTGTTAGCTCTACTTCCACAGAACATCAAGAGCAATTCCAAGATGTAACCACTCTACATAGTGGCAGAGTCGTTGATTTATCACCTCCCCCACACGATGCACCAAAGGATAAGGAGATTTTTCCTGGAACAAAAGAGGTCGAAGATGTTTCCTTCAAAGAGAGTGGTAGCAAAAACACTAGCGAGCCCGAGGTATTAGTGAAGTCCCCCTTTGTAGCGCTATTTCCTCAATGGTTAGTTCCTTCTCGAAAAGGAAACCCCCATGATGAGGTGCTAGAAGTCCTAAAGCAAGTAAAGTTAAACTTACCTTTCCTCGATGCCATCAAGCAAATTCCAGCTAGTGAAAAAGTCATAAAAGATTTATTGACAGTGAAGAGGATGATAAAGGTAAAGAAGAACATATTTCTAGAACAAAATGTGAGCTCCGTTCTACTCAACGATCTCCCACTAAAATTCAAAGATCCCAGTGCACTCACCATTTCATGCATTATCGGAGAGAATAGTAATTAAAAGGCCTTACTCAATTTTGGGGGTGAGTGACGATATCCTCACCTACTCCATTTATATTCAACTTGCTTTGGGTCACCTCATGCCGAGAAAGATCACCCTCTAACTAGCGGATCGAACCGTGAAGATACCTAGGGGTATTATCGAGGGCGTGATAGTCCGAGTTGACACTTTCTACTTCCCAATGGATTTTTATCATTTGGGACATGGAGCCCTCCTTTATCTTGAGTAATAATGCTCCCATTATTCTTGGGCACCCATTCTTAGCTATGGCTAATGCACTGATTAACACTCGAAATGGGCAGATGCAACTCACTTTCAGGAACATGACTTAAGAGACTAAAATCTTCAACATTGCCCAACATGTGGTGGAAGAAGATTATCTTCATGCAGTGAACCTTATGGATGAGATCGTAGAGGAGCATATAGAGGAAATAGTTTGTGGAGATGCGCTAGAAGCTTTCCTGGTGTCGAGTAATGAGAGTGAGGGAGCGTACACCGACTTTGAGAAGGAAATAGAGGAGTTAAGAGATATTCTTGATGAGAGAGCATCGGACAAGGACGTGAGAGATGTAAGTTGGGTTTCTAGTTAGAGGAGCTACCGCCGAGGGAATCACGCATTGTCCCCTCCAGTGAAAATTTGAAACCCTCGAATTGAATAAACTACCCTCCAATGTTAAATATGCTTATCTAGGAGAGGATGAGACATTTCCTATTGTTGTCTCCTCTACCCTAGACAAAGAGTAGGAGGGTAAATTATGGAAAATTTTGAGGAAGCACCAAAGTGCTTTTGGTTGGTGCATTGCTGATTTGAAGGGGATAAGTCCTTTGATTTGTACCCATAAAATCCACCTCGAGGAGGATGTGAAGACCTCGAGGGAAATGAAAAGAAGGTTCTTATTTCGTATAATCCAAGTCAATAGGATGAACCAAATGATTTCCATTCTAGTCGGGAACTCTTGAAATGAGACATGCCCCATGGGAGAAACTAAGTAATCTCTTTCGAATTCAGGAAACAACTCTCAGAAATCTTTTTTCCTTTTTGGTGGTGAGGGCATAAATCATTAAATTATTGGATGTCGGGATTATCTACCCAATCTCGAATAGCAAGTGAGTGAGTCCCATACATGTTGTCTCAAAGAAGTCGAGTATGACTGTGATTGAAAATTCTAAGGGTGAGCTAGTTCCGTAATGTACCACCACCGAGTGGCGCGTTTCCATTGATTACTGGAAACTTAATGCGGGAACTAGGAAAGACCCTTTCTCCTTGCCATTTATTGATCAGATGCTAGAAAGAGTAGCAGGACACCCATATTAGTTCTTACTAGATGGTTATTGGAGATATAACCAAATTGAGGTAGAAGTACTTGACCAGGAAAAGACGACTTTCACTTGTGCCTTTGGTACGTTTGCTTATAAACGTATGCCATTCGGATTGTGTAATACACCTGTGACCTTTCAAAGGTGAATAATAAGTCTCTTTAGCGACATGATCTAGAGGGGACTTGAAGTCACCTCCTTCAATCGTTGTTTAGCAAATCTTGAGAAAGTACTTGCCCGATGTGTGGAGAAGAACTTGGTGCTGAATTGGTGAAAATGCCATTTTATGGTCATTGAGGGATTAGTTCTTGGCCACATTGTCTCATCTAAAGGAATTGAAGTTGATAGATCTAAGATAGATGTCATAGCTGAGCTACCCCACCAAAATTGCTAAAATATGTGTGTTCCTTTTAGGCCATGCGGGGTTCTATAGAAGGTTCAATAAGGACTTTAGCGCCATCGATAGACCCTTAAGCAACCTTATTATGAAATACACCCCACACGAGTGGAATGAAGCATGCCATTGGGCTTTTGAAAAATTGAAAAGAATTCTTGTTTTCGCCCCCATCATGAATGTCCCGAATTGGTCTTTGCCATTCGAGCTCATGTGTGATGCAAGTGATTTTGTGATAGGGGCTATTTTGGGCCAAAGGAAAGATGAGAAGGCTCATGTCATCTACTACGCTTGCCGAGTTTTATCGGACCACAACTCAATTACTCCACCACGGAGAAAGAATTTCTAGCGATAGTGTTTGCTCTAGACAAATTTCATTCCTTCCTTATCGGTTCACCCATTACTTATTTCACCGACCACGCGGCTTTAAAATACACCCTTGCAAAGAAAGATGAAATGTCGTGCCTCATAAGGTGGATCCTACTCCTATAAGACTTTAATCTTTCCATTAGAGATAAGAAAGGAGTAAAAAACATCATTGCCGATCACTTATCCCGACTTTCATCCGACGTATCTAGTGATCCTATAGCCATAGACGAATATTTCTCAGATGAACAACGCTTTCCCACCTCATCTCTCCCCTGGTTTACGAATATAGTCAATTATCTTATCATGGGAGCCATCCCTCCCGGTTGGACACTGAAAGAGAAGAAGAGGTTCATTACTTGGTCACACATGTTTTTCTTTGACGATCCATTCTTTTTTAGATATTGCGCGAACCAAATCATCCGAAGGTGCATTTCGAATGATGAAATACCCAAAGTCATCCAATTATGTCATTCCGAGGTATGTGGAGGCCATTTTTTGATGAAAAAAATGATCGCAAAAATTCTTTGAAGCAGTTTCTTCTGGCCCACCCTATTTTGGGATGTGAGCAATTGTTACAAATCATGCGATAGGTGCAAACGGATGGGGGCGATTACCCGATGACACATGATACCATTAACCCCGATACTTGTTATTGAGATCTTTGACTACTAGGGTATTGACTTCATAAGCCCTTTCCCCCCATCTTTTGGATACATATACACCCTTATTGCGATAGAATAAGTTTCTAAATGGGTGGAAGCTATATCTACCAAAACAAATGATAACAAAGTGGTGATACGTTTCTTGCAGGAACACATACTTTCTCGCTTCGGTGCTCCGAAAGCCATAATTAGTCATAACGGTACGCATTTTTACAATAGGCCATTCGAGATGCTTATGAGAAAGTATGGCACCATTCACAAGGTGGGAACGACCTATCACCGATAAAAGAATGGACAGGACAAGTTGGATAATCAGGAAATCAGTAAAATCCTAGAGAAGACCATCGATCCGAACCAGAAAGATTGGTCCCTTCGATTGAACGATTCACTATGGGCCTATCGTACCTCACACAAGAATCCACTCGAAATGTCCCTATTTTGATTTGTGTATGTGAAATCTTGCCATCTTCCCGTTGAGTTAGAGCCCAAAGAATTTTAGGCCATTAAGAGGTTGAACTATGACATGGACAAAGTCGGTGAAGCTCGCAAGCTTCAGTTAAATTAGCTAGATGAGATACGCAATGACGCGTATGGGAACGCTAAAATATTCAAAGAAAGGATGAAACTCGCACACAATAAGACTATCCGGCACAAAGAGTTTCTTCTCGGGCAAAAATTTCTTCTCTATAACTCTCGACTTCATCTATTTCTAGGTAAGCTGCGTCTCGATGGACTGTCCCATTCGTTGCGAAGAACGTATTCCCCCACCGAGAAGTTGAATTGGAAGATAAAAAGGGGGAAGTAAGTTCAAAGTTAACGAAAAATGCCTAAAGCCATATTTAGAGGCGTGCGTAGAGGATGTCGACACCATTTGGTTATCGAACCCCATTTACGGGGTAGAGTGAACTACAGTTGAGAGGTCTTCGCACCCCCGACACGTATGGGGTGATTCTTGTGCATAATAGAAATACATTGGTTAGGATAGGTTGGGTAGGGTCAGTAAGTAGGTGTAGATCACACTAAGCAGTTAGGAAGCCCACCGCATTTGGATAATGCCTCAGGATTCGAAATGAAGATTGAGCGAAAATTAGGTTCATGATTGAGTTAATGTCAAAGCGGGAGAGACTTAAGAGTATAGGAGAGGAGTAAAACTCAACATAGGGAGTTATACTGCGAATTAAGCAGTAGTACGGATCGCCCCTGGTCACCCGATCCGGATCTCTTGCGTGTGAATAATAAATTAAAAAGGCAAACGGTCAAGATTTCCCTTGGGCACTGGGTGCGGATCGCCTTCTGGTTTTCTTCGACATCCCCTAGGTACACCCCTCTTTCCCCAAATCCCCTTACTTCCTTCCACTTCGTTTTCCCATACCAATCCAACACCCAAATTCCTCCCCTTTTCCATCCATTATTTTTCACTCCAATTCCAACCTTTCCCACCTAATACCCACCTATAAATACACCCCTTACCCCTCATTTCTTCCCCACCATCTCTTCCAAACACTCCTCATCCATATACTCTAAATAGCCCCTACCCACACATCCTTCCTCCCATGGCAGACCAAGCCCGGCCCCAAAAGTATTAATCCATTGAGTTCATCAACAAAAATCCCAAATACCATTCCAATCAAGAGGAAAGGTGGTGCAAGGCATTTTTTGGGCCATCTCGCAAACTCCAAATTAAACGAGCGATTCATTGTCATGAGTTACCAAATTCCATCACCAAACTTTTTTCATAAAAGGGTTGGTGTCGCTATCTAACCAAACCTCATAACGCCGTTTGGTTAGCTAAGATCCATGATTTTTATGGCACCCTTATCCACACCAGTGATTTTGTCGTCGAGGAACGTGTTCACTTCCAGTGCATTCCTTTTTCCGTCGTGACCTTTACCAAAAAGCTGACGGAAAAAGATGTCCCAAATCCCACCAACTTCACCTACCCCAACGCTCTTCCACCCATCGACAAAGCTATTTGCATCCATCGTCTAGAAACCGATGAATTTTTGGGTACGTGAGTTTTTATTGTCATCCGGATGAGGAAAAAGGCGTGTCTCACATTTCAAATCGTGTGCGCCAACATATTATAAAACTCTAATGATTTCGGCGTAAGACCCCGGCAAGCCACTCTCGTTCATCACCTCTTTGACTGCTACTCCTCCATAAATATGGCACTCATAATTTATCGAGATGTTTCCTTTACTGCACTGGAAGAAAAGGGAAACAGTCTTCTCTCGTATGTGAGGCTCATTACCTCTATTCTCGCTGATAGACTCATTATCCCACCCACCGGTTCCCTTCGCCTCCTAGACCCTTTTGGGTAGGCCACCCGCAACAATAGCAATAAGTAAAGCGAAGTTTTACCTGCCCAACAAGATGAGAAGTCCGATGATGAGGAGAGCAGCACCGAGGAAGTGGTTGATGTTAAAATAGAAGATTAAGAGGTAGGTTCTGATGAGGACGAGGCTAATTATTATTTTGAGCTTTCAGAGAATGATTTTGATGCGTGCCTCATGGAACTTGAAACCAAAGTTAACGGGTTCATTACTCAATAGACCAGGGACTAAGAGGCCACCCAACAAGGATATTAACGTGATACGGGCGTGATGGATCTCCTTCAAGCTCACATGGTATCAATTGTCATTTGGTGCTCCTCCTCCGAGTTTTTTTATGATCCCTATGACCCCAGTGCGCCCGGTAGCTCCCAACCACCACCCTAGTGAAGAGATTGAATGGTGATTGTGTTAGTTTTTTTTTATTTGTCTTAGAGAATGCTCATGATTGTGTTTCCCTGCTTTTAGTGTACCACAATTTAGCATATATAAAAATTCAGAATTTTCTCAATTTGTTTGTTTTATTTATCGCACTTCTTATTTTTCCTTATTTAGCCTTTAGTCCTTTTGATTGGGGACAATGTAAAAGTCCAAGTTAGGGGGGGTGACGAGTGCGTATTTCTAAAACTTCACAAATTTCTAAAATGCCAAAATAAAATTGAAAAATGGATTTTTTTTTCAAAATAAATAAAAATTGGAATTTAAACTTTTCAAAAATAGCTCCGAAATTTTGTTTAAAGTCTCACATTGTAAAAATTCAAATGCACAAAGCCAAAGTTGACCAAAGATGGAAAGTGAGCGAGAATTGACGACTTAACTAATAAGTGTGGAGATTATTAACCTGGTGAGATGTCAAGCCAATCCATTTTTCTGTTAATAATCTCCACACTTATTCGTTAATAATCTCCACACTTATTTTTGTTGAGCATTACTCAGAAAAGAGGAAAAATGGCTATTTTTGTAACTTCACAACCATACTACGAAAGTGGGGCCAACTGAAAGGTGAAGACTTTGCACTTATAAGAACACTGGAACAAACGACACCTCTATCAGAGCTACGGTGAAGAATTTATGATCATTCGAAGATGAGAAAAGTAAAGAAGAAGATCCTGTATGAATTTTAAGGGCGATCCGGACCTTTTATTTAAAAAGGATCCGGACTGGGTTGCAAGAAATATCTGAATGAGAAATAGGGGCGATTCGGATCTTTTATTTAAAAAGGATCCGGACCGCTCTTGTACAGATCTTTGATTGAAATAAGGGGCGATTCGAACCACCTAGTCCCACCGATCCGGACCGCTTTGGATTTTCTCAGACTTCTCTTTCTTTCTTAGAGTTTTATGTGGCTAAATATCTTGTAAATTTTGGATCAATTTATTCAAGGTTGTTACACAATATTAGGGGTTTGAAAAGTTGAGATTTCTATTAGGAGTAGAAGGGTTTTGTAGCAAAAACCCTAGTTTTGGCAATAAGTGAATTTGAAGTAAAGATTGAATTTTTTTTCTGGGATTTCTTTAATATAAGTAATATTCTTCCTTCTATTCTTCAATGGTTAGTTTGATTAGTTATTTGTCTGATTCAATACATTGCTCTTTCTTATTTTTCTATATGGTTTGATGCATTATTTCCCAAAAATTATGTTTTTCTTGAGTCTAATCTTGTCTGACTAAGTTTTTAAGGGTTGGGATTCATGAATCCAACCCAACGTTCTTTACATGTGTACAAAATTAAGCTCCGAATTAAACAATTGGTCAAATCGTGTTGTGTGGTGATCAAAACCATTGTAGGACTTTTGATCCCGTTTGCCCTAGGTAACCGGGATGCTTAAGAATGCAACACATGTGTAGCTATCTCGACACCGCTTTATTCTTGCATTTCATTATATATGATGCGGGCTTAAACCTCATATATCTAATTCTTTAGATTTATAAAGATTGGATTTAATCATTTATTTCAATTCGAGAATCAGTTTTAACAATTGTAAATGCACTAGGGTTGGAGGATTGTATCCTGACCTATTCTTCTGATTTAGGAGTATAGGATCATAATTAGTCTAATTGCACTTCATCAGTACTTAGCATACGTAGTAGTTAAAGTTTAATTTAACTTTAGTTCGTAGTTATTCTCCCATTCAAAGCACCTTTTTATTTTATTTTTAAAGTCAAGTTAGGATTCTCTTTCTCTCCAACGTCGTCACGTCTTTAAGTCCTATTTCCCCGAGGATCTATACTCCTTCTTATTGGGATTATTACTTGAGAAACAAGCTTGCACTTAAGCCTATATAACGCACACACTAGAACACATTTGTGGTTGCATCATCAACCTCCTGAGCAGCGTCCACTTATGTGTTTAGCAATCATTCATTCCTCTTATGGCCGAAGAAATGTCCTCAAGTTTCTTATCAAGACCATACCCTTCACCCAAAGACTTATACTTGGGATCATGGTGAGAATGTAATAAAGAAAGGCAATAATTTTGATCCTCTTTGAACTGGTCGATCATTTGATAGAAGGAGGAATTCTTGGCTACCGCCCTATCAAGTAAACCCCTCAAATGAAGGTAGAATTCCTTCACAAGGGTAGAAGAATCAACGTTGAGCAACTCTTCTAGCTCAGCCTTAGTTAAATTAGTGCGTCCTCCTCCAAATAACCTCTGACTTCTTTTAAGCAAGTCACTTTCAGCAGACATAATACCAGCCTTCCTGGTGTTAAACTAAAGCATAGAAATATGAGGATACTAGTATACTAAAAGAAATACTATGGAATATGAAGAAGTAAGAACAACAAAGATAAGCATTTTATCCAAAACATTCATTTCCATTAATAGAATAAAAACTTACTACAAAAATTCATCTTTGTCCACAACCTCGAAGAAGGAAAGAAAAATGGTAAAGAAAAAAAATAACTTCAACTGTGATTAGGGATAAATATTATGTATTCATCCCCTTAATTAAGAAGTTTTTATCACCTTGTGTCACGTAAAATCCATTGATTTCTTTCACAATTAGTCCTACTGACGTTTTCTATGTAGTGCATTGAGTTTTTTGTTTTTCTCATACATTTTGCAGGATATTCATCCAAGAGAAGAAGGGAGACAACTCAAAGTCGAAAAAGAAAGATGAAAAGCAAGAGAATGAATGTTGAGGGGAAATTTTATAATTTTTCCCTCAGAACTAGACACGGACTCCCATGAAGAAGTTAAAGTTCTTGGTATCACGAGCACATAGGAAGAAACGGTGCTGAAATACAAGTTACAAGTGAAACGTTATGAAGGTTTGAAGTTGGGAAGAAATCATTAAAAAAGAAGCAAAAGGAGAAGAAAATACCTAGAAAAAAATTTCATGTTCGAAAGTTCCTGGAAAAAATGGAGAAGCGAACCGGTTCGCCCCAGTAAAGCATAGATATCCGAACCGGTTTGGCGGGCCATAATTCTAATTTTTTTTATTTCGTAAATAGAGTTGTGCATGGATGAATGACTAAATAAGATGTGATATACTCACTTACTTTAGAGAGACGATGGGAGATACTTAGTTTTAGAGGTGTTTTAGAGAGACCTTCTACCCAAGAAATCTAGGGTTTTAGTTTCTTCAACAAATATTCAAGTTCTAAGCTATTAATTCAAGGTTTCCTTCTTCAAAAGTTTGTCTCTTTCATCTCTATTCTTTAAAGTTAATTTCTCCTTTCATGTTTTTGGTATTTCCTGATATTACAATCCTTGTTTGCATGTTTAAGTTAGCTTTATTCATGATTATTAATCTATACATATTAGATTTTATGTTTTTCATTAGATTCAACATGTCCGGCTAAGTTTTTAAGGGTTGGGGTGCATGAACCCCACCCGATGTAATTCACGAGAATGGAAATAGAGGTTAGAATTAAAATATTAGATGAATATAGTTGTATAATTGGTGCAACCGTCGTAGAACTTTTGATCTCATTTGACCTAGGTAACCGGGATGCTTAAGAGTGCGACGCACATATTGGTTAATGTAGCACTACTTTGGTCGTCCTTTGCTTACATACTGTGCGGGCTATGATCCCTCATATATGTAATACTTGGGAGTACTAAAGACCATGTTCATTTAAAGTTCTAATTCCAAAGCTAGTATCCTACGATGTGAATTACTAGGGTGTGGGGGAATGTGACCAGACCTATTGGTCTCATTCTTTTTTTAGATCGTGAAATTTTATCATCAGCTTTTCGTTTAACTTAGTGTAGTTGCATTTTATTCAGTCTTAATTTCCTTAGTTAATCCTTTTCAAATTTGCATTTAGTTGTAGTTGTTATGTATTCCACATCACCTTTTCGTTCTTTTTAAAGTCAAAGTTAGGTTACTCTCGTCTTTCCAATGTCGTCACGACTTCGTTTGTCCTGTTTCCCTGAGGATCGATACCCGACTTATCGGATTATTACTTGAGCGACAGGCTTGAACTTGAGCGTAAATAGCACGCACACTAGACACATTTGTGGTCGCATTAAGTTTTTGGCGCCGTTGCCGAGG
Organism: Sambucus nigra; assembly: GCA_949130495.1. Lineage (NCBI taxonomy): Eukaryota > Viridiplantae > Streptophyta > Magnoliopsida > Dipsacales > Adoxaceae > Sambucus > Sambucus nigra. Next base: position 3,140,799 of record OX422218.1, on the reverse strand, counting down.
AATTAGGTAGACTTAGGTTAGATCGAGTCAATCAAAAACTTTGACCAAAAATCCAAAAAAACACAAAAATAAAAAAAAAATATTTATTTCATCTCTCAAAACCCTTTAATGCAAAATCCTAAACATACTCAGTCTTGTAAGGAGATTTTTGTCCATCATCTATATGTATGTCATACGCCGTTACACTTTAGAAAAAATTCAAGATCATATCTACATCAATGGATCCGAATATCAAAGAGACCTGGAATTTGGTTTCTGAAAAAATGGACCGGTCCGCCCTGTCTAAAACAGAATCGGTCCTCCCTGGATCGATCCGCCTCAATCCGGACCGATCCGCTTTCATAAAAAATAGAGACCCTCGGATCGAATGCAAACCGAAGAGACCCTTTTCAAAAAATAACTGATTTTCTATCGGACCGATCCGGCATCATAAGCGCACCGATCCGCCTGAGATAAAATCGATCAAATTTGGTTGAGATTTTTTAGGCTTAGGTTTTCTTATAAAAACCAACTTCAGGGATTTGTTTTCAAAGACTTCCACTAACGATTTTAAGAGTCCAAATACTCTAAGTCTTCACATTTTTGAGTCCCAAGACTCATGTTTTGATTCACACAATATTGTCAATCCTTTGTGAATCCTTTTGCCACCCAAGAACACATCCTTGTATTTGTTCAACCCTTGTGGAGAAGCCATCTTTCTTCTTCATTGCTGACCACATGGATTTCCTGCGGGCGATTCCAGCCAATACTATTTCTAGCCGTTGCTTTGAAGTTTGACGAAGATACCATGCATTAAACTTGTGGGCGATTATCAGGTTCTATGTAAGTCAATGGTCTTGTAAATTATTCAAAGTTCTAGAAATAAAAGGTTTTGCCCTGCGGGGATTTTTCCTTAACTTTGTGTCGCATGCTTTATTTGTTTATGGGTTAACACACGCTATTTAGATGCATGATTAGGCGTTGAAATTAAATAAGTGTGTCGAATTAGAAATTTGCGAAGTTAATCAATTATCACACAGTAATACGACTTTTCAAATTGGTATCAGACAAGGTTACGCTAATTTATCGTGTATTCCTATTTTCCGCAAAATTGTGTGATATTAATTTTTTTGAAAAAACAAGTTTGTGATTATTCGCAATTTTTCCTATGGATCACTTATATGATCAGATGCCTATTTTTGACGGGTCTAATTATGCCTACTGGAAAGCTCATATGAAATCGATTTTAAAATCTATTGACGAGCGAGTTTGGTTACTTTGCGAAAATGGTTGGACTCCTCCCACGATCACTGTTAATAACATCACCACTTTAAAACCCGTGTCAACCTGGACTGAAGATGATTATAAATTGTCCAATTTTAATTCCCGTGGTCTAAGTGCTATTTCTAGGGCTGTCTCTCCTGATGAGTTTCGTCGAATTATGACGTGAACCATGTCTAAAGAGGCTTGGGATGTTTTGAAACTGACACATGAGGGTACGAACGCGGTTAAAGAATCTAAATTACAAAATTTGGCCACCCAATTTGAGACTATTACCATGTCTGAGCCTGAATGCTTTGATGATTTTTATGCTCATTTATCAGACATTGTTAACACATGTTTTAATCTGGGTGAGGTGATTGATAACTCGCGTGTCGTTAAAAAGATTTTGAGATCTCTCCCAAAACGCTTTATTCCTAAAGTCATTGTTTTGAACTCTTCGGGAAATTTGAAATCACTTAAGTTGGAAGAACTTGTAGGAGATCTTAAAACCTATGAGATTGACATGTTTCCCAAAACAATTAAGGCTAAGGATAATGGCATTGCTTTAAAGACTCATTTTAAGAAAAAGAAAGAAAAAGTTTATGAGTCCTATTCTGAGGAAGATTTTGATTTTAATGATATGGACTTGTTTGCGAAATATTTTAAAAATGTTCTCAAAATTAATAAAGAAAATTCTTCCAATAAAAAGAATTCTTTTGAGTCAAATAAAAAGAAAGTGGAGGACAAAGAAAGTGGAGGACAAAGAAAGTGACAAGGAGGATGAGATCATATGCTTTGAGTGTGAGGGGAAAGGGCACATAGCTAGAGAGTGCCCTACTAGGATAAGAAGAAAGGGCAAAGAGACTGCTATGCCCGCCACTCTTAGTGATAGTGAGGGTGATGAGGGAGATGAGTCCGATAAAGGTTTAGCACATGGGATGGTAGTCACTTTTTCTAGTCGTGTGAGCACACCCACTTTGTCTCACGAGAGTGCACACGAGAGCGATGATAGTGATTTATGTTCGTCGAGTGAGGGAGAAAGTGAGGGGGAGAGTGGAGATGAAAGTGATCTCTAAAAATCTTTTAAAGATTTGTATACCGAGACCTTGAAAACAAAGAAGTATAATCGTGATTTAGGTTGTCGAGTGTTACTTTTGAAGAAAAAGAAGGAGGTTTTTGAGAGAGGTGTTCCTAGGCCTATTTATGTTTGTTCACATTGTAATAGGAGAGGTCACCTTAAGGAATTTTGCTTTAAGTTGGGTTATATGTCACGTTGTGCATCTACACGTGTTTCTAGCACACATGCACTAACACTTGATACTTTACATGCTCCCGAAGACTACATGAGAGAGTTTGCACATCTAGGTGAGCAAGTTAAGTTTTTAGTCAAAACTTCACAAGATTTGATGGAGGTTTTTCATAAGTTTTCACCACCTTTGGAAAACCCCTCCGCACCTAATGATTGAGGTTTGACTTGCTTACTAGCATACGACGATTTTCATGATGTCATTATTTGCCTATTGCTAGTATGTATCATTTGTGTATATGTTTTTCTTTGCTTTTGAAAAAAAATTTAAAAATACAAAAAGATTTTATTTTGATAAAATTTTAGAAAATCCAAAAAGATTTTTTTTGTTTGCACCGTTTATGGATGAATTCTTAGGATGACTGAGTCACAGTATCATTCCGTTATTTCCATGTGACTATTTGATAGTGTTTTGAGACAATAGGTCAATTCATCCTCGTGCTTTATAATGTTTGGAGTCATTAAGATGTAATTAAGTGTTACTTCCTACATAGTTGACTCATATTTTCCTTTATTGCACACGCGCACGAATATGTTTGATTATTGTGCTTGTCTTGTCACATGTTGGTTAGGTGTTTTCTCTTCAATCTTGTCCTTAAATCGAACCAAGCGCGATAAATTTTGATAAGGAAATTGTGCATATAAGAACCGTTTTGTGAGTTTGTGTGCTTTGTTTGGAAACAGGGAGGGGCTACGAAAGGTTATTATCCATCCTTTGCGCAAAATCCACCGTTAAAAAGGACCTAAAAAATTGAGGAATTTTATTATTCGAGGTCCAAAGAGGTTTAAAAGAGCACGAAATTTTTTAAAGGCAATAAAAAGAAATTCATGCCAATTATGGGCCATTTAGGTTTTTGCTCCAATTCTCCAAAGTTTGAGAATTTAGATTACCTCTAAAAGAAAATATATTTGAGGGAGTTTGGATGGATAATTTAAACGGGTTTTCATTCCCTTGAAATTCTTGAAAATGCGCTAAATAGTTTTGAACGTTATTGGGGTGGAAATCATTTTTGACTTTGACTTGTTGATTTGCATAAGACGATGTCATCTAAATTCAACAATCTTTACACCTAAGGATACTTTTGTTGTTCATTCGTTAGGGGTACACATATGCATTGTGCACATATGATTGATTGAGTTGATTTTCCTATCGAAAGTGTTTACACCCATTCATTCCATTTTGATGACTGGGTTGTTTGAGTCTCATTCCATGGTGTGATTTTTGTAGAATATTTTTTTCAAATGGTATCTTATTTTTGTATTAAAATTTTGAAAAATTCAAAAAATAGTAGCTTATTCCTTGTGACACCCCGTCTTTGCTTGTTTGATTTATTCTTCTCATTTGTCTATTTGGGGACGTCATAAAAAGGGGGAGAAATAATTATCACATTATAGGGGAGTTTTGAGTTTTTGAGATGTTTTTGAGAGTTGATAAAGTATGCTTTCATCATTTGATATCTATGTTTATCTCATTTCACACTCGATGCGTCCCTTGGTATTTGCTTTATCTCTTGTGTGTAGGTACTATCTTTGAATTGCACACCCTGATGAGAAAAGCGTTGAGATTCCTGAAGATTCGAAGAGCAAACGATGAAGTCTTATTCATTTGTACCTTTTCAGTTTTGGGTTTATGGAAGGGTAGATTTGTATTGGCAATTTGATAGTTGATGATTCGGATATGTTTTGTGTATATACCGGCATAGACATTGGGGGACATTTGTAAGGACATTTTTGTCCATCATCTATATGTATGTCATACGCCGTTACACCGTTAAAGAAATTCAAGATCGCATCTACATCAACGGATCCAAATATCAAAGAGACTTGGAATTTGGTTTCTGAAAAAATGGAGCGGTCCGCCCTATCTAAAAAAGAACCGGTCCGCCTCGGACCGATCCGCTTTGATAAAAAACAGAGACCCCCTGATCGAATGAAAACCGAAGAGACCCTTTTCAAAAAAGAACCAATCCGCTATCGGAACGATCCGGCATAAGAAGCGGACCGATCCGCCTGAGATAAAATCGATCAGATTTACTTGAGATTTTTTAAGCTTAGGTTTTCTTATAAAAACCAATTCCGGGGATTTGTTTTCTAAGACTTCCACAAACGATTTTAAGAGTCCAAATACTCTAAGTATTCACCTTTTTGAGTCCCAAGACTCATGTTTTGATTCACACAATATTGGCAATCCTTTGTGAATCCTTTTGCAACCCAAGAACACATCCTTGTATTTATTCAACCCTTGGGGAGAAGCCGTCTCTCTTCTTCATTGCTGACCACCTGGATTTCCTGCGAGAGATTCCAGTCGACACTGTTTCTAGTCGTTGCTTTGAAGGTTGACGAAGACACCGCGCATTACACTTGTGGGTGATTATCAGGTTGTATGTAAGTCAATGGTCTTGTAAATTATTCAATGTTCTAGAAATAAAAGGTTTTGCCCTGCGGCGATTTTTTCCTTAACTTTGTGTCGCATACTTTATTTGTTTATGGCTTGACACACACTCTTTAGATGCATGATTCGGGGTTGAAATTAAATAAGTGTGTCAAATTAGAAATTTGTGAAGTTAATCAATTATCACACAGTAATACGAATTTTCAAGTCTCCTCACAGTACTCCAACCAGAATCCACGAAAACCCGATTGTTGAGTATGACTCTGAAAGCCCCTAGACACCTCATGTTCCACAATTTTGGGTTCCATTTCCTAGTCCTGAGCACTCCATAGGTAGTTTTACCCTAAGTCAGTCCTCGAGTCACACATCTAGGACACCGAGTGAGTATATACAGAGTCATTGGAAGCAAGCGCGAGCGCGATGTCTGACGCAACAAGTTTCGGTAATGTAGAGGGAGATTTACCCTATTGTCCCATGAAAGACTTACTCTTTCCTGAGCAAACTGTCACCCGTGGTTGCATTTTACTTCTGTATAATGCCGGTCAGTTTCACTTTCACAATGAGTTGATACATATTCTCCCTACGTTCCACGACATGGATTCAGAGAAACCATACTTGCATATTCGTGAGTTTGAAGAGGCGTGTGACACATTTAGTGATCAAGCTTGCACGCAGAATACCATTCGCCTAAAGATTTTTCCTTTTTCCTTAAAGGTTAAAGCCAAGACCTGGCTATGGTCTCTACCCACGAACTCCGTCACTTCCTGGAGAGATATGCAATCCAAGTTTATCTCAGAATTCTATCCACAGCACAAGTCCAACTCTGCCAAAACTCAAATCCAAGATTTCCGACAACATTATAATGAGTCTTTTGATAGGTGTTTGAAACATTTACAAGAGTTAGTAAGCGCATGCCCCCATCATGGTTTTGAAAAACACCTAGTGATATCTTTCTTCCATAATCGGTTGACAGTAGCTTCCAAACACCTTGTGCAAACAATGTGTGAAAGACCTTTTTGGGATTTAAACTCCTGCGATGCTGAGTCCCATCTTAAGTATGTCGTATAGATTAGTTAAGTATGGGACACCTCCGATCCTAATGTCCAAGCCCGGCCTAGAAAACCATCGATAGCTCCAACTTCATTCGGTCTATACCATTTGGATAGCAATACTGTAATAGACCGTCGATTCAATCAGCTTCAGAGAGATATGAAAGATTTGTTTGATGGTCGATTGAGAGATATCTCCAGATCCAGTCATGGATCAAAAGAAAATGTGTGTGCTATCTATGAGGCGGTCCATTACACAAAGGCATGCCCGGTGATTTTTGCCTACAAGACCAAGCACCTCGAGAATCTGGATGATATAGGAGGATTCAAGGGATATTTTAATGCCCTACATGGGAACGCTTACAACCCGTCATAGAGAAACCATCCTAGTTTTAACTATGGACAACCACAAGTTGCGATGAACCCACATTCACAAGTTGTCCCACCTCCACCACCTCCTCAATACCAACAAGTACCACTAGCTCTAGCTCCATTTGTAGCTCCACCTCGGAGGCCCCTTGAGGATGCAATAAACCAGTTCATAAATTCTCAAAGTGAAAACAATGCTAGATATGAACGCTTGTTCGCCGACATGAATGCGAACATCTCCAAGTTGTAATCATCGTTGAGTATCCAAGAGAAGGGAAAGTTTCCTTCCTATGGCCAAAGACCTCCCCAAGGTCAACCTAGTGTTAGCTCCACCTCTACAGAGAAATAGGAGCATTGCCAGGCGGTAACCACTCTTTGTAGTGGGAGAGTTGTTGATTTATCACCTCCCCCACATGACACTTCGGAAGACAAGGAGAATTCGCCTGGCACGAAAGAGGCCTTAGATATCTCCTTGAATGAGAGTGATAAAATAGACACTAGTGAGCCCAAGGTAGTTGTAAAGCCACCCTCCGCTGCGCCATTTCCTCAAATATTGGTTCCTTCCCATAAAAGGACCATAAGTGATGAAGTGCTAGAAGTCCTTAAGAACATGAAATTGAACTTACATTTCCTCGATGCAATAATGAAAATTCAAGCCTATGCAAAAGTCATTAAAGACTTATTGACTGTCAAGAGGATGATGAAGGTAAAGACAAATGTGTTCCTAGCATAGAACGTGAGCTCAGTTCTTCTTAACGATCTCCCACCTTCATATAAAGATCCCAGTGAACCCACCATTTCTTACACCATTGGAGAGAATAAATTAGAAAAGTCCTTACTCAATTTGGGGGAAAGTGTCAATATCCTCCCTTATTCAATTTATAGGCAACTTGATCTGGGTGATCTTAAGTCCACAAGGATCACTCTCGAATTAGCGGATCGAACCGTGAAGATACCGAGGGGTATAGTTGAGGACGTGATAGTCCAAGTGGACACTTTCTACTTCCCTGTAGATTTTGTCATTTGGGACATGGAGACCTCTTTCGCCTCGAACAATCATGTTCCCATCATTCTTGGGCACCCATTCTTATCTATGGCTAACGCATTGATCAATACTAGAATGGGCAGATGTAACTCACTTTGGGGAATATGACTTTGGAAAGGAATATATTCAACATAGCCCAACAAGCAGGGGAAGAAGATGATATTCACGCGATGAGCTTAATTACTGAGATTGTAGAATAGAACTTTGAGGAAAATTATTGTGGAGACGCCTTAGAATCTTGCCTAGCTTCTAGTCATGAGGGTGAGGGATCTTATACCGAGTTAGAGAGGTAGATAAGGGAGCTGAGAGTCTTACTCGATGAGAGAGCGTCTAACGAGGACATGAGAGATGTTAATTGGGTTTCTCTATTCGAAGAGTTACCACCAAGGGAGGCACACATGGTGCCCTCTAGCGACACATTCCCGACTCTCGAGTTGAAGAAACTACGCTTCAATGTTAAATATACTTTCCTAGGAGAGAGTGAGACATTTCCTCTTATTGTCTCCTCTAGATTAGATGAAGAGCAGGAGGTTAAACTATTAAAAATTTTGAGGAAGCACCAAAGTTCTTTTGGTTGGTGTATAGCTTATTTAAAGGGGATAATCCCTTTTATTTTCACCCATAAAATTCACCTCGAGGAGGATGTTAATCCCTCTAGAAAATTGCAAAGACGGCTAAACCCGAGGGATAAAATTATAAAGTTATTGAATGATGGGATTATCTACCCAATCTCGGATAGCAAGTGGGTGAGCCCCATTCAAGTCGTTCCAAAAAAATCGGGTATGACAGTGATTAAAAATGCCAAGGGAGAGATATTTCCCCAATGTACCACTACTGGGTGGTGCATTTGCATTTATTACCGAAAACTCAATGCAGGAGCTAGTAAAGACCAATTCTCCTTGCCATTTATCGATCAAATGCTTGAAAGAGTAGCGGGGCACCCTTATTATTGCTTCCTACATGGTTATTCCGGATATAACCAGATTGAGGTAGATGCACTTGTTCAAGAGAAGACAACCTTCACTTTCCCTTTTGGAATGTTTTCCTACAAACGTATGCCATTCGTCTTGTGTAATGCACCGGAGACCTTTCAAAGGTGCATGTTGAGCCTATTCAGTGACATGGTTGAGAGATGGCTAGAGGTGTTTATGGATGACTTTAGTGTTTTTGGCACCTCTTTCGACCTATGTCTAGCCAATCTTAAGAAATACTAGCCCGATGTGTGGAAAAGAACTTAGTGCTGAATTAGGAGAAATGCCATTTCATGGTAACTGAGGGTATAGTTGTTGGCCACATTGTGTCATCCAAAGGGATCAAAATTAATCGAGAAAAAATAGATGTCATAGCTGACCTACCCCCACCTAAATCGCTAAAAGACGTGCAATCCTTCTTGGGCCACACGGGGTTTTATAGAAGGTTCATTAAGGACTGTAGCGCCATCGCTAGACCCTTAAGAAACCTTCTTATTAAGGACACCCCATTCGAGTGGACTGCAGCATGCCAAAGGTCTTTTGAAAAATTGAAACACATGCTTGTGTCCGCACCCATAATGAAGCTCCGGATTGGTCCTTACCATTCGAGCTCAGGTGTGATGCTAGCGATTATGTGATAGGGGCTATTTTGGGCCAAAGAAAAGAAAACAAGGCTCATGTCATCTACTACGCTAGCCGGACTCTTACCGGACCATAACTCAACTACTCCACCATGGAGAAGGAATTGGTAGCTGTAGTTTTTACTCTTGACAAGTTTCGGTCCTATCTTATCTGTTCCCCCATCATTTATTTCACCGACCACACGGCATTAAAATATCTCCTTCCAAAGAAAGATGCAAAGCGGCACCTCATAAGGTGTATACTACTCCTACAAGAGTTCAATATCTCCATTAAAGATATAAAAGGAGTAGAAAACATCGTTGCCAATCACTTATCATGGATTTCGTCCGATGTACCTAGTGATCCTAAACCCATAGATGAGTATTTTTCGGATGAGCAACTCTTTTCCACCTCTTCTTTGCCAAGGTTTGCGGATATAGTGAACTATCTCTTCATGGGAGCCGTCCCTCGCGATTGGATACCACAAGATAAGAATAGGTTCATCACTTGGCCGTGCTTGTTTTTCTATGAGGATCCATTCCTGTTTAAATATTGGGCCGACCAAATCATCCGACGATGCGTATCGGATGATGAAATTCCAAAAGTCATCCAATTCTGTCATTCGAAAGCATGTGGAGGCCACTTTTCTGTGAAAAAGACAGCCGCTAAAATTCTCCAAAGCGGTTTGTATTGGCCCACAATGTTTCAGGATGTAAAAAATTATTGCAAATTTTATGACAAGTGTCAACAATTGGGGGCGATTACCCGACGAGACATGATGCCATTAACCCCGATTCTCATAATGGAGGTTTTTGACTGCTGGGTTATTGAATTCATGGCCCCTTTTCCCCCATCATTTGGATACCTATACATCCTAGTCGTGGTAGACTATGTTTCTTAGTGCGTGGCAACCATAGCTACCAAGACTAATGATAATAAAGTGGTGATAAAGTTCCCGCACAAACACATACTTTCTCACTTCGGTGCACTTAAAGAGATAATCAGTGATAATGGCATGCACTTTTGCAACAAGCCATTTGAGAAACTTATGTAAAAGTATGGTGTCATTCACAAGGTTGGAACAACATATCGCCCACAAATGAATGGGCAGGCTGAATTGGTGAATCGTGAAATCAAACACATACTAGAGAAGACCGTCAATCCTGACCGAAAAATTGGTCCCATCGATTGAATGATTCTCTATGGTCCTACCGTACCGCATATAAGAACCAACTTGGAATGTCCCCATTCCGCTTTGTGTATGGAAAACCTTGACATCTGCCCGTTGAGTTGGAGCAAAAAACGTACTAGGCAATTAAGAGGGTGAATTATATGGACAAAGCTGGTGAAGCCCGTAAGCTTTAACTAAATGAGTTCGAGGAGATACGCAATGATGCGTATGAGAATGCCAAGTTTTCAAAAGAACGGATGAAACCCGCGCATGATAAAATTATTCGATGGAAATAGTTTCAACTGGGACAAAAGGTAATCCTCTATAACTCCCGACTTTATCTATTTCCGGGTAAATGGCGGTTTCGTTGGGCAGGCGCATTCATTGTTAGAATCAAGTTTCCCCATGGAGCAGTGGAATTGGAAGATCCAAAAGGGGGAACACGTTCAAAGTCAATGGACAGTGCCTAAAGCCATATGTTGAGGCGTGCGTATAAGAGATCGACACCATTTGGTTATCGGACCTCGTTTACAGGGTAGAATGAGCTAAATTTGAGAGGTCGTCGCACCCCCGATGCATATGGGGTGAATCTTATGTATAGTAGGTTTGTACAGGTTAGGTTAGTTAGAACTAGTTAGGGTCCGAGTCGTGTCCAAGGAGAATCACAAACGTACATTTTAGAAGAACTCCATGCGAGGAAAGGTGAGTTTTTTGTGTTTTGTAAGGTCATGTGCTGAGAGCAGTGTTTTGAAATTTTTTTGAAAAATGGGATTTTCAGAGGTCCAACACTTAGTTTTTTTTTTGGGTGTCAAAGTTCTGGGTGTGCTGGAAATCCGAATCGGTTCGCCCTTTCCATACTATAGGGTCTGAATCGGTTCGCCCCTGGGATCGATTAAAAAATTAATTTATTCGAACCAGTTCGCCCCAGGCCCGAACCGGTTCGCTCAGTCAGTTGTAGAAATTAGCAGTCCCAATAGAAATCTTCCCCATTTCCAATTCATCCCCTTTTTTCCATACACCACCCCCAACCTTTCACTCAAAATCCTTCTCCCCTCTTTCCCTCTAAATCGTTCCCATCAATTCCCCCCATCCCACCTATAAATACACACCCTTTACCCCCATTACCCTCACACCTCCATATCCATCTCTCTCACACCTCTATACTCTCCAAAAATCATATCTCCCCATTCACCCACTCCAATGGCCAACGACGAATTATCCATTAAATACGACTCCACCGAACTCCTTCATGACGGTGATCATGGCTTCATCTCATTTCAAGAAAGACGATTGGTGGAGGATTTTTTCTCATATTCTCGCACTATCCACATTAAGTGCGCCATAAATTAGGAGGGCCTACCCCAAGCTGTGAACGCCCTTTTTCACCGCCAACGGTGGCGACAATTTCTAGCCAATCCCAGTGAGGACGTGTGGATGGACGTGGTACGGGCTTTTTACGGAACTGTCGTCCACACTTCTGAAAATGCAAATCAAGCTTATGTAGACGGGGTACCCGTCCCATTTTCTCTCACCATGGTCGCGCAAAACATGAGCACCAATGATGTTCCATTTCCACCCAAGTTTGACTATCCTACTTATGGCAACCCAATCCTGAAGCACCAATGCATCGAGCGCATAGCACCCAATCATATTTGTAACCGCGACACTTTCACGGTTGGCAACCTAGATGAGACCACCCGGTTCCCTTTTACTATCACTTGTGGGGCTATTATCCAAACCTCCAACAATTTCGCCATTCGCATCCGCCATGGAAATTTCCTCTACCACCTCCTTGGAAACCCGAGTACCATCAATCTCCCGCGCATCTTTTACTCAGAAATCATCGCTGCCGCCATGGACAAAAAAGGCAAAACAGCTCTACCATATGCACAGTTCATCACCTCCCTCCTAAAGACCGCGGAAATTCAACCACCGACATCGCAACCCCGTCTTCCCAAGCCTATTGGACTGGAGTCCATCACCCGGAGCGTGCGCCAAATGGAGGTTGTGAATCCACAACCGGTGGTCGAAGATGTTGAAATGGGGGACGAGGAGGAAGAGTACAATGAGGAGGAGGATCCTGACTATGATCCAGAAGGGGACGACCTCAATAGGCGGATAGATCGACTCGAGGGCGGATTTGACGGGTTCCTCACACAATAGAATAGGGATCAATCGACCTACCGAAGGGATACGAGCATGATGCATCATCTCGAAACCCACTTGTACGAACTAAACTTTGGTGGACCCCCTCGAAGCTTCTTCTATGACCCGTATGACCCTAGCGCGCCCGCAAGCTCTAACCCCCCTGCCCCAGTGATGCTATTTCTGAAAATTGGTTGTGTAATCGTTGGTTATTATCACAAGGGTGTTTGCTTTCCTTTCCATTTGTAATGCATGTTGGTCAGTTTATATAAAATTCAACTTTTTCCATATTTGTTCGTTTTATTTATTCGCACTTTTAATTCGCTTTGAGTTAGATTTTAGTCATTTTTGCTTGAGGACAATGCAAAAGTCAAAGTTGGGGGGGGGGGGGAGTCAGAAGTGTGTCTTTCTAAAACTTCACAAGGTAAAAAAAAATCTAAAAAATGCAAAAATATTTTTTTACAAAATAAATAAAAATTGGAGTTTAAAACTTTTCGAAAATATCACCTTCATTTTATTTAAAGTCTCCAATTTGAGAAAAAAAATTAATCACACAAAGCTAAAAGTGACTAAGGATGGAAATTGAGCGTGAATTGACGACTTAATGAATAAATGTGGAGATTAACAAACCCGGTGAGATTTCGAGCCTATCATCTTTTGTGATTTCCTAAATAAATCCGAGTTAATTATTAACTTAAGTTCATTTTAGAGGTTAGAATAAGTCGTCGGGATCTCAATTCCTTCACTTTGATCGATTATGGGAAATGAAAGGTTGTCTTGAAAAATGCGCTAAATAGATCTCTAAATTTAATTAATCTCGAGATGCACAAGGTAAAGTAATTCGTAGTTTGGACAATGAAGTAGGCCCTCGTTTGTCACCCAAAAATACGAGCCAGAAAAAGTTGTAAAAAATTTATCCCTTTTGCTAACCCAATTGAGAAAAATAAAAATTTTCCTTTTCGTTTGGCAATCCGAGAAATCCAATTAGCCCGGAATTGTGAAAATTAGAAATTTCATCAATAATGTCCAAAAAGTGAACAAAAAGGGGCAAGAAAAGAAAAATAGAAGAATGCTCAACAAAAATAGCAAGATTTTTTTTTTTTTGTAAAAATAGAAAAAAATAGAAAAAGAAGAGAAAAATGAGCAAAAGCCCCGGAAAAAGCACTAATGGACATCATAAGGAAATTTTCCAATTCCGAAGTTCCCAACCGTTCCCATTTTACCCAATACACTTTATACCCCAAAAAAGTCCTAACCGAGCCAGAATTGCGAAATTGGTTACCACGTGGAGAGTTCAGGCAAGATACTAGAGGAGATTAAAGGTGTGTATTATAGATAATATTTCCGATTTCCCAATAATCACAATACGTTGACGAGATCCCTCCACCTCAAATAACCCTTCCTTCATATTCGTGTGCGTGAAATTGCATTCCATTACATTTACTCCTACAAATCACGCACACCGAGAGAAATTGCCATATTTTAAGTTATTAATTTGTGAAAGAATCCCGTGAGCACTTGAATCAAAACAAATTTTCAGAAAGTAACGTAATGACCAATCAGTGGAAATCTAAGGTTTCAATTTTGGCTTCAGACGTATATGAAAAATTGAGGCTTATGAATAGAAATTTATGGTGACTATATTTCGAAAAGTTTAAGTTGTAGAATTTTTGGGGATTTTCAATTTCTTTGAGTCAACAAGAAATTTTGTGGGTATATGTACTTCAAACCCTCACGAGATACAACTCATCCTACTAGGGTAACCTAGGGGTTTAAAGGCTTGTTGCATGCGCTAAATTCAATCGCCTGCTTACGAAAGTGGTATGCTATCCATGTCCCATGTTTGTTAGTTATTTAAACATGCTTAAATTATTTTACATTGCTCGGGACGATAAAAGTTCTAAGTTAGGGGGTTTTATTTGGCATAAATATTGTGTATTTATCCCCTTAATTGAGAAGTTTTTATTACCTCATGAAACATAAAATCCATTGATTTCTTTCAGAATTAGTGCTACTGACTTTTTCTATGTAGTGACACAAGTTTTGCGTTTTTCTCATACATTTTGTAGGATATTAATTCAAGAGAGGAAGGGAGAAAACTCAAAGTTGAGAAAGAAAGATGAAAAGCAAGAGAAGGAGTGTTGAGGGGCAATTTCATAATTTTGCACTCAAAACTAGACACAGACTCCCTGAAGAAGTTGATGTTCTTGGTATCACAAGTGCACAGGAAGAAACGGTTCCCAAATCCAAGTTACGAGTGCAAGGTTATGAAGGTTTTAAGTTGGGAAGAAATCATGAAAAAAGAAGCAAAAATAGGAGAAAAGACTTAGAAAAAATTTCATGTTCAAAAGTTCCTGGAAAAATTGGAAAAGCGAACTGGTTCACCCCAGTAAAGCATAGATATCCGAACCGGTTCAGCGGGCCAGAATTCCAATTTTTTTATTACACAAATAGAGTTGTTCATGGATGAATGACTAAATAAGACGTGATATATTCAGTTATTTTAGAGAGCAGATGGGAGAGACTTAGTTTTAGAGAGCTCTTGTACCCAAGAACTCTAGTGTTCTACATTCTTCAACAAATATTCAAGTTCTAAGCTATTAATTCAAGGTTTCCTTCTTCAAAAGTTTGTCTTTTTCATCTTTATTCTTTCAAGTTAATTTCTCCTTGAATGTTTTTGGTGTTTCATGATTTTACAATCCTTGTTTGCATGTTTAAGTTAGCTTTCTTCATGATTATGAATCCATACATATTAGATTTTATGTTTTTCATTAGATTCAACATGTTCGGCTAAGTTTTTAAGGGTTGGGGTGCATGAACCCCACCCGATGTAATTCACGAGAATGGAAATAGACGTTTGAATTAAAGTATTAGATGAATCTTGTTGTATAACTGGTGCAACCATCGTAGAATTTTTTATCTCGTTTGCCCTAGGTAACCGGGATGCTTAAGAGTGCGACGCGCGTATTGGTTAATGCGATTGTGCTCTACTCGTCCTTTGCTTACATACTATGCAAGCTACGATCTCTCATATACGTAATACTTGGGAGTACTAAAGACCGGGTTCATTTAAAGTTCTAATTCCGAAGCTAGTGTCCTACGAAGTGAATTACTAGGGTGTGGGGGAGTGTGACCCGACCTATTGTTCTCATTCTATTTTTTAGATCATAAAATTTTGTCATCAGCTTTTCATTTAACTTAGTGTAGTTGCATTTCATTCAGTCGTAATTTCGTTAGTTAATCATTTTTGAATTTGCATTTATTATACTTGTTCCGTATTCCACATCACCTTTTCGTTCTATTTAGAGTCAAAGTTAGGTTACTCTCGTCTTTCCAACATCGTCACAAGGTCATTCGTCCTGTTTCCCTGAGGATCGATAGTCGACTTATCGGATTATTACTTGAGCGACAAGCCTTCACTTCAGCCTAAATTGCACTCACACTAGACACATTTGCGGTCGTATCAAACTGCAACTGTCCAAAAAATAAAAATGGAATAATTAGGCAATATAATTACACATTCTCCTTATCCTTGGACACTTCAGTAGGAGGAGGGATGTCGGCTTCAAGCATAGGAATGATGGAACATTCCCCAATGACTTCTTCATCACAGATCTCATATTTAATGTTTGGGGAAGTGCCAGGATCATGCGTTTAGAACATGTAAGAGCCCTCTGATATGCTGACCTCCTTAAGGGCATCCAACCAGCCTTCCTTAAGGGACACCTTCTTCATATATTTAATCTGAATAGCAGTAGAAGAGAAGGCCTTCCCTCATCCCCTGTTAAAGGCATCCACCTTAGCCTTTCTGTATTTAGTCTGGAGCTTAGAGAACTTCGTATTCTCATTAGTAGCCTCAACTTTTGAATTAGTTGCCAACTGCTCAGTTATTGTCACTTTCCCCTCGGCAGTAGTCACACTATTTTTGGTTGCCTTAAACTTTCCTTACCAAATGTCTTAGTCCCTTGAATGGGCCTCTCTGGTGTCATTTCAAGATTTTTGCAATCCTTCAAAGTCTTCCTTAACATCAGCAGATGATGACCTCAAGTTGCCATCCCTTATCAACAGTTTGTTATAATCAACCAAAAATTGCAAACAAATCCGACAAGAAGAAAATTTTCAGCTATTCTTAAAGAAAAACAAATTAAGTGAAGGCAAAAGTGAAAAGTCCCATTACCAAATCTAAATTTTGATTTTCCCTCTTAATTAGTCGGGGCTTGGCCATAGGTACTGCAGCATACCTGTCAGCAGGAAGAACTCCCGAATGAATTAAACAATCTTGTTAAACCAAGGTTCAAAGAAACTGAAGCCAACTCAAAAGTATCTTGGTCAGCATGATTTTTCTTCATTACCTCCTGCTAATTTTTCGAACCTCTTTTCAACCTGTTACATTGAGGATCAGTTTCCCTCAGTTCCTCGATAGTAACAACAAGTGGGCAATTAGCGACTTCACCAATATTATTATTTCCTTTACCTACAGCTAGTTTCCTAGTGGGTGACATCAAGTTATGGATATTCCTCTTTCCCATATCGTCGGGAAAGGAATTGGGTATAACGCTAAGATGAATTGACTTAAAAGAATCAGAAGTTCCTTCCAAGGGAACTTCCATTTATGCCGAAGAGGCGGAATCAAACTCTTCCTCTTCTTTAAGGATAATTAGGACATCAGGAATGAACTCGGTAGCTCGGGCAATAATGGAGATGATGGAACGCTTATACTATACCAGAACATAAGTAGATCTAGGATGTTTTTCTCCTAGCTTTTGTTGGATGGACAACAAAAACTTTAATTCCTTAAAATTCACATATGTATCATGAGGATTTTTTTTCTCCTTTCTTATGCAGTCAAAAAAAGAGTAAAAGTTCGTTGGTATATATTCAAACAATTAGTAGGCAGAAAAAATTAAAGAGTTCAAAATATTGGCCAACCTATGCCACGCCCTTCTCGGGGGTATCTGAAACCAAAGTATCTGACCCCCTCGGGAAGGGAAGCATACTGCCAATTTTTCACCACTACTTAGTAATCCTAATAGTCTTTATTAGAATTAGGAAGATTCACCACCATACTTTATTTGACTCTATAGTATTCAAATAATAAGTAATATCTCATGTTGTTGAACATTTGTAGAAATACATCAACTTATTTATGCCAGTGTGGGTGACATGGATTTCATTCAACCGATTAACCCCCTCTACAACATGTTATGTTTTGGGGGCTACCCTGTCAGGGACCATGTCAAAGTATTGACAAAATTCCAAAAATAGATGATTTGGGGGGAATATGATTCCTCATTGAGTAATGAAAATAGTAGGAATCCAATGTCCTTCGTAAATCCAGCAAATCTAAAGGTCCATCAACTACCTCAATTGTTACCCACTCAGGAATCTTTTTTTTGTAATTTACTCTATAAAACACTCATTTATAACACACACCATGTTTACTAAAGAAACAACGAAAATAGATGAAAAATGATAAAGCCTTACTAAGTTCCTTAACTACTATAGTCTCTGCAAATACGTCTTGAAGATAAAGAATGAATGATGAGTTGAACCAGCGATTAGACTCTTGACAGCTGCACGATTTCCCCAAGGCTAAATGACTAGCATACCCTTTGGTGGTTTGATAATTTTAAAACTATTTATAGAATTGCCATTTTATTGATGCCACCATTGAAAAATTACAAGTCCTGAAGGTTGATGGATGACCTCCATTATATTTGGGCGTCGAGGAACTCTATAAGGAAAATTCTCCATCCTCTCACTAAACACTCAAGCATGGAGCATTAGGGGCTTTTATTGTGGGTTTAAGTATTCAAGACATGCGGATTAATAAGATAAGGACACTTGTCCTCATAAAGATCCATCTCATAAAAAAACCCCACTTGATTGGCAGAGGATTTACTAGGTCGCCACTCCAGCTGACTAGCTTAAGAATGCGAACTATCAGGAAAATGAAAAGTCCTTCACATGGGGGAGATCAATAGTCATTCCATACGGATGGGGGACACTTATCAATAGTTGTATTTATTATATATGGATGTAAATGACTGAATATATAAAGGAATTCCATCCCATGGTTTCCACACCACTATAAATATATCATTCCACTCAGCTCAAGGGGAAATACAATTTCTCATTAGCAATACAACACAAAGTTCTATGTAACTACCGTCAATATAAATGCTATAATCGCGAACATATGATCTTCCTTAGATGAACCACGTTAAAAACCTTTTGTGTCTTAACTATTTTTATTCAGTTTACTAACACATTTTATGTATATTTTATATGTGATCATATAATTGGTACATAAAATTAGGTTTATTCTTATACCAATCCTTGACATCAAAACTTGATATATCTTATCTCCTCCGAGATGAAACATAACACCTCGGTGTAGTTCCTCATCGTTTAGGACAATCAACCTCCCATTGAATCCCAAGCCATCTTCAGAACTGATTAGGTAAGACTCTGGTCCACTTACTAACACCTTATCCATCATCTTATAGCATACAGGATCCCCTATTTGTGCCTTCACAACCCTCAAAATAATCTCGGGTGTGATGGCCAACCCCATATAGGCATGGACTACTTTCTCTTCTCAATGAAGCTCATCACACTTATCCTTCCAAACTGATGTCAACTAGCCCGCATGCATATGGCTCAATGAATCTTCGACTGTAATAAGCTTTTCCAAATGATACTGAATATAGATTTGGTAATCCTTCATAAACTCAAGCAATCTACATTGTCTCATATTCATCCCATTATGTATAAAAATATAGTGAAGTCACTATTGGTCCGTGAGCAGTTGGAACTTATCTCCTACTAAGTAATGCCTATAAATCCTAAAAGGAAAAACAAATGTTGTTAACTCTAAGTCATGCATGGGATAGTTCTTCTCACGAAGCTTATGCTAACAAGATGCAAAAGTTATAGCTTGCTTCTCCTATTGTAGAACTCCCCCAGACCCCATAAGGACACATCGATTAAATAAAAGTAATCCACTCCTCCCCTAATGAATTAAAGAACGGGTGCTGAAGTTAATTTATCCTTTAACTCATTAAAATCTAACTGACAGTGGTCATCCTAAACAAAAGATACTCCCTTACGAGTTAAATTAATCAAGGGGCCCATGATTTTAAAAAATGCTCTGATAAACTAGCGGTAGTAACCTACTAACCCAAGAAAATTATGAACATTCATCGGTGTCATGGGATATCCCCACCCCGTCACTGCTGACACCTTACTCAAATATAATGAAATCCCTTTCTCTGAGACTATGTGGCCCAAAAATTGCACCCTTTGCAACTAGAATGCACACTTCTCGAACATAGTATACAATTGATGGTCCTGCCAGGTCTAAAGTACCATTAAGAAATGTTATGCATGCTCTCCCTATATAGGATACCAAACTAGGATTTCATCTATGAAGATAATGAATTTTTTTATGAATTTCCTTAACACCCAGTCCATGAGATCCATGAAAAATGTCGATGCGTTGATTAGCCCTAATGGCATAACCCTAAACTAGTAAGACCCATATATCATTAAAAATTTGGTCTTAGGGACATCTTATTCCCTTATACGTAACTGATTGTATCCCGACCTCAAATTAATCTAAGATATTTAGGTTTCTCCTCGCAGATAAAAATAAGTAAGAGACACAAATAATTTTCAAAGTGGTTGAGCTAAAAGAGAAAAACCTATGTCCACTATTGTGCATTGCCTTGTGTTTGTTCAATTATCTATGGTCTCGTGTCCCTTGGATTTAGGGTTTACAATGTATATATAGACCCGAAGGGTGTAAAAAAGTCAGAATATTAAAGGATTGAATGGCTTTATAACATAGGCATTTACATATATACAATGCTTATAATGTATACAACTATCGGCGATCTACTGTCATTATTGGTCGGTCTTTCAAGTGTTGGTCGGGCTTCTTTAACTTATTGGTCGGCATCCCTTCGGTTCGTCGGTAAATTGGCCTTGCATATTTGGACTAATGGACCAATGCATAAAACGTGTTTATATTTGAGTGGTCCATGTAGTAAGATGATTTATGGCATCAAGAGAAGCCCCCAATGTTTTATGCTTGAGGTTTTTACAAGAGTATGGAATATTTAGATCTTAAAGTTTACCGGGCAATAATTTTGAGGCTTGGTCGGCTACTGACATCCCATACTTGTAAAATTAATGATTTAACTATTGGCACATAATGTGTATGGCATTTTGTAATTATCCATAATCTTAACGAATCATTTTTGGCCAAATGTGTCTTTTCTGGATTAAGCCGCCAAAAGTTCAATCGACAATTCTTTTTAATCATTACCTTTCCAGTTTTCAGGGCAACCTATGAAAGGCAGGAAAATCCACGACCGTCTCTTACCTCAATTTTTTTATTTTTCTTTGTTGTTGTTTCTTCGAGCTCTCTGTCTCGTGTGATCGTTTACTCTGTTCTTCAGTTCTTGCTGAATCCTTAAGTTTTTTAATAATCTTTTCCCTTATTTTTTTCTTCTTCATCAAATATGGTTTATTCTGTTACTTCTCTTGAAGAATTCAGAAAATGAATGGAATATCCCTTAGTGGGTAGAGTTGGAACTTCCTAGTCTTCCCACTAATATTTTTTCTTCGGCTGAAGGTCACTGGTTCCCTTCCATTTTCATTACTGAATGTGGGTTTACTTTTCCCCCAAACCCATTTTGTCTTGAATTTTGTCGATACTTTGATGTCGTCGGTACTAGAATAGACCCCAACACTTGAAGAGTGTTTAATGGGGTATGTAGGGTAAATCAACTCCATAGGACCCATATAGGGATCCCAAAAATTATTTTTTGTTATAAGTAGGTTACCAGTGATACCACTTTTTATTTAAAAACTAGGGCTATGAATAGAGCATGAAGATTAAGCACGTGTTGTGCTAAAGCAAGACTGTCTCTAGCGACCAAGACGATAAAACTCACTCGAGAATTTTATCAAATACTTGGTGTGCGAAAAACACCCAATACCTTATTCCAAAAATAAACTAGTGTGCAAACTCCTAATCAAATCAACTAAGCATCAATGAAGAGACAATAAGAACATACAAGCAACAAACAATAAAAAAAAACAATTTACGTGGTTCACCTAAGATTTGGGCTACATCCATAAATGGTAGGATATCTTCTTTTATAGATAAATGTCTAGGAACCAATGGTTACACACACCCCTCACTTATCACTCTAAAAAGTCAATCACTAACCAACCTCAATAACTCACCTTGTTCAAAGTAGCTCTTTATATCTCTTTGCCTTTGATTAGCTCTCAAATATGCCCACACTTGTCCTCCCCCAAAACCTAGAAATAGCACTTGTATTTATAGATTTGTGCCAAAATGGAAAATTTGTAAATAAACCAAAACTGAAAAAATAGGAGAGCCAAAACCAACACTTTTGACTGCAGTTGATCGAAAAAGGATGTGTCCCAAAGAGAATGACATCAACCTAAGAGAGTTTAAGTTCATTCGGGGTATTCACTAGAGAATAGGGGAGGAGCGTACTAGATCAACCTCTTACTTGTTGTAATACAGGAACACCATTAGTTCTTTCGTTGCTCACCCCACTATTGTTTTGCCTTCACCCCTAACTAACCTTGACCAAGATGCCATTTTCACATCCTCAGCCACTACATCTAGCAATGGTGAACTTGTTGCTACTTCCCCCTCATCTCTTGACTCAAACTTGCCTGTTGATACTGCTACGGTGAAGAGGATGTTTCACAATATTTTGGGTGATACAACTACCACTAGATCCTTGAAAAAAATAACACAGGTAGCCAAGAATAAGCAGAATTCTAGGAAGAAGCCCCGAGCTAAGAAGGTTTATGAGGGACACCTCAAACGGATAAAAAGAGGGCTCACTTCTAGGCTAGCGAAAGGGTCTTCAATCAACACCAAACAACAAGAGTTGGTTTATTTCTCTGCTTTTGGCTCACCAGTGGCCCTGGTTTGTCCAGAGAACTAATAAGGTCTATTACACTGCCAGACCATAGGGGTATTGCATCTATAATGTCTTTATTAAATATTTCTGAAAGGGCTGCTCAAATCCTAGCTCTGGTAAATACTATCATCTCTTCTTCTTTTATTTCATCCCTTTGCTACTCTTTATATTAACTTGTTATGTTTTCTTATTGTAGTTCTTGGTCGAATTCAATAACATGTTAGAAAAGGACGATGCCCTGCATCTTTCTTCAAATGAGGTTGAGGAAGCCATTGATGAGCTCAAAAAGTGAGTGCTTGACTCCCAACAGGAACTGGCTAATGCACAGAAGAAGTGGGAGGAAAAAATAAAGTATGCTAAAGATGATGTTGCTGCTGCTCAGGGCCAGGTCACCAAGCTGCAAAAAGATCTGGATGATGAAAGGGCCCAAGTTACTCCAGGGAAGGCTAAGAGAGCAAAAGACAGGGAGTATTTTTTCAATAGGGGCTAGGGTAAGGACATTGGAGATGCTTTACAAATTGAATGTGGAAAGAAAAAATGCTTCAAGTATGGTTGGTCGACAACCTTAGTGGAGGTCGACACCCCTCGAGAATTTAAACTATTCCTCAGACATGACCTAGGAGATACTCCTAACATGGATTAGGAGATTTAAGATGATTGGGGTTTAAGTGAATCGATCCTGGTGTTAGACTCTGCCAAACAAAACCAAACTGCTGCAGTTGACTCTTCTGCTCCTCCAGCTGATGGCTATTCTACCTGGCCTGATAATGTTTCTAATCCTGTTGGGTCTACTTCAGACATGAAGAAGGTGTAGACTAATTATCTGAGCAACTTTTATTTCATTTTGTTCAGTAGTTGTAATTTTTCCTTTCTTTTTTACTGATGTACTTATACTCAACAATTTATTAATAAAACAAACTCTTCCTTCTCATTTGGCTATCTTTTCTTCATATTTTGCATATTATTATTGATTGGAAACTTTTCTTGTTCTTAATAGTTCATGGATAAACGTGGCCAATTCTTCTCAAATTACACCGAGCTACCTTAGAGGTGCAATGAACTCTTCAAAGGAGGTTACCTGACTTTAATCGAGGGAGAGCTGTCAAAGTTTCTCGGGGAAGGTGTTTCTGATCAAGCCAAGGAAGCTTATCTTTATCTGGAATGCCTCCTTAATCGGGCAGTGGACAATAACGTAGCCTATTATGAAATGATCGAAGAGCCGTAGGAGGATCATAAGGGGGCCAAGTCCCTTTTCCATGTTGATTATGAATAGAAATACAAGGCTTTAAGTGAAGGCTGGGGCTTTGAGTAGAAACTGGAGAAACATGCTTTCTATTTCAAAAGATAGGAATTTTTGCTTAATCGTGAAGTAGGGAAGCCAGAGCTATCGCCAAGTTATTAGAGAAGGAAAATAACAAATTGAGGGATGAGTTAAACACTATGAAGACTTCCTCTTCTATTGTTGCTACTATTGATGATGCATTTGCATTCTTGGAGGCTGAAAATGTTAGGTTAAGGGAAGAAGTGGAGGCTCTAAAAAAAACAAGTCTTCTTCCTCTTATTAAGCAAGAACTAAACCTAGACGAGATACTACAGATGAGGCAAGGACACAACAGACTCTTGCAAATCAAGATACTTAGATGAAAGCCAAAAATCAAGCCCTTGTTGAAATGTCCTAAAATCTTCAAACACAATCCGAGCAACTTGTAACTCACTTTACCCAATTTCAAGCCAAAAATGGAGTGTTGAAGAAATTGCACCACCAGGTTGAGAGGCCAACCTTCCAATTCCACAAACATCCTAGAGAACTCTGGATGGAGTGATACATTAAAGACTTAGGGAATTTTGACAAGCGGTTTAAACAATCTTAATAAAAAGACTATAAATGGGGTTCGACTGAGTAATTAACAGTGATGAAAGTGGGCCAGGATAACAAAGTTTCGAAATGGTATGATCCTAGCTTGTTGAACTATGAAGATTTCCTTTTCAAATTGGATGTATATTGGATTACTGTCAACACCATTCCCCAATGCCTAATTTCTTAGTATTTAGGAGACTATGGGCTTCACGACGAGCTAGAAATTGTCCGACCTCCGAATCTATTAGATCGGCCAAGTAGGATAAATAAGAGAATGCTTCAGGACTTCAACTTTATCAACTCTCTTTATACCTTAGATGATCCTCCAACTATCATGGATGCAGTTTCCAAAGATGAGGTGATGTGTCCCTTATAATAATTTACTATAATTATGTTATGAACAAAATTATGTAATGAGGATTAATTGAATACGATACATTTGAGGAACTTATCTTGTTAATCTTTAGATGTGACTATTTTCTTGATGTGAATGACTTCTTCTTTTTCATTATTTCTATTGACAGACTTATGCTTTTTGCCTAAGTTTAGTATCAATTACCAATGAATACATAGGTTATACGAGTATACTTAGATTAAAATCTAAATTTTTCACTAGTTACCCATGTGTATTAATAGATTCTACTAACGCACCTAAATGTTTAGGTTTTCTGCATTAGTTACCAGAGGTGTGACCAGGCGTATGTGGAATATGTGCCTACATTCCTATTAAGGAACCTTTGTAACGTTCTTTCTTCACTTTGCCCAGTAGGATAAAGATCTTGTTTTATCCTTATCTTTGTTGACCAAGCTTCTAGAGTACTTAATATACTGCTTTAGTTTGGTTTTTGTATACTTCCATTCAAGTTTTTCCTGTGCCGAGCAATTTATTGCTTACGCCGACCAGCTCAATAATCAACTGTAGCGAAGGATTTATTCTGGACACCGACTACCGACTAATGTTATACCTGTTATTCGGATAAGATCCCCGTGCCAGGAAACATTTTGATGTTTTTCTAGAAATTTTGTCAATCTTCCAATCTTCAAATGTTCAACACTCAACATTGATCAAGTATATAGTAGTGCATAACACGAGTACTCCCCAAAAAATCAAAAATAGAAATTTGAGGAATTAACATTTTATTGATACTGAAAATTGATATTGAATTGTGTATAATTGATTAAATCATTGGTAATATTTTCTAAGATGCTCGGTGTGCCGTGGGTTCTTGAATTCTTCTCCCTCCAAAGTCTCAATTCGGTAGGTTCCAGGTTGGACAATTGCTGAAATACAATATGGCCTATGCTAATTGGCCTCAAGTTTATTGTTTTCTGGAAGACCTTTTTCAGTACATAATCTTCTTCCTTTAAGTTGGTCGACTTCATCCGTTTGTTGTAAAAACAAGTTGTTCGCTGCTGGTAAGCTGCGTTTCTTAGAGTGGCATCTTCTCATACTTCTGCCAGCATATCCAAATTCAATGTTCGCATTAGATCACTTATGGGAGAGTTAAAGTTCAAAACTCTATGGGATTAAAGGCCTAATTCAATAGGTATTACTGCCTCAGTCCCAAATGCTAGCATGTATGGGGATTCTCCAGTTGGAGTCCTCAGGGTTGTTCCGTATGGCCATAGAAGAGAGTGTAACTCGTTGATCCAATTCCCTTGGAATCATAAGGCCTTTTCTTCAACCCGTTGAGCAGAGTTCTATTTGTAACATCAGTTTCCCCATTACTCTGAGGTGACCTAGAGCATTAATTTTTGGATATTGGACTGAATACAGTGAGAATCAAATTCATCATTGTCAAATTTTGTTCCGTGGTCGGTGATAAAGGCATATGGCAGACCATATCTATAGATGATATTCTTCCAAATTAATTGGTAGACCCTATCATAAGGCATGTCTATTAATGGATCTGCTTCAACCCACTTTGTAAAGTAGTCGACGGTAACAACCATGTACGTGAATCTTCCTCGGGGGGGGGGGGTAGTAATGGCCCAACTAAGTCTATACCCCAAATGGAAAATGGCCAAGATGATGTGATTGGGGTTAGGGAAGTCTATGAAGTCTTGCAAATTCTAGAATACCTTTGGCACTTGTCACATTTTCTAGCAAAAGCTTCATAATCTGCTCTCATTGTAGGCTAGTAGTATCCTTATGTATTGATTCGCTGCAGAAGTGTTCTTCCTTCTATGTGGGCTCCACAAGATCCTTCATTTACCTCTTTAATTAGGTATGGAACATATAATGGGTGGACACAATGCTGCAGGTTAATTGTCAACCCTCTCCTATTCAAGACTCCTTTATCTAGCACATATCTGCCAGCTTTATACTTTAACTTTTTAGCTTTAATCATATATGCTGGAAAAGTGCCTTCTTCAATATATGCTCTGATGGGATCCATCCAAGATGGCCCCATGCCTACTGTAATAACATTGATCATCAAATCCTCATATATACTCCTATTGGCCAATATCTCAATAGGGATAGTTCGTCGGATCTCGACTCTTATTGTTAAAGCTAGTCAAGCAAGTGCATTTGTTCGGGCATTTTCCAATCTTGGAATTCTACTCATCTAAATAGTTAGCAATTTTTTTATTACCTCTAACGCTTTGGACAGGTATTTGGCTGTCAATTCTCCTTTAGCTCCATAAAAGTTTAATATTTTATTTACCACCAGGTGGGAATCACTATGGGCCACAACTTGTCGGCATTCAGTCATTGGGCTAGACTTAAGCCAACAATGAGAGATTTATACTCTGCTTCGTTATTCGAGGCCCGAAACTAAAATCGTAAAGCATATTTAATATTAATTTCATCAGGAGTATTGAGTATTATACCTGCTCCACTGCCGATTAAACAAGATGACCCATAAATGTTCATATTCCATATTAGGATTTTTTTTGTCAAACGGTTGGTCTGTCAAAATCCCATAATGGAATGTTTTTCTCCTCACTTCCATATACTTCTTGGACATTTCCTGTGTTCGAGAAGAGGAATTTGATAGGTCGGCAATGACTTCTTCTGATTTTTCTCTGATAATAGTTCCTTGGGAGCTTGATCCTCAACAGCCCCTTTCAAATTATTTCCTCCTGATTCTTATTTGGCCTACTTATTTTATTGCTCGGGAACCTTGGGGTAAGTGAATTCAGCTATAAAATCTGCTACTTCTTGGCCTTTTAGAGAATACCTTGGTTCATAAATAATGTTATACTCCCCCAATTCAACTGCCCAATACATTAATCGTCCAGACTTCTCTCGTTTGTGCAAAGCCTACCTGAGTGAAATATTAGTTTATACTACCATCGTATGGCTTAAAAATAAGGCTTTATGCATCTAGATGCTTGAATCATCGCAACTACCAATTTTTCCAAGCTAGAGTACCTGATTTTCGATCCTTGAAAATCTTTACTGGTGTAATAGACATGTTTTTGAACTCCATGCTCTTCTCTGATCAAAGCAGAAATTACAGTTGATTCAGAAATTGCTAAGTATAGGTACAATCTTTCCCCCATAATTGGTCGGGAAATAAGTGAAGGTGACCCTAAATACTTTTTCAACTTTAGAAAAGCTTTCTCACACCCTTTGTTCCATTCAAAACTTTTTCTGAGCACTTTGAAAAATGGCAGGCACCTGTCTGTAGCTCAGCACACAAATATGTTCAGAGCTGCTACTCACCCAGTTAGCCTTTGTACATCATTCTTGCAAGTAGGGGACTACATCATGATCAATGCCTTCATCTTGGCCTATTTTTCTTCAATTCCCCTATGATTTACTATGTACCCGAGGAACATCCCTTTATGTACTCCAAAGACGCACATGGTTGGGTTTAGTCTAATCTGGTGCGTCTCATGTTGATCAAAAGTCTAGCTGAGGTCGGTAATATGAACAGACACTTTCTTGCTATTTGTAAGCATATCATCCATGTACACTTCCATGTTTTTTCCTATTTGACCCTTAAGGACTTTATTTACCAGCCTTTGGTAAGTAGCACCTACATTTTTTAAGCCAAAAGGCATAACATTGTAACAGTAAGTTCCTCGGGGAGTAATAAAATAAGTGCTTTACTTATCTTCAGTTTTTATCTTGATCTGGTTATAACCAGAATAAGTATCCATAAAACTAAGTAGTTCATGTCCCTAAGTAGCATCCACAAGCTGATCAATTCGGGACGAAGGAAAAAAAATCCTTTGGGTATGTTTTTTTCAAATATGTGAAGTCTACACACATTCTCAATTTATTATTTTTCTTTTTTACCATAACTACATTAGCCAACCAGTCAGGATACTTCACCTCATCAATAAAAGCATCTTTATAAAGATTTTCAACTTCCTCCTATATTGTGTGGTTCTTCTCGAGGACTCTTCGTCTTTGCTTTATAGGTTTTGCTTATTTGTTAACATTGAGTTCGTGATAATGAAAGTTGGGATCTATCTCACGCAAATCATCGTGACTCCATGCGAACACATGCTTTATGTGTCTAAGGAAGCTCAATAGTTCATGTTTAAGAATGAGGTCTAGCGTGTTCCTATTTGAGTAGTGCATTTTGGTTTGCCGTTGTCTAACACAATTCTTTCTAT
Source organism: Sambucus nigra (assembly GCA_949130495.1). Lineage (NCBI taxonomy): Eukaryota > Viridiplantae > Streptophyta > Magnoliopsida > Dipsacales > Adoxaceae > Sambucus > Sambucus nigra. Next base: position 3,112,078 of record OX422218.1, on the reverse strand, counting down.
TGCCCCTACAATCTGGCACTTCATTAATTATGTTTCTTCCGTTGGATATAAGGTTTCAACAACACAATACGCATCGGGTTCATAAGTGTCCACTTGTTAAGTGGTGGTTTTCCTCATTATTTCTTCCAAACATTCCTACTGGGCAAATGAGTAGTAGCATTCCCGAGCTACTTTTTGGTAGCCTTTCACAACACCTACACCAAAGTTGGTTGGGAATTTCAAGCATTGATAAATAGTAGATGACACTACCTCAAACTTCTTTAGCCCATCTCTTTACATAATCATATTGTAAGCTGGTTGGATGTTTTTATCCATTATAAAGAAACATATTTGCTCTGTTTAGTTGGCTGGCCATGTGTTGATCATCACTTCCATCTTACTGGTTCCCAAAGGGAAGAATTTTTCACCTGCAAAACCTATCAGTGGTCGATGGTAGGGCTCCAAATAGATGAGCTTTAAATCCAAAATGTTAAAGCAAGGATAGAACATTATATCTGCTGATTGCCATTATCAACTAAAACTCTAGAGATAATGATATCCTCCTTTTTAACTTTAATTACCAGGGGGTCATCATGAGGGTACTGTACTCCTGATAGGACATTTTTAGAAAATTCAATTACCAGCTTATCTTTGTTAACCTTCCTCAGTCTATCTTCCAAGGCAAGATTAATCCTCTGTATGTACAAGCAAGCTTGTGCCTTATTGAGGTAAGATTTTCTCTCTGCAGTATGATCTCCTCCTCATGCATCTCCACTTGTAATCATTTGGTAATCAAAATAACCAAAACTGAGTATGAATACCTCATGTTTCGATTGTCGGTGCTTTTTAGGTATATCAAGATAGTCATACTGGTCATCTTCGTAAACCCTCTTTTTCACAGCTCTGGGCATGCAGTGGGATTTTAACCTGCGCCGAGTTCCTTTGTTATTCTGTCGATCAACAAACTGATTCAATTTTCCTCTTCGGATGAGATTTTTAATCTCATTTTGAAGGACAATGCAATGATCCGTCGTGTGACCGTGGTCTCTATAGAACTCACAGTATTTGGTTTTATCCTTCTTGGTAAGGGAACTCCTGAACTTCTCAGGCAAATGCACATCTTTGTCGACTCCTTATGCTTCTTGGAATCTTTGTGCTCCTTCTTGTCATTCTTACCTTCAATTTTTACCCCCGAGCTCTGCTTAGGTGCCATTGCTTCCTAGACATTCATGATCTTGGATGCCTTGGCCATCAAATCTATCATTATCTTTAGGGGATCTTTAACAAGCATGTAGTAGTGTTTCTCAGGGAGAAATCCACTCATAACAGTTATTATAGCAGTCTTTTCCTCGTAATCCACATCCTCTAATTTCTCGTTATTAAAATGAGTGATGTATCCCCGGTGCTTTCTCCTTTCGTCAGTCTCACACTGAGTAAATGTTCTACCCTTTTTATAGGTTTGCCTCCAATGAAAAAGTTCCTAATGAATAGCTTGGCCTGCTGGTTAAAGATAGAGATTTGCCCCCAAGGAAGGCTGTTGTACCAGATTTGGGCAGATCCAGTAATTATTCCAGAGAATGCTCTACACCTCATTTCATTGGGGATGCCATAAATGTCAGCTATTGCATGGTATTATTCTATATGGAGGGCTGGTTCAGTTTTCCCATCATATTTCGATGTAACCACCGGGGCTTTGAACATTACTGGAGTGAGAAAATCTACAATTGCTTGTACGAAGGGAGATCCTTTTACAAATCTTATTTTTAGAGGATTTTAGGCCTTAGCCATTTATCCCAGCTTGTCTTCCAATCTCTGGATAAATCCTTTCTAAGCATTGTTACCAACATCAGATCTATGCATTGCAGCCCAATTGTTTACTGAGATTTCTTTCTGAGATTTTTGCTCAGCCTGAACAGTTTATCGAGCATCTGATCTAGACTGCACATAACCTTCCCGTTGATCGTATGGTTATCGAGTATTTCTAGATAATGCTATAGGAACATGTATGTTCCCCCAGGTCCCAAATGATCGAAAGGAAAAGCACGACTTAGCCTCTTTGAAGCACTCAATCTCTCAGGAGAGTAGGATTGTGTATTAAAGGATTTTGACGCCCTGAGTAATGAATTCTGCCCTGGAGGATAAGAAGTATCTCTAGTATTCCTTGATTGACTATGTATAGTACCTCTTGGTGGTGGTCGTGGCATTTTTTCGCAATCAGATAGAGTAGTCGCTCCTTCTTGAAGAGTTTGTGCGAATTACATGAGGGTATCCTGCATGTCCTCTTGCAAGACTAGGTAGGATTCCAGTCAATTCATTTACTAATGGTGGAGGAGAAGGGATAGGCAGGATGACATCATTCATAAGGCTTGATTCAGGAATATCAACCATTTGATTACATGAATGAATGAATGAGAATAGTTCGAAACACGTTCCTACATATGACGCCAATCTGTTGATGTAAAAAACTAGATTGATCTAATTACTTGATCACGGATAAAAATAAGTAAGAGACACAAAGAATTTTTAAAGTGTCTCGACTAAAAGAGAAAAGCCTACGTCCACTGTTGTGTATTGCCTTGTGTTTGTTCAATTGACTCTAGTCTCGTGTCCCTTGGATGTAGGGATTATAATGTATTTATAGCCCCGTAGGGTGTAAAAGAGTCAAAATATTAAAGGACGGAATGCCTTTATAACAAAAGCATTTACATTTGTATAATGCTCATAATGTATACAACTATTAGCAATTTACTGTCATTGTTGGTCGGTCTTCCAAGTGTTGGTCGGGCTTCTTTAACCTATTGGTCGGCATCCCTTCTGTAGGTCGATAAATTGGTCTTACTTACTTAGACTAATGCCTTAATAGATAATACGTGTTTATATCTGAATGGTACCTGTAGTATGATAATTTATGGCATCAACACTGACCTAAAATTAATCTAAGAGATTTAAGTTTCTCCTCTCATATTGTCAAACAAGTCATCGATATGGGCAAGAAATACTTGTTTATAATCCTAACCTTTATCAATACTAGATAGTCGATATACAACCTCAACGACTCATATTTTTTTATAAATAGTACTGAAGTACCCTAAGGAGAGGTACATCTATGGATGAAACCCTACCCAAAAGATGCTGAATTTAATCTCTCAACTCTCGCATCTATAATGGATCCATACAATAAGATCCACATTCTACTGGCCTAGTCCCCTATGCTATGTTGATCAAAAACTCAATATCCTAATCCGATGGTAACCTAGTTTTCTCCTGAAAAAATTAGCAAATTGAGTAAACATAAAGATTGAACCTAGAAAGACAACAATACCATCTGAAGTCTCCTCCCTGATATAATATAAATGAATGATCTACCCTCCCTCAAGACAAAGCATCACAACAATAAACATATCCTTCCTTGGAATAGCAAACACGATAGTCCTACTGTAATAGTCCATTATCGCACTATATGTCACTAACCAGTCCATACCCAGTATAACATCATACTGACACATATTTAAAATAAGGAATTCCACAACCAAGTATGAAGTTCACACCCACTCTCCTACAAATGAAATGAATGATAGCCTTGTTACCCAATGGGGAATCTACAGTCATAATAAAATCAGATGATGCCTCCACTAAAACCATCTCGCGCGTGAGTTTAGTGCTAAGAAAAAAGTGTGATGATCCTATGTTAAATCCAATGTGCCCATGGATATTAAACGTACCCTCAACAATTGGTGGTGCTAGTGGAAAAATGGGACCACGTACAATATAAACACATACATATTGTAGCTAACCCTGTCGCGGTAGTGCTTCTAGAGATGCTGGTAGGTTAGAAATTTTGATAGTTGATACCCCTGTTGGGCATCCTGCTCCTTCCCCTAGAACTATTTGGGTATGCACGGTGCATGTGGATTTGATCCCCACATATGAAACATCTCATAATAAAATATGTCAGACTCTGGTTCTATTAGCCCTGGCGAAGCTGCCCCTGTCGCTGTCCCGACTGGCCATGATAAACATGGTCCACTCTAGTTCACTAGCCCTGTTGGCCTTAAGTAGCATGTTACTGACCCTTATGGTTTTGACTAAAACTACCATTATCCGGCCTAAACCTCTTGGATGAGTTCCCCTACTAGGAACCTCCCACCTACTGTTCCTATTGTGGCATCCCACTAGAACCGTTTCCCTTAGAATGACTGATATGCATAATTAAATAAATTTGAACCAAATAAGATATCGGTCACTATAATAAATCATCCAACATAAATAAATACTAATAAGAAACTATAATATCATTGGAATAAATAAAACTAATACGTGAAACACACCCAAAAGGAAAATTGGAACTGAAACTGAATCGTATCTAGATAGAATAAAAAATAAGAGATTATAATCAATCTCCCATCATCCACATCTACTTCCCACAAAGACATGAAGGAACTAAGCATATTGTCCCTTCCTTTCCCCACCTGGAGTTTTGAAAATAATAAATAGATTTTCCAGTGGGTCAAGGCCAAAAAAGTTTAAAAATATTTTACAAGTATTTAAATGCTTTAAATAAAAACATGTGGTGTATTACCTTCACTATTAATTTATTGGTCATACTCATATGATACATATCCTAGCCTCTCATCTACAGTGCATACCTTATTACCATACCCAATATAACTAGGACAATAACCTCTATCAAAGGCCATCCCGCTAATAGTCAATATTAGTTAAATAAAGACTACACTCGCAAGGTATACTTTCATAATAATAACATAGTTATAGAAGTTCTACAAGTATATATACATAATATGTCCTATACACATACATATATATATCTCTCGCTACATATGTAAAATTGTATCCCAAGAGCAGAAACCTCGCAGATACATCCCTCATGTGCTATCGGGCTCCAGGTATACCACATACTACAACTGGGCCATCGGGTTCGAATCTCATCATCGAACCCAAATGTAAATACAAAGAATGGAGTGGGACATGAACATATGCCAGGGTTGATTTCCTACTACACTCAACCTCCTAACGATAGTACTATCGAGTAGGTATTTCGCCAATCACACACACACACACACACACACACACACACATATATATATATATATATATATATATATATATATATATATATATATATATATGTGTGTGTGTGTGTGTGTGTGTGTGTGTGTATACAAAGTAGTCATACAATATGTATACATATAAAGTACTTAATTCATACGAAAAATCCACAACATATTAGTCTACCATGTCTCGAACTTCGTATGAATTAAGTCGGATCGAACCAATGTCAAAATGAGAAAATCAAAAGTGAGTATAATTTAGACTCCCGAAAGGAGAAAGTTAGTAACACTCAAATCACCAAAAATTTCAACAATAATTTAAAGTGTAATTATATTTATACCCCATGATATAGCGTATGTAATTATTTTTATCTTTCTTAAGCTTTAGGTTTAATTTGCGTATTATTGAATCTAAAAAAATATTATTTATGTTAGTCATTTTGTGTCATTTTCAAATTAATCCCATTTGTATTAGGTAAATCAAAAATAGTAATTCACAGGATAGTGTTTTGTGTCTAAATATTATTTTTAGGGTACAACCAAATAACGAATTGACAAACCCTGTAAACCATTTTCTTTTAGTCTAAAATTTGAGAAATGGTGGATAAAAGTGAACCCCTTTGCCACCATTGACCACCAAGATGTAGCTGAAAATATCTCATGTAAAGCCCTTTCTCCCCCACCTTATGTCCACACACACACACACACACACACACACACACACACACACACACACACACACACACATATATATATATATATATATATATATAGAGAGAGAGAGAGAGAGAGATACATTTTCTCTTTTCTTTCCAACAACCCCCATTTTATGAATATCACATGAATCTAGGTCATGTTATATAAACTTTTAAATTTTGTTTGATAACCCCAATTCCATGCCATGGATCGAAAGTGGAAATTTTTTGGTTCAAATTTCAAAAAATTTGAACTGAATTTTTTTCAATTCCAAATCCAAACCATGAAATTGGAGTTCCCAAACACACCCTTAATTCTTTCTAAACAATGATTTAAAAACATATGCTTGGGTTTGAGATAGAGATGGGTTATGTGGGGCAAAATAAAATAATTTTATATTATTTCGAAAGTAGGAAGACAAAATACCTCTTAAACTCTTAACAATTGAGATTGATAATATCGAGAAAGTATTAAATAATTAAAAAATAACATAACAAGAATGGAAATATAAATACAGAAATTTGTCCTAATAGAAAAGAAAAAGTTCTGAAAAAAATCACCAGATTCTCAAACCCTTCTCTGTCCTCCTCCACTTCCCCCTTGCCCGAACTAGCAATCAATATTAACTAACAGGAAGGAAGATGCATGTTTACGAAATAAAAAAAAAATTCTAAATTCGACCTAACATAAAATCATATATATAAACCATATTCTCAAATCTAAAAAAATTTACAAATTTGAGTTTGAAATTTAAAATAAAAGGGTTTATAAATTAAGCTTGGAATAAATGGGTTGTAGATGAAAAACCTATTCAGGACAATTCTCTTGCATATCAGATAGATTGGTAATATTTTTCATTTTCCTATATATTAACACAAAGTCTAAAATAACATTACAATTAGAAACCAGACAAAACCCTATTTACTATGAGAGAAAAAAACCTTTACATAGGAACTATGAAACGTCACCTAATTAAGTCTAGAAACCATAATGAGTTGCAAATATTAACTTTTGGTGATGAACCTATAATGGTAATCGTTGATTGACATGTGTTGATTTCAAGGGAGCTAATTGCATTCCAAAAATGGCCAATAATGATCGGACAGTGAAATTTCTATTGAAGCTCTAGTTGTAGGGAATGTTTACAATTTGAAGTAGATGTTTGAGAAGCATTGGAACATTTTGTGTTCCACAAATAGTGAAGGAGATATTTGGAGAGTAAATGGGGGAGAAGGAAAACCAAAGGTTGGATTGGTTTAGTATTGGAATTCAATGAAGAAAATACTTCGCTTTTAGGCCCATTCTCCATTTGAACAGATAAGAATATTAAGAGGTAAAGAGCTAAATGATGTATTAATGGGGTTTTGTAGTTGTCTGTTGTGGGTAGGTAAATTACAATTTTATAATCGATGGTAAAAAATCCTAAACCTTAGAATATTATAATTAAATTTGTAAGTAGATATAATAAATAAATTATTCCTACGATTTGATAAGTTGTCTGGGTCAAGATGAATAAAGGCTGAATATGTTGATAAACGTACTGATTTAAAAACAATTTTGTACTTAATGAATCTTCAAACTACGAAATACCTAAGAAAAATTTCCATATACATAAATATACACTTTGGACTTTCAATTTATTTAGTCACTATTCAAACAACTTGTAGAATATTCATCTTCATTACATTGAGAAGAAGATAGGTCCAACAAATATTAAGGAACAATAAAGAGTATAATTTGACAAATACATAAATCCTTTTTATTAACTTTTACTTTACAACATTTTATTATCTGGACATATTAATTTTTAACACAAACCATACTAACTAATAGTGATTAACAAAATTATTGATCTAACCACTGATAAGTTCTTAACTACGAATTCATCATAACAAAAATTTCCCTAAGGAATCAGTATATCATTATATAAATTTATGTAAAACTACTCTTTAAACACAAATGTGATTCATTGTTTTGGTAAAAAAAACTTTCAAACACATATTTGATTCATTATTGTTATATCAACTATGACTACAAATGATGAGATCATTATGTATTTTAGAAAAATCACCTAAAAATATAAATAAATCTAGTTTTTAAAGATTAAGCAAAAATAAAGCAAATAAGTTGTGGGATATTTGTCAAAAGTGTAAAAAAAGATTTTGTCACTCAATCAGTTTATCGAACATCATGTACACAAAATGAACCTGGTACCATTTCACCTCTCTCGTTCTCTCTCACACCACCTAGAGCTTGGGCCTATTAATGGATTGGTTAATAGAGAAAAAATGCATAAGTTCCCAAAACCCCAGATCTAGGGCAGAGAATAAGCAACGTATGACATGCGTATACATAGATACAATCTTTTAAAAAAATAATGGGAATATGGTGACAAAACATTTCAATTCAGTCTCACAAAAAAAACTAGATGGAGTCATTTTGTAAATTTCTAATATCGATCTCAAAGGTGAACCCCATAACATCCAAACAAATAATTAATTATCAATAATTTGTATCCGCCAATAAAAAGATCTCATTAAGATGTAATTCCTCGTACATTTATGGATATTTAAATTTCATAAGTGGGTGTAATTTGGAAATTTGAGAAATTTTTGTGAATAATAATTTTTGGAATTTATGAGTGTAATTGAATAATTTAGAATTTAATGTGAATAGTAAATATTAGTTTACCAGTGTCGGGTTAATATTTAAACGGATAAGATTTTCTTACGGGACTAATTAAATTAGTTGGATGATTTTTATTCACCTCTCGCAGTTGGGTAAAGCGACAAAGGATAATATTTTCTTTGGAAAACATGCGTCTTGAGATGTGTTGGTAATAATTAGTGAATTTTAGTTATGTGACTCGGATGGATATTTAGAGTGCACGGTTGGTTTCATAAAGTCCAAGATAGTCAGAATAGAGTACCCAAGGGTAGTGTTTGGGTTCCGGGGATTTTCGGACTAGTAGGGACTCGCAATTGAGTAAACGAGTCATTTTTATGTTTTATAAGGGATAACTCTTTATTTCTCTCTTATAACACACGAGAGAGTGAGTGAAAGGAAAGAAAGAAGAGAAGAGAAAAGAGGAAGGAGGAAGGAAAAGAGGAAGAGAAAGGGTATTTTTGGCCAAACTCCGTGGGATTCGACTCGAGGTCACCGAATTTTGTCCACGAGGCAAGTATTCACTTCCTCTATTCAATTGAGTGTGTGTATCTCATATTATAGTTGGTAAACTATATGATTTTTGGGTTGGAACCCTTGAAATAAATTTGGGAAATTTGATCTTGAGTTCAAAAATTGATGTGTTGTTAACTCTTTACGAATTCTAGTGTTAAACCCATGTTAATTGTGTCTATATATGGTTAGAATGGAAGAATTGAGAAAGTTAGGGTTAATTAAGTTATGTGTTTAAATCTTTGATACATGTTTGAATCCCTTGATTTAAATTAATGTTTTGGATAAATCATTATGTGTAGATGATTATTTTGTTGGTTATTGAGGTAGAAATCATGGGATTGGAGTTGGGATTGTGTTGGATTAAAGAGAAAATTGGAGAAGATGATGAATAGTAAAATAACGTCCTTTCTGAATCGATTAGGCTATGAAGCGAATCGATTCGCCTCTTGGTCGAAAAATAAAATTTGTATATATTTTCGATACCGTCGCATGGGCACCAACCGCGTATTTGTCCAATTTTTTTAAAATTTATAATGATTTTTCTACGAAAGGCTGTCCGAGATCAAAATCGTTTGCTAGAAATCAAACTTGATATTGGGAGAATAAAGGCTAAAATTATTCGGAGGTTATTTTAGGGGATTCTAGAAGTGATATTAGGACACCTAGATAGTCGTATTGAGGTTGAGTAAACCTTGGATCGAAAGAGAGAACCTCCAGTTAATTTGGTGTACAATCCGGGATATGGATTTAATGAATGTAGGAATAACATTCACGGGAAGTATTCGGTAAACTTATGTATATATATTTATATGGTTAGAATAAATATGGGCCGTATTGAAACACGAGGCCCACAATTTTAAAATATATTTCCTTTTATGTGTAAATTGATGCGGAAGCGTTGTGATGGTTCCACTTAAAAATAAATTTTAATTTTCTTAAACAAATTAAAATTAAACCAAGTGATATTAAATTAATCAATTAAAACATTTTCACTTAAACCAATTAATTAATCCAAGTCCTAGAATTTTCCTAAGTTATATTTTTCATTTAAACAAATTAGGCCAAACCAATTTTTGCAAATGACCTGAATTAAATAAACTTTACCCAAATTTAATTTAGCACCAAATTAAATTAAGTGTGATAATTAAAACCAATTTTATCTTGAATTAATCTAAGCATGCGTTCTAGGTTATTATGCAAGATAAAATAAATCAATCACACTGCGCCGCGATGTACGAGGAAAAATCCACAATGGGAAAAAACCTCTGACGGCCCTGGCCTCAAATCCACTAGATAGGGAATTACAATTATAAGAAAAAATACTTACATCACCCGACTCGATCCCTCTCAAGCCCCGACGCTTCTTCTTGTAGATACCTCTTCCTAGAGGATAGCCACGGAGCTCCACCGCGGTCTCAAAACCCACTGATCGGACTTTATATGGTCACTGTCATCCGAGCAAGGATCCTTTCTCCAAGTGGGTAATTCCGCAACAAATCTTCTTCTTTATGGGATGTAGAAGGAAACCCAAAGCAACTCTTTGAACGGAAGAGATGAACCCGGTGCCAAAACTCCAAGCAAGATTTATGTATATTGAAACTTGGATTAAATAAACGATTGGGTGTAAACCAGAGTGTTAAATGAATTTTTCTTGTTAAGATAAACACTCAAAACATGAGATCTTTTTGTCTATTTGATTTTTCACTCAAAACACTCTCAAGGAGTTAGTAGGATATGAAAAAGATAGAGCTTGAAAAGAGATTCCCGCACTTAGTTATGCTCTGAAAAGATAGTGGGGAAAGAAGTGGAGATCATGGGTAAAAACTGCTCAAAAACTGCCAAAACTATTCTCACCTGACATCTCGTTCGAATGACATTTTCGTTCGAACGGGAATCTCGTTCGAACGAGGTTTCTAACGAAGTTCCAGTACGTTTAAAAATGAACTCATTAGAAATCTCGTTGGATATCTCGTTCGAACATAAAGTTTGTTCGAACGACATATCGAACGACATTCCAGTGGCCAATCAGGGAACTCATTGTCAAACTCATTCGAATGACATCTGGTTCGAACGATAATCTCGTTCGAACGACATGTCGAACGAACTTCCAGAAAGTTGGAAAATTCATTTTTTAGCCCATAAACATTAAGAACGTTATTTTAAAGTTTAATAAAATCTTTCTGAAAATAAAACACAGTTTTAATTAAAACTAACTCCCAATTAAACTTGTTCCAAGCTCCTATATATATAATATTGCATTCATACCATGGGAGCATGGAACCACAGTTGATGACTTAGAAACGAGGCAGGCAAGCCGATAATTTGATGAAGATTTATACTCTTTGCGACTACATCTTCAACAAACTCTTCATAGGCTTGAGAATATAACAATTAAATACAATCCTATGAATAAATATTTTGTCTGGAATTGAGCCAAAACTATATATGGACTCAATTGGAAATTTGTGTCCTTACAAATCTCCCGCTTTGGCTATTCCGGGACAAAAACCAAACAAAAAATCCTTAAGGGCCGGCAAGCTCTACTAGACTCAAAACATAACCCACCCAAACTTGACTCAACCCAAGGATCAAACTCTTTGCGCGATGAAAGTTGCCATAATGAAGAATTCCTGCACACTTAAGCAAACTATCAACCGTATAGGGAATATCAAAGTATTTAAAGAAATTAACATAAATACTCCCCCAAAATTAATTATCCCTTTATCAACTATGATCAACCCATGAAGTTAGCTACTCCCCCTAAGTTAAATCTCCTAAACATAAATAAGATTATAATAGGATTAGATACCATTTCTCCCCTATCATTCTCCCCCTTTTTGTTCAGGAATATGCAAAGGATAAAGAACTAATAAACAAGTTAAAGCTTAAAGTGATAAGGCATTAAAGCATATGAGCAACAAAAGCATAACTAATCCAAGATAGATATCAATAATAAAGTATAAGTATAGATGGACTAGAAAGAAAGGCAAAGGCAAAGATAAAGAAATATCATATATATATATATATATATATATATATATATATATATATATATATATATATATATATATATATATACTAGAAATATACCAATAAATAACTTGCATTTATATATAGATATAAACTCACACATGACACAAAATACAATAAGTTTAGCACACTCGTATGGCAAAAATGTGTCATATGGAAACGGAAGTGTAGGGGTGTGAACTAGTAACAATTAAATTTAGACCTAAACACTTGAACAATTTCACGAAGTTCTCACTTGATGGCAAACTTTATCACATTTAAATATAACCTCATGTGACAATATAAAGATTGAACTCAATGAACAAATATACACAATGCATACAAGCCTAGATTTTTGATGATTCTACAAACCACATAGAGTCACGACAATAAAGACAACTAGGATAAGTGGACATTGTGCAAACCGTTGATATACCATCCAATTATCCCTCATTGAGCATATATATACTTTTTATTTTGAATAATAATATCAATCAAACATAGGCCTTGGCAATTATTTTTCTTTTTAATGCCATATATTCTATTTTTAGACCTTTGAATCACGTATTTATTTTAGATCCATTCAAAACGGTGGCTTACTATCGCAAAGGATTATTATTCCTTTCGGAGCCCTTCCCCGTGCACATTTAGATATATAAATTTTTATATCTCACACAAATCTCACGTGCAACGGATTTTGACATGCACTAGTCCTCCTAGGTCATAAATATGTAGATGACTAGATTGGTAGGAGAACACCTCACATAGCTCAAATATAACATGTGACATTTAATATTTCAAAATGAGCTCGTGCATGTGTGAAAAGAGGCATATAAAAATAGAATCCATTTAATCAATGCAAAATCCAACTACTCCATATAAAACATGGTAAAGAACATTTTAAGGATTGACAATCTAAACCAAAAGTTCTAGCCACATGGGAGAGTTAAAGGAAGGATTCAAACACAAGTATATGCCACTTAAAGTGTGTCAAACTAAAATACACACAAAATTAAAATCTTTTTGAGTTTTTAACAAATTTTTTAACCAAAAATAAAAATATGTACTCAAAAGACAAACAAAAAATCATTTGTATTTTTCATTAAGGTTAAATGAAATAAATAAAACACAAATGATAAACAAAAATCTCTTTGTATTTTCTCATTTTAATGTAAATAAAAATGAAACAAATATATACAAAAGATAAAAAAAGATCATAATTCTAGCATGAGATATGAGATTAAGCAATGACTAGAAAATGATTAAACAAACATACAATTAGCATGATGATATAACAAGAAGTAAAAAAGCTAATGTATGCAAGAACTAACACATTCATCCTTTAGATTTAGCAATGGAGGAAGCATGTGATAGTAAATGAGAATCAAAAGTCCTATTTTGCACGGCAACCAAGTCGGATTTCCTAACCCAAATTAATGAAGAATGATTATCTTGGGGTGTGGAAACTTTAACCATCTTGGTTGCTTTGCATGGGGACTTTCTAGGATTTCGTTTAAGATCAAAACAAAATTTTCTAAGATGACCTTTTCAACCACAATGTGCACAAGTAAAGACACATCGAAAATTAGTACCTAAGGAGTGATCATTAAAAAAATTCCTACTCGATTCTCTTAGAAAATTGGCTTTGGCTTTATTAGTAGATTCATTATAAGAATTGAAGCCTAAAACACACATGTCATTTTTAATTTGGACCATTCCTAAGATTTTATCAAGTTTTTCTGAACGACATTCCAAATCAAATTTTACATTGCTAGAGTCTTGTAGTTTATTTTGCAATTCTAAAATGTTAGACTCTAATAAAATATTACACTCTTCAAAAGCAAGAAGCTCCTTTTTCAAGGTTTCCATTAATCCTTTAAGGCTATCTCTCTCGTCTTCTATGTATTCAAGCTTCTCTAAAAGATCTCTCTCACGTGTCCTAAGGTCTTTTATTAAAGCACTTTCATCAATGACCTTGACACATTCTTTTAAACTAGCTTCTAACTTCAAATTAGCTCTTTTTAATTTAATAGATTCATCAAATAATTCTTGAAAAGCATTTTGAAGTTCACTCACATTAACCTCATCATTTTCACCCTCTCTCTCTTGTTCACTCTCACTACCATAAAAAATAGGGGATTCAAAAACTTTGACCACGGAAGTGTCATGTGTTTGGATATCTTCAAGAGAAGATTCATTGTCGGAGCTCACATGACTAGCCATAAAAGCCACAAAATTGGGCTTAATGGGGGAATCGGGTCCCTCTTCCTCATCACTATCACTAAGGGTTGCATTATATGAAATGGGTCGCTTACCCTCTTTCCTTAGTTTAGTGGGGCATTCAGAAGCCCTATGGCCATACCCTTCACAACCAAAACATCTAGATGACTCGTCCCTATTTTAATTTTCTTTAGAAGATTTAGGGATCCTCTCTGCTTTGTCATGCTTGTATTTTTCAAATTTAGAGTTATCAAATTTCTTAAAATCATTATTTAATTTATCTTTGTTAAATTTAAGAAATTTATGAAATTTTCTACAAACATAGCCATGTGATCCGAGTCACTATCACTATCGCACTTTACTACTTATTTTTCCTCTTTACAGGCTTTTAAAGCAATGCCCTTTTCAATTTTCTTTTCAATTTTAGGGGGAAACATGTCTAGTTCATAGGTTTGTAAATCACCTACGAGCTCTTCTAATTTCGTAGAGGATAGCATTGGTAAAGAATTTAAAACGGTCACTTTTTGAATGAATCTATCAGGGAGGGACCTTAAAATTTTCTTTACTACTCGGTTGTTGAGTATTTTCTCACCCAAATTAAAAGATGAATTCACAATGTCTGAAAGTCTAGCATAAAATTCATCAAAAGTTTCATTATCGTTCATTTTGATGGTTTCAAATTGAGTGGTGAGGTTTTGGAATTTGGAAGCCTTAACGACACTTGTTCCTTCATGAGTTAATTGTAAAATATCCCAAGCTTCTTTAGCGGTTTCACACGTCATAATACGTCTGAATTATTCCGGTGTGATCGCGATAAACAAGGCATTTAAACCTCGGGAATTAAAGTTTGCAAGTTTAAACTCATTTTCAGTCCATCTATCGACGGGTTTGAAAACACGTTCATTATCTACTAAATGAGTTAGTGGGGACCACCCGTTAACTACCAATAACCAAACTCTATCATCGATAGACTTAAGTGCCAATCTCATTCGCTCTTTCCAATACACATAGTTAGAACCATCGAAAATAGGAAATTTTGAGAATGGAGAAAAGTCCATTTTAGCCAAAGGTTAGTTAAAAGATCTTTAACGAAATAATTTATCGCTTTGGCTCTGATACCACTTGTTGAAACACGAGGCCCCCAATTTTAAAATATATTTCCTTTTATGTGTAAATCGATGCGGAAGCGTTGTGATGGTTACACTTAAAAACAAATTTTAATTTTCTTAAACAAATTAAAATTAAACCAAGTGAAATTAAATTAATCAATTAAAACATTTTCACTTAAACCAATTAATTAATCCAAGTCCTAGAATTTGCCTAAGTCACATTTTTCATTTAAACAAATTAGGCCAAACCAATTTTTGCAAATGACTTGAATTAAATAAACTTTACCCAAATTTAATTTAGCACCAAATTAAATTAAGTATGATAATTAAAACCAAATTTCTCTTGAATTAATCTAAGCATTCGTTCTAGGTTATTATGCAAGATAAAATAAATGAATCACACTATGTCGTGATGTACGAGGAAAAACCCACAACGAGAAACAACCTCGGATGGCCTTAGCCTCAAATCCACTAGATACGGAATTACAGTTACAAGATAAAAGACTTAGATCACCCGACTCGATCCCTCTCAAGCCCTGAAGCTTCTTCTTGTAGATAACTCTTCCTAACGGATAACCACGGAGCTCCACCGCGGTCTCACAACCCACCGATCGTACTTTATATGGTCACCGTCACCCGAGCAAGGAGCCTTTATCCAAGTGGGTGATGCCGCAGCAAATCTTCTTCTTTATGGGATGTAGAAGGAAACCCAAAGCAACTCTTTGAACGAAAGAGATGAACCCGGTGCCAAAACTCCAAGCAAGATGTATGTATATTGAAACTTGGATTAAACAAACGATTCGGTGTAAACTAGTGTGTTAGATGGTTTTTTCTTTTAAAGATGAACACTCAATACATGATCTTTTTCTCAATTTTATTTTTCTCTCAAAACACTCTCAAGGAGTTAGTAGGCTATGAAAAAGATAAAGCTTGAAAAGAGATTCCCGCACTTAGTTATGCTGTGAAAATATAGTGGGGAAAGAAGTGGAGATCATGGGTAAAAACTGCTCAAAAACTGCCAAAACTGTTCCCGCCTGACATTTCGTTCGAACGACATTTTTGTTCGAACGGGAATCTGGTTCGAACGAGGTTTCTAACGAAGTTCCAGTACGTTTAAAAATGAACTCATTAGAAATCTCGTTGGATATCTCGTTCGAACATAAATATTGTTCTAACGACATTCCAGTGGCCAATCAGGGAACTCATTGGCAAACTCGTTCGAACGACATCTGGTTCGAACGACAATCTCGTTCGAACGACATATCGAACGAACTTCCAGAAAGTTGGAAAATTCATTTTTTAGCCCAGAAACTTTAAGAACATTATTTTAAAGTTTAATAAAATCTTTCTGAAAATAAAACAAAGTTTTAATTAAACCTAACACCCAATTAAACTTGTTCTAATCTCCTATATATATAATATTGCATTCATACCTTGGTAGCATGGAACAACAGTCGATGAAATAGAAATGAGGCACGCAAACCGGAAATTTCATGAAGCTTTATACTTTTTTCCACTACGTCTTTAACAAATTCTTCATAGGCTTGAGAATACAACAATTAAATACAATTCTATGAATAAATGTTTTTGTCCGGAATTGAGCCAAAACTATATATGGACTCAATTGGAAATTTGTGTCCTTACGGGCCGATTGTAATTAAGTAATTCCTAGGATGCGATTTGGATGGAATTTAGGATACGGGCTCAAGATAATTGCGCAGTTATTCGGCACGTCTATTGACGACTATTATTATAGGTGATGCGATACCTATGGAATTAAGATAATTTGATAGTATACTTATTTAATTATTACTAATTGGTATATTCGGGTTTATGTAAAATCCTTAAAAGTGATTGAGGTGCAAGTTATATGTTAAGTAAGAGAATACTTATGGGTTCAGTATGTTAAGTGTATGAATACTTGTATACTATTACGAATGGGAACATTCGGGTTATTGGCTATAACTATAAGAGTTCGGCAATTATGGCCTGAGCATATTGAGGTATGATATATCTTATAAATTTACGGGAGTTATTGCAGCGCTTATATGATACAATATAAATAAATATATCTGTGTATGATTGGTATATTTGTACTTAGGGTCTGGTTCCACAGGCTTCCCCGGGCATAGGGATGGACAACCATGTTATATATATCTATGGTGCTATCCAGGGAGGTTGCATAATGTGGGTGAATCCCCTAGCTTGAGGAGCAGGGACAGTATAGCCCCAGGTCATATCTTCCCTCATATGAGTGCGATAGTTTTATTCCACTTCCAGGAGGGAATATGACCGCCTCCATTTTTGTGTATTTTTACCATGACCATGAGTGAGTCTGGTTTGGTACCGTTGTTGATTAAGTAAACCCGGATGCAGATGGGCACTATGAGACTGCATCCTCGAGTTATAGCTCGGTAGGATGGTTATTATACTTATGATTGTAATAGGTATAATTATACTTATTGCGTATAGTATATTTCTTGTATATGAAGCTTTAACTTGGGTAAAGAGTAAAGTAAATACGATTTTATTCTCATTCCAAGAGATTATATCCGGATTTAAATTGGGATTCGTATATTAAAGTGAGAACTACATATATACAGGATTTTATATACTAAAATGAAAATGGTATTTTAAACTAGTGAGATTTTTGGAATATGAACGGTATACATATATATATAGATGGGGACTGTATATATATCTAATAGAGGATAATATAAAATTAAGCTTATGTGTTAGCTTATCGTACAACAATATATCACGTAGGGTAGGTGATAGTTATGAGGACTTAGAGGATGGGTGATATAGATTAGTTAGGCATGGTAGCTTAACTAGATGGTTTAAAATGTATGCGATAGGTGTGCACTATTAAAAGAGGGTTGAGGTGTATTTCATGAGAGTGCGATACTAGTTTAAATATAAGGGATTTCATATTTTAAAATATTGCATTTAAGCACTTCCTAAAATATTTTCAAAACTCGGGCTCTAACTCGTTTCTCTATTTTCCCTCTCTTGCTAGATATGTATATATATATTAGGTGTCCAAACACAGGGATGCCTGGATGATGATCCTTTTGAGTTAGACGTCACAGCAGCAGTTGTGGATGCAAGAATGTTTATTTTAGATGCTTTTATACTTGTGATCTAGATAGGAAGCATTGTAGTAACATTCAGGTTGATAGCCCAACTGCATTCATTTATTCTTTTACCGCCTTTTTAGCGCAGAATTATATTTGGTTGTATTATGTTAAATAGAGTGTTCAGTTAATTTATTTCATTTCAATTTCATATATATAAATGTGTGAATGTTTTATTTAGTTGGTTTGGTTAAAAATATTAGTTAATATAAAATTTTGACGCCAGCCTAATAAGTTACTAGTAATTAAATTAATTTTCGACAGTGATGCTGAGAATGAACCATAAGAGACTCCTGTTTTAATATGGTATAGGATTGATCACCCGGTATTTTATTAGGCGAGGTGTCACAGATGGTATAAGAGCATCAGGTTCTAGTGTCCTTAGGAATCTGTGTGGACGTACTACGTTTTCAGCATTGCTTTCTATTTGATATAGAGCCTTAAGATTAGGATTGTTGGTTCCTATTGTGAGATTTCATTCTCCTGTCATTATGTAAGATTATAGTAAATCTTTTGTGCGCTCGTTCGAGATTCGTGTGCTGATCGATGAAGGGTGAGCAGGGAAGGCCGTTAAGGGGGCAACAGGAGGCGTGGCTGAGTTGGAGCTATTAGTTGAAGTCGGGGATGAGGGCCGTAGTCGAGGTCACTCCCCTTGTGGCATTTTTATGAATTATTGCAATGACTACTAGAATATAGTAGTTATATTTATTTTCGTACCGATATAGTATAAAGAGTGGTGCTAAAATTGGAATTTCCCAATGAAGTTAAATTGGGAAAAAGTATGAACGATCTTTGATAAGGACCATTCGTTGAAGTTTAAGTTATGCGAAGGAAGTGTAGCATTATTGAGTGGAAGTAGAAGAGGCTCAGAAGATTTGTCTTAGAGGAGGGTATAGAAATGCCCAAATGTTAAAATTTGAGGAAATTTTTTCACTCGTTGGAATAGTGGGAACGGTGGTCACCATATTTGGGGGAGCAGAATGTTTTGGCTCACAGAGGAATCTTATGGATGGATTTAACCGTTAGTTCCTTTGGTTTATCAGAAATGAAGAGAACACAATTTCTGAATTATTCTTATGAGGATCGGTCAGAGGTTGGCAGTGAATAAAAAGTTATATGGATAAGTAAACTTTATACCGAATTAAGGTAGGTACAATGAAGAAAAAGTCCTTCGGAGGAATGATAGGCTCACTAGTAAGTTTTGCTAACACTTATGGAGAATTTGTGTTCGTGGAACCCCACGGGTGGACATTTGCCCAAGGATTCACTGAAATAAGGTAGTTGAGGCTGGTAGCATGTTTCCTTTTAGTCAAAGGAGGTAAGGGAACTACGAGGGTGATTATCAGGATCAATGCTATAGAGTTTGAGATACTGATAACCTTAACATGGTCAGGGTGGCCAGAGATAGGGAATGATTGTAATGTGGAACGTAGAACCACTCACTTTGATCGTTCCCAATAAGAGTTAAAGGACAAGAGTAGGGTGCCTCGATGGGGCATTGATTAAAGTAGTTTTTGGTTTAGTTTGGACAAGTGTACTGTATCTAGGAACCATTTGGAGCAGCTAGGGTAATTGGCAAGAATGTTGTTATGGGTTTCACCTCAGATGAAGGAGGTATATTCTGTGTGGTAAGATTGAGTCACAGTATTTGTTAGACCAATATTCGTGTGTGTGATTCGAGTTTTATGGTAGTATCAGTAATATTATAGAGGGTATATCTATATGTTTTTTTGCGATAGCGGGGTTTTACTTTCCATTATTCGCTGTTAAAGCGGGTGTTGATATTTTGAATTTATATCTGGTTTGTACTGCTCATTTTGTGTGTGTTATACGAGTATAGTAGTATTGTAAGTGAAATGTATTTGTGGATGATCGGAGGAATAGCAGGCTAATGATTGAAAGACTATCATATCCGTGGTTCCAGGGTGGAACAGATTATTTTTGTGATATCTCATCTAGATACTAGTTGAGCTCGCCTTTATTATATGTTTAGATGGAACTTTGGTGAGTAGATGTTTCACTAGCATAACTTTAGTGCATGGTAACCTTATAGATATGATCTAAGGTATGCAGGATTTATTATTTTACGTGTTTTACACTGATATATCTCCACGACCGACAAAGTTAAGTAGTAGTATGTCAGAGGGGTTCCTTATTTGGATTTCTCTTGTGAGACACTCCACGCTTGAACCTCAACGATGCCGGGAGTTGAAGGATGTTACTGTATGTTAGGATGTTGGTTTTAATGAGAAATTAGCTGAGATTCATGTGATGATTAGGGGCTAATGAAAGTAGAAGTGTTGTGGAAAAGCACTAGAATGGTTCTCTCATCGTAAGTAATGGGTGAGGTAATATTAGGAGAATTGATTTGAGGCTTATAGCCAGGCCTTGATTAGAAGGAAAATTCTGAGGTAATATGTTTTGGGTATGATGTTCATAACACTTGTGCAGAGTGTAGGAGCCCCGATTAGTTAGACTTTCCATTTAGCCGAGATGGAAGGACATAGTGGCAGAAGCGCATTAGTAGGCTTGCGAGGTAGGATTTAGAACGTCCCGATTGTGTGCCTTAGGCCGTCTTATCTAGATGACCGACGATGCAAGGAAGTAGTGTAACAGGAGGGTTCCTTGTTTGGATTTCACTTTGCGAGATGTCCCACGCATGAAAACGAGCTAATGTCGGGAGTTAGGAAAGGCCTTGGCCGCTAGGGATATAGTAAGTATAGTACTCATTTTCGTGTTTACGAAAACACATCGATCTCAGGACTACCATGAAGTAAGGCTAGTATAGCTAGTGGGGTGGTCACAGGGAGATTTTTATGAGTTAGCCATAAGTACATTGGTGGGTTAACTGTAAGAAGGATTGGATTTACATGAATAGGAAGAATGAATTTCGAGTTATTCATTTTGGGAGTACCAGGTATTAGTACCGGGCCGATAAAATGAGGCCCATTTTTAGAGAGTGTTACGTGTTTGATGTTTGCAATAGTTGTGCCGATGTGCACGGGTAAAAGGGTGTGTGGGCAACTTGGTAAGTTTATTTTATATATCACCTGAGGTATAAGAGGCGTAGTATATAAAGCGAAAGAATATGTTGTGGGGTGGTTATAAATGGATTTGCATTTGGAGTTTGTTGGATTGAACGTCATACGAGGTACGCGATAATTCAATTGTATAGGTGTAACAAGAGTTGGCACGCCCAAGATAAGCGATGAGACTGATGGGAGTAGTCAAGCACTAGTGTAGTTTCCTTTTTAGGGGAAATTCTATGTCATGGTGTAGATGAATAGATCGCTTAGGGTGATGCGACTTTTCGATAAGATCGATACGTTAGAGCTGTGATTATAGGCTCGTTATCTTTAAATACGGTTATAGAAGCCCTAGGTGCGATGTGTCGTCGTTTTTAGCTTGTAGAGACTTAGTCAAGCTTGCTGTTAAGCTAGTGCGTTAGAGCATAAGCCTTGATATAGGTGGGTATCGTGAACATGTATATGGTAGGGTACCATTGTGTTAGTGCCATTCGACTACCGTATACTAGGATGTAGTGTGATTAGTGATCCTAGGTTGGTAGTACCGGTCGTATCCGAATTTTGGGGATGAAATTCCATTGTAATGGGGGGAGAATGTAATACCCCGTACATTTATGGATATTTAAATTACATAAGTTAGTGTAATTTGCAAATTTGATGAATTTCTACGAATAATAATTTTTGGAATTTATAAATGTAATTGAATAATTTAGAATTTAAAGTGAATAGTAAATATTAGTTTGCTGGTCTCGGATTAGTATTTACATGGATTAGATTTTCTTATGGGACTAAGTAAATGAGTTGGATGATTTTTAATCACATGTCACAATTGGGTAAAGCGACAATGGATAATATTTTATTTAGAAAACACGCGTATCGAGATGTGTTGGTAATAATTATTGAATTTTAGCTAAGTGACTCTGATTGAGATTTTGAGTGCACGGTTGGTTTCAGAATGACTGAGATAATCAGAATAGAGTACCCGGGGTAGTGTTTGGGTTCCGGGGATTTTTGGACTAGTATGGGCTCGCAATTGAGTAAACAAGTCATTTTTTGGTTTTATAATGCATAACCCTTTATTTCTCTCTTATAACACACTAGAGAGTGAGAGAAAGGAAAGAAAGAAGAGAAAAGAGAAAGGAAGAAGGAAAAGAGGAAGAGAAAGGCGATTTTCGGCCAAACTCCGCAGGATTCGACTCGAGGTCGTCGGATTTTACCCACGAGGCAAGTGTTTACTTGCTTTATTCAATTTAGTGTGTGTATCTCATATCATAGTTGGTAAACTATATATTTTTTGTCTTGGAACCCCTGAAATAAATTTGGGAAATTTGATCTTGAGTTCAAAAATTGATGTGTTGTTAACTCTTTATGAATTCTAGTGTTAAACACATGTTAATGGTGTGTACATATGGTTAGAATGGAAGAATTGAGAAAGTTAGGTTTAATTAAGTTATGGGTTTAAATCTTTGATAAATGATTGAATCCCTTGATTTAATTTAATATGTTGGTTAAATCACTATGTGTAGATGATTATTTTGTTGGTTGTTGAGGTAGAAATCATGGGATTGGAGTTCGGATTGTGTTGGATTAAAGAGAAAATTGGAGAAGCCGATGAACAGTAAAACAACATCCTTTACAAATCGATTCGTGTCTTGGTCAAAAAATAAAATTTGTTGATCTTTTTGATACGGTCGTGTTGGCGCCTACCACTTATTTTTCCGAATTCGTTTAAATTTATAATGATTTTTCTACGGAAGGCTATCCGAGATCGAAATCGTTAGCTAGAAATCAAACTTGATATTGGGAGACTTAAGGCTAAAATTGTTTGGTGGTTATTTTAGGGGATTCTAGAAGTGATATTAGGACTCCTAGATAGTGTTATTAAGGGTGAGTAAACCTTGGATCGAAAGAAGGATAAACCTTGGATCGAAAGAGGGAACCTCGGGTTAATTTGGTGTACAATCCGGGATATGGATTTAACGAATGTATGAATAACATTCACGGGAAGCATTCGGCAAGAATATGTAGATATATTTATGTGGTTAGAATAAATATGGGCCTATTGTAATTGAGTAAATCCTAGGATGCGATTAGGATGGAATTGAGGATATGGGCTCAAGAGAATTGCGCGGTTATCCGGTACGTCTATTGACGACTATTATTATTGGTGGTGTGATACCTATGGACTTAAGATAAGTTGATAGTATACTTGTTTAATTATTACGGATTGGTATATTCGGGTCTATGTAAAATCCTTAAAAGTGATTAAGGTGCGAGTTATATTTTAAGTAAGGGAATACTTATGGGTTCATTATGCTAAGTGTATGAATACATGTATACTACTATGAATGGGAACATTCACGTAATTTCTATAACTATAAGAGTTCGAAAATTATGGCCTGAGCATATCGAGGAATTATATATCTTATAAATATACAGGAGTTATTGCAGCGTATATATGATATGATATAAATAAATATATCTGTGTGTGATTGGTATATTTTTACTTAGAGGATGGTTACACAGGCTTCCTCGGGCATAGGGATGGACAGCCGGATTATATATATCTCTAGTGCTATCTAGGGTAGTTGCACGATGTGGGTGAATCCCTTGGCTTGATGAGCCGGGAGAGTATATCCCCAGGTCATATCGTCCCGCATACGAGTGCGATAGTTTTATTCCACTTTTAGGAGGGAATATGATGACCTCGACCGTTGTGTATTTTTACCCTGACCATGAGTGAGTCTAACTTGGTACCATGGTTGATTGAGTAAACCCGGATGCAGATAGTAACTATGAGACTGCATCCTCAAGTTATAGCTCAGTGGGATGGTTATTATACTTATTATTATAATAGCTACAATTATACTTGTTGCTTATAGTATATGGTTTGTCTGTGAAGCTTTAACTTGTGTAAAGAGTAAAGTGAATAAGGTTTTATTCTCATTCCGGGAGATTATATCCAGATTTAAATTGTGATTCTTATATTAAAGTGAGAATTATATATATACGAGATTTTATATACTAAAGTGAAAATGGTATTTTAAACTAGTGAGATTTTTGGAATATGAACGGTATATATATATATATATATATATATATATATAACTGAGGACTATATATATATCTAATAGAGGATAATATAAAACAAATCTTATGTGTTAGCTTATGGTACAACATTATATCATGTAGGGTAGGTGATAGTTATGAGGACTTAGAGGATGGGTGATATAGATTAGTTAGGCAGGTTAGCTTGACTAGATTCTTTAAAATGTATGCGATAGGTGTGCACTGTTAGAAGAGGGGTGAGGTGTATCTCATGAGAGTGTGATACCTGTTTAAATATGAGAGATTTTTTATTTTAAAATATGGCATTTAAGCACTTGCTAAAATATTTTTAAAACTCGAGCTCTGACCCGTTTATCTATTTTCCATATCTTGCTATATATGTATATATATATATATATATATATATATATATATATATATATTTTAGGTGTCTAGACACATGAACGCCTGGATGATGAGCCTTTCGAGTCAGACGTCGCTGCAGCAGTTGCAGATGTAAGAGGGGTTTATCTTAGATGCTTCTATCCTTGTGATCTAGATAGGAAGCATTGTAGTAACATTTGGGCCGATAGCCCAACTGTATTCATTTATTATTTTACCGCCTTTTTAGCACAGCATTCGATTTGGTTGTATTATATTAAACCGAGTGTTCGGTTACTTTATTTCATTTCAGTTTCGTATATGTAAATGTGTGAATGTTTTATTTAGTTGGTTTGGTTAAAAATATTAGTTAATATAAAAGTTTGACGTCAGTCTAATAAGTTACTAGTAATTAAATTGCTTTTCGACAGTGATGCTGAGAATGAACCATATGAGACACCTGTTTTAATTTAGTATAGGATTGATCACCCGGTATTTTATTAGGCAAGGTGTCACATAAGATCAGTGTAAAACAAACCTCATGAAATGAGTTTCATACTCCATCCTTGAATTATAAGTTAAACTATGAGTTGTACAAAAAAATCACCAACTTTTCACTAGCCTAATGTATTGATAGGCTTCTAGATTGAAGAGATTGAATCTTCCAAGGCACCCAAAAGAGACCCATTTTTATTTCCTCTTTAATAAATTTCATCAAAAACGTTTTTGGATGATACCCCAATAGCACAATCCATCGTAAATGAAGTTCTCCTATCAATTCTCGGAGCCCTAATCGCACCATGTGAATCCGTTAGAATCTACTCACGGTCGTCAGAATTCATCTTGCTACGTCGAAAGCCAGATATTTATTTCATCACTTCCTTCTTTCGTTCGTGATATCAGCAGTGATGGTAGTGTACTACGTGTTGAGTCGAAGACGATCATCCGAGGTGAATGGTGAAGAAGAGAACGGCCATCGAGATCTATTCCAATGTAAAGACAAAACTTGATGAATGGAACTCTAGATATTCAACCACTTAATATATCATCTCACTCTCAAACAAACAATAATAATGGGAAAACATCATGAGTGAGTTTCCATTTCAACAGGAAAATTTGTGACAAATTGGATCAAAATGGATGTGTTGTAAGAATTGACTTAAATTAAGGAATCGAGAAAACAATCCATCAAGTGAATGATTCAAAAATCTTAACAACATATATTCAAGTAAGGACATAATACTTTTAACTATCAATGTTATGAGTAATGCATCATTGAAAATAATATTTCGATTCATAAAATAAAATTGACCCTAAAGATCAAATAGGAAAAAGGAAATGAATATTATACATAAATACTTCTCTATGCATAACATATATAACAGAAAATTTATGTACATTGTTAATTTCAATTACAAAGTTCAAACAAATAAAATAGGAATTTATTAAGTAGTTATGAAATGGACTTGGGTACTTAACAATTCCATTATAGATATGATCAAGGTCAGATGAGTACAAGTTGATATAATGAAATATAGGACATCAAGATTAGAGTCTTTATCATACTACATAGTGCAACAAACTAATTAAGGATGAAAATAATATTATATATCCCAACAGAAAAAGCAACAAATAATGATCAATTTACATGAGACTATGAAGCCTATCAATCTGTGATGTTATCGAAATCCATTCATTGAATCCATATTGTATATGAAAAATAAAAAATTCAACTAGAAGAGAAACCCTTGATTATAGAAGGAAAAAAAAACTAAATTAAACCTCACTAGTTTATGTGGAAGATTAATGACATCTCATGCAATATGATATAAAAATTAATCTCCAACATAAGACCATAACTAGATAATAAGAAAGATAGAGGTATATAAGGTCACACCCCGCTTAAAATAATAACGGGTGGCTAGCCCTATACTAAAATAAATCAGGAATCTCAAGTGGATCATTCTTAGCATCAACTGTTGATACTAAAATTTACATAGCTAACTACCCAATACTATAATAAGTGGATGCCAAAAATTTTAAAATCATATATTGAACATCAAACCAACAAAATAATAACTACTGAACATGATAAAATGTACATACCTACCATGATAAAAGAAAGTACTCTTATAAAACATAATAAGTACCACAAAAAGGAAATACCCGAATAAGTTGTCGGGTCACGGACTGTACAATCACTTGAGGAGATAAAAAATAATAGCGCTACATATAACCCTTAGGTATAAACTCGATATACATACTGAATCCTAAACTAGATTTACAAAAGACAGGAGGCGGCTATAACAAAATCCCGCAAGAGTCCGCATCTGCAACAACTCCAAGGACACTGGATAGAAAAGAATAATTGGTGTCCTTGCAGTGGGACACCTATAATATATTACAATATATATATATAGCAAGAGAGAAATATAAACGGGTCAGGGACCGAGGTGGAAAACATTTTAGCAAGTGCATTAAAAATGAATAATAATTATCAATGCACAATTTCATAATTAAAGTGGAGTTGCACTCTCATGGAACTCAAACTCACCCCTCGACTAAAGCGCGCACCTAAACGTATGAACATGGACCTCAATTAATCTACCCGACACCTTCTAGGGATAACTCCATCTCAATCTACGCATAGTCTACACCCGCGTACCCCATTATCGCAAGTATAGCGCAAAATCTTCCCATTCTATCATACCCTAAGTTTATGCCAAAACTTATATATCAACATATACTTCTTCATACATCTTACTAGAAATCATCGGTCTCTAATACTTAACTTAAATAAGTTATTATCATTAGAAACATCACACCCATCATTATATAATTATAAAGCATTGTTTCACTATCACATAAATTCGATTACTAAGGACTAAACCTCTCCCCACTCCCAACATTGCGCTACGTTTCGTGTGTGGGACGTCTCGCAAAGCGAAATCCAAACAAGGAACCCCCCCGATACAGTACTCATTGACAATGTTGATCGTTGAGATCCATTATGCCCTCAACATACAACCTATAACCTCAGCTACTTACTATGAGCAACTATCTCTAAGTACATAAGTAAGATATCTCCTAGAACCCTTAGGGTTTATATAACATTATTCTAGTTATAAACACGCAGTCATTGAACCCTAACAAGCACGTACACATAACACACACATAGCGAGCATTTAAACATCCAGAACATATTCACTTATAGGCTATATAAATATACTTCACAGTGCTATCATCTTAAAGTAATTACTCGCTTTATCCCAGCTTACCAGCCACCGGACTATTATCACACCTCTTGGGTAATCAAACAAATCATAACATATGGGAAGTGTTCATAGTTTCGAATATCAAACAGAGAACGAATCATACCCAAAACTTCTCACCCGGAATAAGAAATCATGCAATAAATCATGGAGGACTATGACCTAGGGACTATACCCTCCCTGCTCCTTAAGCAGAGGCCTCACCCACATCGCGCAACTTCCCAAGATAGCACTGGAGGGTTATGCTCACACAATATATATATATATATATATATATATAAATATATATATCATTCAAACAAGATATATATGCAATCACATCATATATACACAAACCATCACGCAAGGTATGTACATCGACGCCATATATATACATATATATACACATACTATCTCACGTCCGTATGTATACAAGTAATGAATTCGGCTACCTATATACATATCACTCTCATTATATTAACCAATGCTATAACGCATACTTTCCCAATTCCTTTATAATACGATATCTCACTTAAAACTTGTTCATCCATTACACCTATGATATGAATAGTCTCCAAATTTGATCAACGTTATGGATATTATCTCATAACCAAATGTATATAACAATCATCATACACACTCCATCTATTTTCGGATGCACACCAATATACAATAATTATCTTGGCTACTAGTTATAAACACAACTTATTCTAATCGATAATACATTCAATTATTCTCAATTTAGATTACGATTCAGTCTCTCATATGAACCCTTAACGATATAATATTTATTATTAAATCCATAAGTTTAACATTGATAAGGAAACAGGACCTCTCTCTCATTGTTCCCTAATCATAACTAATTAAAAATCCCGTCGCTAGGAGGATTCAACACAACTATCAACACAATAACTCCAAGTCATACCTTCACAACCACCTCAGTGCGTCCCCCAACATCACATCATATAGTATCTCACATCAAATCTCCAAGTAGGATTCTCGTCACTAATCTGATTCCCTACTAAGGCAATGCAACAAATCTAATACATATATACATATATAATCCCAAAATAGCTCGATACATCCCCGAGATCATACCATGTAAGAGACACCCAATAAACCTCTAAAACGTGTTTCTCGCATCATATATGAATGTTCCAAATCGATAAAACTAATCGAAATGAGGTAAAACTCATTCTATAAAAATTCACAAAACATCCCTATTTTTTAATCGGTTCGGCCCAGTCCGAATCGATTCGGTCCTAAAAGCGAATTGATTTGCCCCTTATGCGAATCAATTCGGTCCAAAGGACCTGTAAGTCTTCTACACACCGAATCGATTCGGTCCCTAAGACCTGTAGGTCTGCAACATTCTGAATCGATTCGAAAAGGGGACGAATCAATTCGACCTATTCAGCAAGCTATGAAATGGCTTATTTTCTCCAAAACCCAAAATTTTAAAACTCAAATATATCAACTTCCACCCATTAATCTTCAACCGAAACATGTTTCTAACATCAAAACTCATCCTACACATCATCCCCTCAAGTTATACCCCATAAAACTCATATATAAACATTAAATGAGATGTTTAACCCACCAAATCTAAATTTTAACATATTAACTCAAAATCCATAGTTTTATCCACAAATTATGAAATAAATTACACAAATAATTTATTTAGCAAGTTTAATCACTTGCCTAAAAGTTGTAGAGGTTGAATCTTCCTCAAAATCATGGATTTGCCAGAGTCTCCAAGTTTTTCCTTTTGCTCTTCTTCCTTTCCTCTTCTCTCTCTCTCTCTCTCTCTCTCTCTCTCTCTCTCTAGGGCTCTCTCTCTCAATCTCAAGAACGAGATTATTATCTCACGTAGGCTTTATAAGTCTTGTTTCCAAAATACCCATGTTAAAATGATAATAGACACTTTAAATGACTCGTTTACTCCAATTCGAGTCAAACTAGCTTAAAATATTTCGGAACCGAAATAAAACCCAAGGACAGTAATTTTGACTATCTCGACCCATCCCAGATCAACCACGTACTCAGAATCGTCATCCAAAATACTTTATAACATCCTCAAATTTTAACCTCAATTGCCAAATTTAAAATTCTCCGATTCAAATAAATTTTTATTTCTCCCAAATTAATTAATTTCCTAGTCCTTAGATTCACGGGGTATTACATACTCCCCCTACAAGAAATTTCATCCTCGAAATGAAGTTAAGCCTAGTACTCCAAACCTCAACTAGTTTTTACATTACCTACCCTCTAGACCACTATACATATCTCTCCCACTTCTAACGACGAATTATTTTTAACTTTAAAATCCAATTAGTTAACCAGGGTGCCCATACACCCTGTACCCGCACTCAATTGTAAAAACATTACCAGACTCCACTTAGACTCAACTCGTAATACAACTCTCAACAATTTAATCCATTGTAACGTACTATGTCCATAACAAAATTTTGAAATGCCTGAAGATTTAACTCTTCTCAATTCCTGACATTCTCTACTTTCATGCGGGGAGGTCTCGCAAGCGAAATCTAAACAATGAACCCTCCCAATACACTACTGTATAGCCCTTTCGAGAATTGAGATAAGTTGAACCAGGACTAAGGTTTTATAAAAGATTTTTGAACCATATGTATTTCTCGAAGGCCTACAAAACAATGTAATATAAAATAGTTTTATGTCTTCCGACACAAAAATAAAACACCTTATGCTCAAGACATAAGGCATCAACAAATACAATACTCTTACCAACATTTAGTTCTTAACCCGCATATATCAATGAGCTAAAATTCTGCGCTCAACAATGAACCCGCTAAACCCTGAATCTCCTCAGTAATAAAATCATTTACGTCAAATCAAAGCATCGTCATAAGATAGGCCCTTCCAGAACTGGAACACTAAAAATACCTGCATCTAGGCTAACTATAAAATGATAACCTTATCGTTACTACTCAAAAAACTGTAATAGTTTGCACTTCCGAAAAATAAAAATTCATAGCTCTCTACAAGCACCTCGCAAAACAATCTATTCTCCCGAAAGATACTATCCAAGTGTCACACTTGCTCACTCCTCCTTTCCTGGTAATTCTATATACAATATGGTTATAATGGCTAACCATTCACAAATATCTTACAGGCGATGCTTCCAATACGGCTCAAAGTGTGACCTAAGCATAAAGGGAAAATAATGTACATTTTACCTCCATACTCCAACATACTCACTTCATCAATGGGTCCCTATTCAAAGTTCTCTTGCCCAAACTAGCCTATGAACTTTTGTAAGGGTTGCACGTCTAAAACCTCCTAAAAAAGTTTCCTTCTACCTCTTTCAGGACAATCCCTCCTTCCTATGATCTATTTCTCCACAAAAGCAACATCTCCCCAAAAATCCTTCCTGTCCGTCCTGAAGGACAAAACGCTATTGCGGTCCTCGATAATCCTACCTATAACCTTATTACGGTGATGATCTTGCCTCACTGGCATCATCTCTTCTAGACCTACTACTATTTGTAACACCCCGCGCCCCCCGAAAAGAGAACGCGGAGAGGTACTTCGATGAAACTAACCAATTCGACAAAAAAAAAGAAACCATTGATCTCAATTCTCCAATTAAATACAATAAAATAAATACAAATCTTCTCATTTTTATGCTCCAATAATTTCCCCAAAATAACTAAGCTAAAATCAATCTCCAATAAGTCCATAACGCACAAATTTCTTACTCCCTTTTAAACAAAGACGATACTCCTGACACGGTAACAATGCCGCATTCATAACCTCGGTAAAAGTCAGTAACACGGGGTTTTCTAACAAATGCTACTGACTTCGCCAATCTAAACCTCCCAAGAACTTCACTATTCTCTTCTCCTCCGTATTTACCTCATCGGGCATGAAATTTGCCAGTCGTGTAAATTCTTCTTCGTACTCAACCGTTGTTTGATCACCTTGATTCACATCGAGAAATCTCCTCCTCATTTCCATAACATACCCAAAAATCTTCCATGGGCATTGCAACTCTTTGCTCCGAGGTGGTGACCGATTCCCACCACTGTAGAGTTGTGCTCGTTACTTTAAAGGTGGAGAGTATTTGTTTTCACACCTCACGGCATTCAATCATCCAAAGGTGCCTTTGTATATCTTTCTTCCACCGACTTGCAACTATTGCATCAGCTCCTCCCAAAAATTTTGGAGGATATCCTTTCCCCAAAGGCTTCGCGTACTCTTTTCCAAGAAGATGACCCTGGGTGGGCTTGATCTGCCGGGGTTACAGGTTGATGTGCCATCACATCAGTATCAACATTTATTACTTGTGCCACATTATTGGCAACTTCGGCTGCGATCACAGTCCCTTGAGGCATGTGGGGTTGCATATTCTCAGTCCCTCAATTTGCCCTGCCTCGACGACCTCTTCTCGGCGGCCTTTGAAACAAGAGAAACTATATCTGAATGTCGTTCAAGAAATTTCACATCGCAGAACGAAATATATGTGTAGTGAACACAACAATCCTAATAATAGGGAACTACATCAAGAACGCTTACGAAAGAATGTAGAAAACCCGCACAGTTCCTAAGACACTAGAACCTGATGCTCTGATATCACCAGTGACACCCCGCTTAAAATAATAACAGTTGGCCAGCCTTATATAAAAATAAATCAGGAATCTCAAGTGGATCATTCTCAGCATCAACTGTCGATACTAAAATTTACTTAGCTAACTACCCAATACTATAATAAGCGGATGCCAAAAAATTTAAAATCATACATTGAACATCATACCAACAATATAATAACTACTGAACATGATAAAATGTACATACGTACCATGATAAAAGAAAGTAATCCTATAAAACATAATAAGTACAACAAAAAGGAAATACCCGAATAAGGTGTCGGGTCACAGACAATACAATCAACTGAGGAGATAAAAATAAAAGTGTTACACATAACCCTTAGGTGTAAACCCGATATACATACTAAATCCTAAACTAGATTTACAAAAGATAAGAGACGGCTATAACAAAATCCCGCAACAGTCTGCATCTGCAACAGCTCCAAGGAGACTGGATAGAAAACCATCAATGACATCCTTGTGGTGGAACACCTATAATATATTACAATATATATATATATATATATATATATATATATATATATATATATATATATATATATATATATAGCAAGAGAGAAATATAAATGGGTCAGGGACCGAGGTGTGAAAATAGTT
The DNA here is from genome assembly GCA_949130495.1 of Sambucus nigra. Taxonomy (NCBI): domain Eukaryota; kingdom Viridiplantae; phylum Streptophyta; class Magnoliopsida; order Dipsacales; family Adoxaceae; genus Sambucus; species Sambucus nigra. The sequence goes on along the minus strand of OX422218.1, from coordinate 3,078,730 downwards.
TAGCAAGTGCATTAAAAATGATAATAATTATAAATGTACAATTTCATAATTAAAGTGGAGTCGCACTCTTGTGGAACTCAAACTCACCCCTCGACTAAAGCGGGCACCTAAACATATGTACATGGACCTCAATTAATCTATCCGACACCTTCTAGGGATAACTCCATCTTAATCTATGCATAGTCTACACTCACGTAACCCACTATCTCAAGTATAGCCCAAAATCTTCTCATTCTATCATACCCTAAGTTTACGCCAAAACTTATATATTAACATATACATGTTCATACATCTTACTAGAAACCATCGGTCTTTAATATTTAACTTATACAAGTTATTATCATCAGAAAAGTCACACACATATTTATATACTTATAAAGCATTGTTTTGCTATACACATAAATTCGATTACTAAGGATTAAACTTCTCCCCACTCCCAACATTGCGCTACCTTTCGTGCATGGGATGTCTCTCAAAGAGAAATCCAAACAAGGAACCCCCCCCCCCCCGATACATTACTCCTTAACAATGTTGATTGTTGAGATCCATTATGACCTCAACATACAACCTATAACCTCAGCTACTTACTATGAGCAACTATCTCTAAGTACATAAGTATAATATCTCCTAGAACCCTTAGGGTCTATATAACATTATTCTAGTTATAAACGCACAGTCATTCAACCCTAAAAACCACGTACACATAACACACAGATAGCGAGCATTTAAACAACCAGAAGATATTCACTTATAGGCTATATGAATATACTTCACAATGCTATCATCTTCTAGGAATTACTCGCTTTATCCAGGGTTACCATTCACCGGAAGCGGTCATAGTTCTGAATCTGAAAGTGAGAACGAATCATACCCAAAACTTCTCACCCGGAATAAGAAATCATGCAATAAATCATGGACGACTATGACCTGGATACACTCCCTGCTCCTCAAGCCAGGGGCCTCACCCACATCACACAGCTTCCCACGATGGCACTCGAGGGGTATGCTTAGACAATAATTATATATATATCATTCACACAATATATATATATATATATATATATATATATATATATATATATATATATATATATATATATATATATATATATATATATATATATATATATATGCAATCACATCATATATACACAAACCATCATGCAAGGTATGTACATCTACGCCATATATATACATATACATTTACATTTACATATACATATACATATACATATACATATACATATACATATACATATACATATACATATACATATACATATACATATACATATACATATACATATACATATACATATACATATACATATACATATACATATACATATACATATACATATACATAGACATAGACATATATATACACATACTATCTCACGTCCGTATGTATACAAGTAATGAATTCGACTACCTACATACATATCACTCTCATTATACTAACCAACGTTATAACGCATACTTTCCCAATTCCTTTATAATACGATCTCTCACTTAAAACTTGTTTATCCATTACACCTATGATATGAATAGTCTCCCAATTTGATCAACATTACGGATATTATCTCATAACCAAATGTATATAACAATCATCATACACACTCCATCTATATCCGGATGCACACCGATATACAATAATTATCCCACTACTACTTATAAACAAAACTTATTCTAATCGATAATACATTCAACTACTCTCAATTCATATTACGGTTCAGTTGCTCATATAAACCCTTAACGATATAGTATTTATTATTAAATCCATAAGTTTAACGTCGATAAGGATACACGACCTATCTCTCATTGGTCCATAATCATAACTAATTAAAAATCCCTTCGCTAGGAGGATTCCACACAACAACTCCAAGTCATACATTCACAATCACCTCAGTGAGTCACCCAACGTCACATCATATAGTATCTCACATCAAATATCCAAGTAGGATTTCCGTGACTAATCTGATACCCCACTAAGGCAATGCGGACACTCCAATGCATATATATATATATATATATATATATATATATATATATATATATAATCCCAAAATAGCTCGATACGTCCCCGAGATCCCACCATGTGAGAGACTCCCAATAAACCTCCAAAACGTGTTTCTCGAATGATATATGAATGTTCCAAATCGATAAACCTAATCCAAGTGAGGTGAAACTCATTCTAGAAAAACTTCGCAAAATAACCATGTTTCCGAATTGATTCAGCCCAGTTCGAATTGATTCGGTCCAAAGGACCTGCAAGTCTTCTACACATCGAATTGATTCCCATAAGGGGGCGAATCGATTCGGTCCCTAAGACCTGTAGGTCTGCAACATTCCGAATCGATTCGAAAAGGGGCCGAAGCGATTTAGCCTGTTCATCAAGCTACGAAATGGCGTATTTTCTCCAAAACCCAAATTTTCAAAACCCAAACATATCAACTTCCACTAATTAATCTTCAACCCAAACATGTTTATAACATCAAAGCTCATCCTACATCTCATACCATTAAGTTATACCCCATCAAACCCATATATAAACATCAAATGAAAGATTTGACACACAAAATCTATATTTTAACATATTAACCCAAAATCCATAATTTTATCCACAAATTATGAAAGAAATTACACAAATAATTTATTTGGCAAGTTTAATCACTTGCCTCAAAGTTGTAGAGGTTGAATCTTCCTCGAAATCACGGATTGGCCGGAGTCTCCAAGCTTTTCCTCTTTCTCTTCTTCCTTTCCTCTTCTCTCAATCTCAAGAATGAGATGATTATCTCACGTAGGCTTTATAAGTCTTGTTTCCAAAATACCCAAGTTTAAATGATAATAGACACTTTAAATGACTCGTTTACTCCAATTCGAGTCAAACTATCTTAAAATATTTCGGAAGCAAAATAAAACCCAAGGACATTCATTTTGACTCTCTCGACCCATCCCGGATCAACCGCACGCTCAGAATAGTCATCCAATATACTTTATAACATCCTCAAATTTTGACCTCAATTGCCAAATTTAAAATTCTCCTATTAAAATATTTTTTTATTTCTCCCAAATTAATTAAATTCCTAGTCCTTAGATTCACGGGTATTACATATAACATAATGGGGAAGAGTCATAGAACAGTCATAGAACACGAAAATTCTCTACCTACATTTAGACTTATTAAACAAATAACAATAATATAAATTAATTAAATAAATAATATAAAAATTAAGAAACACGCAACCTAAGTCGAGCAATTCATATACCAGGCAAACATTGTTGCCTCGTCGAATCATCAGTTCTTCTCCTCATCTCTTTCAGTCTGACTGTAAAGTCAAAAAACCACTCCAATTTCAAACACAAACGCGTAACACAAAATATAACAATTCGTATCACAACAAACTATCATCACCTTGTCCAAGAAACCTCCGGCATAACACATCATTAAATGTCCTATGACATCCATCTCCAGACCGCCTAGGGATCAAATTCCCCAAATTATCATAGAAATAACATTTGTAAGAAGCACTTTGTGGAACCAAATCATAATGTACACCATCTATATAACAAAAACAAGTAAATCATTCGTACAAACTACAAAACCTAGATATACATATAATTTACTGCATATTACCTTCAGATTGGTTAAGATCTTTTTTTAGTATGATAATCTCTTGTTTTCATTCATTTTCATGTAAAAAAGAGTAGTGGGGAAAATTGGGTTTGTGTAAAGTACAATAGAGTTTAGAGAGAGAGAAAATGACCTTGTGTTTCCATTTAAGAGCATCAAATTGAGTGTGAGAAGAGGATGGGTATAGAACATATTATGAGCCATTAGTGAAGGCTAATCGACATTTTTATAAATAAGAAAGAATTGTAGAGATTGAAGGGGAGAAACGGAAGAGATGGAAGTACTGTAAAATTAGCAATAATGACAAGGGAGTTCAAGGCTGATTGTTTAGAGTTACTGACGTGGAAGGCTTAAAAAAAGATACTAATAAATTTTGTCTTTCATTTAGAGTTTTAGTATAGATTTAATACACTTATAGATACAACTGATGTCTTTTTCAGATTGGTTAGTTTTGAACCACCAAATTCTAGGGCGGAGCCAGGACCAAACCAATTTTTTATGGTTATTTTTGAATTTTTTTACCAAAAAATTACTCTAGTATTTAACAACTGATGATGACTTAAAAAGCACCACCAATATGAGGTGATGATAAGCTGAATCTAGTAGCTACAATGGCAACACAAGAGTAATCAACTAGTAGAAGGAGATGAGGAGAACAGGGGAAACACTTGTGTTTAAGTGGTTAAGCCAATTTGGACTACGTCCACTATGAGTGTGTGAGTAAGTTTCACTAGAATAAGGGCACTAATGGCTTGTGATACAATCTCTCACTTTCTCTCTCTACAGTGTATACAAAAAAAGTTTTAGCTAGGGTTATAATTATGGATCCCCCCCCCCAACGTAGGAGAAGACCTGTATATGTAGTGCTTAGGGGGTGTAGTGTACCCCCCAAGCATGCCATGAGCTTGTGTGAGTTAAATACACTAATTATATGTAGACATCTAGCTGTGCCACATGTAAGGAATGATGACCAAATATTCCCTCATGTGAGGGGAATGATTCGGTTATAACTGATTTACCACATGTTCCAAGTCTTCCATGTGCTCGGACTTGTGGCATCCTCTATCATAACCTCGTCCAGGCCGAGTACGAGTTTGGGAAGTTCGATAGTTACTTTGTCCTATCAATCATTAGCATGACCTCGGCCTGGGAGACTAGCTGATGTTAGGCATGAAGTAAAATGAAACGTCGGCTGAGGAAGAGTACAATGTTGGCAATAGCTTGAGCTCATAAGATGCTGTTGACCTCGACTACTATCCAGCTGAGGTTGGTCAATGAGGAGCCGACCTTGCATAAGAAAACCTTTCAGATGGCTGCTGTGAGCCTCCTGATGTCTCGGCTATGATGTCGGCCGAGGTTGGTGACTCCGAGCATGAGGGTACACTTTGGGCATATCAATCACCCCTAGCCCATAGTCTCCTATGTGAAATAGGTGACTGAGGGGTATAAGAGTCAGGTTAATAAAGAGACATTTTGATATCTAGGGGTTTGGAGTGGTGCCTTGGACACATGTCATTCACTGAAGTGGCTAGCATTTTTCCTAATGCATGGCAGCTCTCACAGCGTCTTTTAGACTTTTTAAGGCAATGATGAGTGCCTCGATATTCACGCCTCATCATTATAAGGATATTTAAACCCTTTTGTGTTTTCATTCTCATTCTTCTTCCTTATCTTTACCGCCTATAGCTTTTCTGCAACTTTCTTCCTCAAAACCTCCATACTTCACTACAACTCAAGGTTCTTGGTTCTAACTTCTTCCTCGTTCCTTCAAACTTCATCAAATATTATTCTTCACCTTCAAGCTTTTCATTTCTGGGTATTAATTTACATTTTTGGTTTTATGGCAACATTTTCCTTTTTCGGTGAGGGTTTCCACCACTGTCAAGTGGTTATAGGGTTAGGTAGCACTAAAACCATACCAGGCTACTCCGAGGTTGTTTTAGCCACAAACTTCGCTCTTTTAGGTGTTTTGGTGACCTTTCGGTCATCTTCTCCAGTGACCTAAGTTAGGGTGTTCTTGGTGTTCTTGTTTGAAACCTTTCAATTTCCAACCTTTGACCTTTAGTTTAGGTAGAATAAATTGTGTACCTATTTGCAGTTTGAGTTTTTTCCCACAAGTGTAGTATCGTCTACCATATGCTCAGACCTTTGTATAAACTTATTAAAGATCTCCCATATCTTCATGAGAAGACCTTTGAAAAGATTAGACAGATAGAGTTAGCCCAAGATGAGGATCATAGGGCTGAGGCCTTTCCCCTCAAACCAATTATTCCTTCACCCTTGAAGGTCATATACCCTGAGTCTACTGAACCTGCTAAAGTTTATGAGGTTCCTGAGCCAATGTCTACCTCTGAGGCTGCTGAGTCTGTAGACTCCATCCAATAGGCTCTGAGGAAGCCGAGGGTTCTAGCCGTTCCTCATCTCACCGAGAGGCTAACACTTCTCGTAGGTCATCATCTGTAGATGTCTTAGAGCCAACTGTATCTTTTCATGGACCAATTAAGGCCATTCCTATAATGGATTTTCCACGTGCCCTTTATGAGGCTCAGGCTCAAACTGTTGATGATAACGATGATGATGAAGGGAGTGAACTTGACACCTCCAAAGTTGATGGACCCATGAGTTTCGTCACTGAATACGACCTTCTCCTTTTTTGACATCTATATGCCATTCCCTATTCTGTAAAACTGAGGAAACCTCTGACGGATGAGAGGGCCTTCGACGATCGTGAGGGAGAGCTCTGTTTATATGAGAAGATATTCAAACTCATCTTATGTCCCCCAATTCATCCCACTATCCAAGCTGCCCTCTCTTATATCAATCTTGCTCCTTCTCAGCATTCTCCCAATGCTTGGAGGGTCTTAGTTGTGGATATAGTCCTTTGGAATGTAGTTCATTAAACCGACCTTCTAGTTAGGGTTTTCTTATCTTGTTACATACCCCCATCTGCTAAAAACCATCTTGGATACTACCACTTCATAGCTAGGAAATCTACAAAGAAGATGCCATTAGTGACCCAGACTTCTAACCACAATTAGAAGCCTCAGTTCTTCTTTACCTCAGGACTTGGGAGTTTGGCCCTAATGAGGCTTGTGGAACATCTGTTCCAAGAAATCCTCTAAAATGGGGTAAGGTTTCTTTCTCGTCCAAAAGAGACCCTGGACTGAACCAAGAGAATCGTAAGAGTGTTGAGGACCTTCGTAGTCAGGGTGAAGATGGACATCTCGTCAAGTATGAGCATTTGATGACCCCTTACTATTTATCTCAGACAGGTCTTGGAGGTGGCCCATTGGCCGAGCTTCGTAAGTGCTCTGGAATATAACTTTTTATGTCAAGTTAAGTCTCATACCTTTCATATATCTGATCTTATAAGTCATAGGTTTTTATTTTTACAGAGAGACTAGAAGGCATTTAAGATGATCTTTAGAACATGTCTGCACTGAGTATCACAAAACTATTGGAGACGCGTGGTGGCAAGAATGCACCCCCTCCTACCCAAGCAAAGAAGGGGAAGGCCATTGTCGACACCTCAAATAAGAGGAAGGCACCTACAGACCCTTCCCATACGAGGTCTAATAAATCTCAAGCCACTGAGCGTGGTATCCCCATTTTGTCAAACGATGCTCTAACCGCTCGGCTCTCTCAGTTGCAGATTGGTGGTAGCCTCATTGGCAACAGTGTCCAAACCTCTGATGCTCTCGGTCGTTCCATGACTGAGGGTGACAAACACTTCCTGTATTCAATGGACATCCCTTTGTTGGCTGAGTTTTCAGTCCATAGAGCGGTTCACGTATTTATTTGCAACTTTTGTATTAACTCTAGAATAACCTATTTACTATTACTAATGTGTCTAATTCTTTTTTTTGAAGAGTGCCCTCTCCCTTCATAATCTGCCCGACTATACATTAAAGAGACCGCCTCTGATCTAGAAAGGCAGGGATAATGATAAGATTGAGGAGGATCTGAAGAATAAGATTGATGATTTGAAGAAAAGTCTGAACGCCAAGGGTGACGAGATCTCTCGGATGAAAATTAATCATGACAATGCTCTGAAGGTAAAGGATAATAGCCTTCAGTCCAAGGTTGATGCTGCTATTAAGGCTGCTAAGGAAGATGATTCAGATACGATCATCAAGGAGTATCAAACCTCTAATGAGTTTGTTAGCTTCATCCTTGAGTATCTAGAGAGGGGCATCAAGGCAACAAGCCAATGGGCTGCCATGAAGTAAGAAAGTTCTGGCAGTCTGTCGGCCAAGGACTTTATTGGCCTCAGCTTTGGAAATGTTGAGCTTACTAAGGCCATGCAGGAGGTTGAAGAGGGTGGCCCAGCCTAGATGAGCCATCTTAAGGTGACAGAGACTGAGGATGGTGGGCATCAGGATGACGAGGTTGAAGTTACCAATCAAGTCCTAGAGCCGAACAACCCTGCTGCTGGTGGGTCGGCTGAGGCCGAGGGTGAAGCGTAACTCCGAGCGTCTCTTCTGCATGCCTGAACTTTGTGTGAAGCTTTTTATGTAATCTTTATTTAATGAACTATAACCTCTTCCCTCAGAATGATGTAATACTTTTTGGTTCAAATGAATGCAATTCCATTTCCTTTACTTGTTGATTTGCTATTTCACGTCTACAATGTTTCATTTATCCACCATATCACAAAATTTGAATAATGGGAATAAAAGAAAGTAACAACATAAATATATAATTCACCAAACAAACGATGTTAAAAGGTCTGAGGTCACCAGGTTAATGATGTTTCACCTTGTAATTCACCAATTAATGATGTTAAAGATATGAGGTCACCACGTTTATGCTGCTTCACCTCGTTATTCACCAAATTAATGATGTTAAAGGTCAGAGGTCACCAAGTTAATGTTAAAGGTCTAAGGTCACTAAGTTAATGAGGCTTCACCTCGTTATTCACCAAATTAATGATGTTAAAGGTCTGAGGTCACCAAGTTAATGATGCTTCACCACATAATTCACCAAATTAATGATGTTAAAGTTCCGAGGTCACTAAGTTAATGATGTTTTGCCTCATAATTCACCAAATTAACGATGTTAAGGGTCTGAGATCACGAAGTTAATGATGTTTCACCTCATAATTCACCAAATTAATAATGTTAAATACCCGAGGTCACCAAGTTAATGGTTCCACCTCATAATTTACAAATTTGATGATGTTAAAGATCTGAGGTCACCAAGTTTATGGTTTCACCTCATAATTCACCAAATTAATGATGTTAAAGGTTTGAGGTCACCAAGTTAATGATGTTAAAGATCTTAGGTCACCAAGTTAATGGTTTCACCTCATAATTCATCAAATTAATGATGTTAAAGATCTGAGTTCACCAAGTTAATGGTTTCACCTCATAATTCATCAAATTAATGACGTTAAAGGTCTTAGGTCACCAAGTTAATGATGTTTCACCTCATAATTCACCAAATTAATGATGTTAAAGGTCTTAGGTCACCAAGTTAATGGTTTCACCTCATAATTCACCAAATTAATGATGTTTCACCACATAATTTCATAAGCCAAATGATGTTAAAGGCCCGAAGTCACCAAGTTAATGATGTTTCACCTCATAATTCACCAGATTAAATGATGTTTAAAACATCTACATTGTAACAAAAGTATCAGCACAACATTGTTGTCTTTTCATTAACATCCTCTGTATAAACTGATACATGTATTACAAAAAGATAAGAACAATTGCAACATCATACGTAATATTTTTTCAAGTGATCAGCGTTCTAAGGGTTGGAGAAAGGCTCTCCTTCAAGGTCTCTAGCCGATAGGTACTTGGTACAACCTCATCAATTACCCTGTAAGGACCATGCCAATTGGTATGGAGCTTATTAGTTTTCTTCCACGTCTTCTTCAGGACTAGGTCTATCACATGAATCGACCTTGACTTTACCCTTTGATTGTAGAATCTCACAATTCTCTACCGATAGGCTGCCTGTCTTATCTCTGCATCCTCTCTTCTTTCCTCGATCAAATCAAGATCAACTCTTCTCTCTTATCCATTCCTTCGAGGGTCATATGTCTGAACTCTATGAGTGGGAAGCCCTATCTCTGTTGGGATGACAAGCTCTGAGCCATGGGTTAAGATGAATGGAGTTTCCCATGTTGGTGTCCTCACTGTCGTCCTCTAATCCCAAAGCACATCATATACCTATTATATCCATCTTCCTTTGGCCTCTTCTAACTTCTTTTTTATCCTATCAAGGATTGTTCGATTTGTGACCTCAGTATGACCATTTTCATGGGGTCATCCAGGGAAAGAGAAGAACTGTTTGATCCCTACTCTTTTACAGTACTTTTCTAAGGAAATATTCTTGAATTGGGTTCCATTGTCTGAGATAAAAGTGTTTGGAAGGCCATACCTGCATATGATGTTCTTCTAGATGAACTGGATGGTCTTCTTCTCAATGATCGTGATCATTGGCTCGGCTTCTACCCATTTGGAGAAATAATCAATTGCCACAATTAAGTACCGATAGTTGTTTACAGCTCTTGGCAAGTGTCCTACCAAATCAATGACTCATACTGTAAATGACCAAGGTGAGATGATAGAAGTCATAGGTTGGTGAGGCTAATGGGGGATGGTGGAGAACCTCTGGCACTTATCACATTTCTTCACATACGCAGCTGCATCTTTGGCCAAGGTCGGCCACCAATACCCCTGAGTGATTATCCTTTTAGCCAACGTCCTTTTTCCACTGTGGCTTGAAAAAGATCCGTCATGCACATCTTACAAGATGTATGGAACCTTTGAAGGATGAACACATATGAGAAGAGGGAGTAGGAATCCCATTTTGTACAGAAAATCTCCTACAATAGATAATTTAACAGCTCTGAACCTCAGCTTTCTCCTTTTTAACTTTGACTCTAGAAGTTTTCCCTCTCTGATGTATCTGATAAGGGGATCCATCCACGAGGCTCCCATGCTCATATTTAGGAAAATTCTACGAACCTCTTCCTCTTTGATGGTCAGCCTTAGTAGAATCTTAACTGGTACAGTTCTCCTTATGTTTGTTCTTATTACTAAGGCCAACCTCGCGAGTGCATCAGCTGGGATGTTGTCTATCCGAGGTATCCTCTTCAACTTTACTTGCTTGAATCTTTCTAGCATCACCCTCTTCAGCTATCTGTCCATTCTTTCATCTTTGACTTCATATACCCCCAGGATTTGGTTCACGACTAATCTTGAGTCACTATGGACTAGGAGCTGGACGACACTGAGGGCTTTTGCCAAAGAGAGACATGTTATTAATTCCTCATACTCTGACTCATTGTTAGAAGCTTTAAAGTTAAACCTCAACGCATATTCACTATCTGTACCATCTAGTGCCGACACTATCAGCCTCGCTCCACTTCCACTTTCACAAGATAACCCAACAACAAAGAGGTTCCAAATGGTTTCATTCGAAGAGAAGTTTACCTCTGATAGGTTCTCTTGCTTGAAGAGGTATCTCTCTTCTTTATTCTTAATTGCTCTTTGTTTGGCTGTACTTGACTCAACCTCATCTAAAGCTTGGCCGACGCTTCTATCATCTGGCTCATTTGTAGCCTCGTGACTCTTCTCAACATCAGCCTTATCCGAGGTAAACTCGACCACAAAATTTATGAGTGCTTGTCCCTTTATGGAAACCCTGGGTTGATAAACAATATCGTACTACCCCAACTCGATTGCCCATGTCATTATCCTTCCTGACTTCTCAGGCTTATGGAGGACCTATCTGAGTGGGGAATCAGTGAGGATGACCATGGAGTGGGCCTGGAAGTATGGCATCATTTTCCTAAAATCATGTATCAAAGCATAGGCTAACTTTTCAATCCGAGGATACTTCTACTCAGACCCCCGGAGTGATTTGTTATTGAAGTACACTAGTCTCTGCACTCCATCCTCTTCTTTTACTATTGCAACACTCATGGTTGACTCTAAGATAGCTAAATATATGTACAACTTCTCACCCTGAATTGGCCGAGATAGGAGTAGAAGGGATTCGAGCTTGGATTTATGCTCTTTCAAAGCTTTATCACATTCGTCATTCCACTCGAAGGCTTTTTTAATAAATTTAAAAAAAGGAAGGCATTTATCTGTAGCTCTTGAGATGAACCTGTTAAGTGAAGCAACTCGTTTGGTTAACCTCTGAATGTCTTTGATGGTTCTGGGTGTCTTCATTTCCAGTAAAGCCTTGATCTTCTTAGGGTTAGCCTCTATTCCCCTTTGGTTTATGATGAAGCCTAAAAACTTTTCGTCTCCTACCCCAAAGACACATTTGGTCGGGTTGAGCTTCATTGTGTACTTGTCCATGGTGTCAAAAGTTCTTTCGAGGTCGGCCACATGAGTGTTGACCTTTAGACTATTCATCAGCATGTCACATATATAAATTTCCATGGACTTGCCTATCTGATCCTCGAATATATTATTTACAAGACATTGGTAAGTATGCCATGCGTTCTTCAGGCCGAAGGGCATGACCTTGTAGCAATAGGTCCCCTTGTCTGTAATGAATGTTGTCTTCTATGAGTCATATGAATTCATAAAGATTTTATTATATCCAGAATATGCATCCATGAAGCTCATGAGCTCATGTACTACTATCGCATCCACCATCTGATCTATACGAGGTAGAGGAAAATTATCATTTGGTCAAGACTTGTTTAAATCGGTGAAGTCTACACACGTCCTCCATTTCCCATTAGCTTTGGGCACTATGACAGCATTAAATAACGACTCAAGATATATAACTTCTCTGATGAACTTGAGCTCTTTAAGCTTTCGAACCTCGTCTATGATGACATCATACTTCTCTCTTGAGTATATCCTTATTCTCTACTTAATAGGCTTGGCATCCTCTACAACATTGAGTTTATGACACATAATCTATGGATTAATACCTGGCATGTCTGCATGGCTCCAGGCAAAGACACTTTATCTCTTCCTTAACAACTTCACTAATTCGTCCTTGATCTCAGGCTTTAGGAATTTGCTGACTTGGATGGTTTTTTCTGGCTCTCCGTGGCCTCTCCCTCTTTAAGTTTTGTTTAATCTCTAGGATCAAGGGTGTCAATAATGTACGTGGTTATTTCCCTCTTAAGATCCTCTCTCTCTTCTGCAGAGTTGAAGTAGCACTCTCGTGCTAATTTTTGGTCACCTTGGACTTTCCCTACTTCATAGGGAGTCGGGAATTTTAGCATCTGGTGGACCGTTGAAGGCAGGACCTCAAATTTCTTAAGGGCTACTCATCCCACGATGAGGTTGTAGGCTGTGAAGACATTTTCATCCACCATAAAGAAATTGATTTGTCTAGTGAACCTCTTAGGCCATTTGTCTCCCATTCTTACGTCCATGTCATACATTCCCAATGGATGGACCTTCTCCTCGCTGAATCCAATAAAGGGGGTGATGATAAGGGATAAGCCTTGCTCGGCTGAGACCCAAGCTCTTGAAACAGGGCCAAATATAAAGTCTGCAAAACTGACTCCATCTTCAAGGATCCTCTGAACTTTGCATCCATGCACCCTTGTGGTGATGACTAGATGATCATCATAGGGGGCTAAGATACCCTTGAAATCAACTCACAAGAAGCCGACTATAAGGGTGTCCATGTCTACCTTGTTTATTTTCTCATGTTTAACCTCTGTCAAAGCAAAGTTCACAAACTCGTCTTTTGTTATTGCTTTCACTTCTGCCAAATTAGCCTTGCGATCAGCTACCTCTGAGACACCCCCTGCTAGCCCTCGCAAATAGTTCTCACACCAAAAGAGATCATGTTGACCCTCTTTAATGGGACATTATCATCCTTTGATGGGAGGTCAGGGTCATCATCTTCATCAAATGAGGCATCATCCTTCCCAGCGGAGGTATCTTCTCAACATTTATCATTCCTTTTCTTTCTGGGGTCGCCTCGGCCACTCGTTGAGGCTCTTGTATCCACATACCTTCTCAGCCTTCCAGACTTTAGGATTTTTTTAATCTCATCCTTCAGGGCTAAACATTTGTCAGTTATATGGCCGTGATCTTAATGGAACTCGCACCATAAATTCTCGTTTCTCTTATGCGGAGGAGCCTTCAGCTTCTCCGTCCTTCTCAGGGACCTATCCTTCTTTATTTCGTTGAGGATGTGTTCGCATCTCAAAGTTAAGGGAGTATGGTTTGCAAACTTATCATCTGTAGTCCTCTTCTTTCCAACCTTTTTTTTAAACTTCCCACTATTACCTACATTATAATTCTCATATTTTTCCACCATTTCTTCCTCTGCATTCATGACCTTTCCAGTTGTTGCTAATAGCTCGGCCATAGACTTAGAAGGGTCTTCAACAAGCTTCCAGACTAGCTTTCCCTTCTGAAGTCCTCCAATAAGGGTTGTCATGGCTATACTCTCTTCATAATCTTCTACCTCCAACTTGTCCTTATTGAACCTCGAGATGTAGTCTCTGAGGCTTTCATTCTTCCCTTGCTTTACATAAAGCAAGTGAGTCCTCTTCTTTTGAGATCTTACCCCAAAACAGAAGTTGTGAATAAATCTCTCGGCTAAACCTTTAAAACTCTTAACTGAATGTTTAAGAATAAAAGTGAACCAGATATGTGCAGCCCTAGTCAGAGTTCTTGAGAAATCTCGGCACCTCATCTCATCAGAGATTGAATAAATGTTTGCTGCAAACTGATACATTTCAATATGGTGTACTGGGCTGGTACTTCCATCATACTTGGGAGACACCACTGGACGTTTAAATTTGGCAGGGGTTGGGAAGTTGGCAATCCTTGCCATAAATGGTGAACCCTCTGAGTACCCCCTCTGTAATGGGTCTCAGCTTTTTATGAGATCCGTTATCTTCTCTTCCATCCTTTCAATAGAGTCATTCCAGGGCTTAGCAACATTGGTCTGGCCAAGGTTGTCCCCAGCTGCCTTCAAAGGGTGGATTGAGGGTTCCCCAGCTTCTACACAGTGTCGGCTGTTGATTTCCCCCTAACTACAGTCTTGGCCATGTGAGGGTAGACCACGATGGGGTCGACAGTCGCCCCCTCTCTTCGTGAGCCCGTGATTCTTCTTAGCCTGGATAACCTTTATCGCAGGTCATTAACTGGGCCGAGTCTTTCGAAGGTCGAGCCTCTACTTAACCGATCAAAAGATGAACCTCTTTGACATGCATCACACTCTCGTCTTTCACCTTGACCCCAACTCTACTGGATAGTGTTATTTGATACCTCATATGGCTCCCAACAGTAAGCCGGAGCATCCTCGACCTCTATATCATCATACCTATCCTTCGGAAAAGGGTTTCCTTATCTCCCCAGACATAAATGCCTAGGGTCAGCAACCTCTCTCTATCGTTGAGGAGGAGGTAAGTCTTTACATGGTGTCTGGGGTGGTCCTGTGGCCTCATGTTGTCCCTGATCAGCCGTCAGAGTAATCATCTCCGGTGAGATCCCAGGTGGTCTCATTATTATGTTCTGGATGAGCTGAGCAAATTTTTCCTGCATCGCTTAATGAGTTGCAGCAAAGGACTTCAAGGTTGCTGCCAACTTAGCCATCTCGGACTGGGGTGGTGCTTCGCTGGAACTAGGCCCTCCAACACCAGATGGTGGATTCGGTAACTCTGGTTCCATGGAAAAATACTAGAGACCTTGTAAATGAAAACACTAAAGAGCTTGATACATTTAAAGATCTCTTTAAATGGTGAAACAGCTCCACGCGATGGGGGAGGAGTGGTGCACCACTAGAGTCTCCTATGAGTCCAAGCTTCAAGAAGGAAGAGATATAGCTTCTTGTTCCCATAGACGGTGCCAAAATGATGATGCTGTAAATAGAACCACCAGTATGAGGTGTTTATAAGCTTAAGCTAGTAGCTATATTGGCAGTACAAGAGTAATGAACTAGTAGAAGCAAATGAGGAGAAGAGGGGAAGAACTTGTATTTAAGTGGTTCAGCCAATTTGGCCTACGTCCACTATGAGTGTGTGAGTAAGTTTCAGTAGAATAAGGGCACTAATTGCCTGTGATACAATCTCTCACTTTCTTTCTCTACAGTGTATACAAACATAGTTTTAGCTAGGGTTACAATTATGGATACCCCACCAAGGTTCGAGAAGACCTATATATGAAGTGCTTGGGAGATGTAATGTACCCGCCCGAGCATGCCATGATCATGTGTGACTTGAATGCACTAATCATAGGTAGACACTTGGTTGTGCCACTTGTAAGTAATGATGACTAAATATTCCCTCATATGAGGGGAATGATTCAGTTATAACTGATTTGCCACGTGTTCCAAGTCTTCCCGCTTGCATGTTCTCGGACTTGTGACATCATTTGTCGAAACTTCGTCCTGGCTGAGTACGAGTTGGGGAAGTCCGATAGTTGCTTTGTTATGTCAATCATCAGCATGATCTCGTCCTGGGAGACTGGCCGAGGTTAGGCATGAAGTAGGATGAAACGTCGGTTGAGGCAGAGTACGATGTTGGCAATAGCTTGAGCTCATAAGATGCTGTTGACCTCAGCTGGTAGACAGCTGAGGTTATCAATGAGGATCCGACCTTGCATAAGACGAACTTTCAGACGGCTGTTGTGAGCCTCGTGATCTCTCGGCTAGAGGTTGGTGACTCCGAACATGGGGGTACACTTTGGGCATATCAACAACTAATGTCATTCAATAGTATCAATCATGACTATAGACAATAACACACATGCACACACACACACACACACAAAATTATCTACCAATCTAATATATTTTTTAAGTGGAAAATTAAATGCCTACATGCTCTTAAGATAATTACAAAATTCATACCCTAATAATACAAAATCAAATTAAGTTAGTTATAATCTTTTTCGACACAACATTTATGAAATTAATATCACATTGTATTGATAATATAAAATTTAAATTTGTATAAAATATTCATAATCATTCATAAAATTAGAATAAAAAATCATTCATAAAAACTAACTAAGGATAAATAACAAATTATTTGGATAAAAAACTATAAATTTGGTTTTCAATATTTAAAATTAGATTCTAAGAATTACAGAGACATTTATAAAATGGTAAAAACCATTCAACGTGTCATTTAAATCTTTAAAAAATTGGAAGAGTTAAAGGAGATGGATAAGCAAGAATAGATATAGAAAAGTAAGAGACATAAGATAAATGGGAGATAATTAAGGTCAACATACTATTTGGGTCGTTAAAAAGCCACAACTCATGCTATCCCACTTCAAGAGTGTCAATACATTCGTCCACCGCCACTTGTATCTTTCACGATTTCTTTATGCCAAATGGTCATCCATGTGAGTGAGAGATTTATCATAACCATCCATCCAGACATCCTTTGGTTTCTTTTGAAAATAAAAGGTTAACTTATCAATTTTGTCTTGAAGTTTCTTTATGGCATGGTCTTTGGTTTTCAATAGGGCAGCTTAGTCGATCAAACCTTTATTGGTTATTTTTTCCCTCAATAGTGGGTCAAGTAACAACTACATGCCTAGAAGAATGGTCTTCCTTGGTCTTCTTCTTCTTTGTCAATTTCTCCAGTTCCTCCATTAATCTAGAATTCTCCATCTCCAAGAAAGAGGCACCCTTACTTGGCACAAATTCAACAGACTCAACAAACTTCTTCAAGCTGTCCTGCTCATTCCTCAAACGGTTATTTTCTTCTTCTAATAATTTGGTAACCTCTCGAGAACTTTCAACTTCTTGGTTCAACAAGAACTAATTCTTCATATAATCCGAGGACATATCTTCACGCTTCTTATCAAACCCCCATCCTCCACTCAAGGCTTTGAACTTAGTCTCATAGTCCAAATGGAGAAAATCCCGAGAAATATTATGATCCACTTGCAATCATTCGATCATCTCGCAGTATGCTATATTATTTTTTACTGCTCTATCTAAGAGACAATGATGATAAACATAATCAACCTTCACTTGATCTAAAGCATATGCGCCGAGCAACCCTTCTAAGTTTTTATCGTTTAAACCACATGAACTGTATCAAGTAAACGTTTGCAATGTTTTAGTAAATCAGATTGAGCAGAAAAGATCATGACCTTCCCCACATCAAACTAAAAATAATAAATATGAGAACACAAGTGCAACCAAGGAAGACATACAGAGGCAATAAACTGAAAGGCAATAATATCTCATGGGTGATCAAAGAGAAAGAACAGGTACAAATTAAAGGTATTCCATTCATCAATATAAAGGTGTTACAGAAGATTGTTCCATTACAAGGTAGAAAAAAAGAAGAAAAACACATGTTCAAATAAAAAACAAATAGAAATTATCTAAGAGAGCTACACCTTCTCCTAATCCTTAATAAATAATTTAGGAAGAGGAAGGTTGGGTGCAAAAGTTGTCACCAATGAAGACTCAGTTAGCACCATTGAGGATTCTCCAGAACCATCTGCATCATCCACTAACTCATCCAAGTTGGGAGGAGTGCCAGTATCATGCCTTTGGAATAAGTCACTATCTGCAAGTGTTCCAACTTCCTTCAAAGCATCGGACCAACCATCCTTGTTGGAAAGTTTCTTAGCATACTCTATTTGGATGGGTGCTACAGCGAATGACCTTTCCCATCCTTTATCAGTGGCTTCATCCTATCCTTCTTGCTCTTGGCCTTCAGAGCAGTAAGGTAAGTGTTCAATTTGATAGATTTATCCTTTGCAACCTTTGCCCTGCTCTCATCTTGTTTAGCATGTTCCTCAACGGGAGTTACTTTGTCTTTGTAAGCTTTGATTTTATTCTCTCCTACAATTTCCCTATCCTTGGATACCATCAACTTATCTTCCCATGCTTTCTGCTCCATCTTAAAGTCATCTTTTCAATCTTGCAAAGACTTCTTCAAGCCCTCTTCTCAGTTCCCTAAGGCCTTTTACGAGTACCTTTGCTTTTCTTAGGAGGAGGAGGGGAACCAACCAACAGGATGGAAATTCTTCTCTTTTCCATGTCAGTAGAAGGAGAGTTAGAGATGACTGTGACATCAAAGGACTCAAAAGATGAGAGGGAAGAGGTAAAAATTGGTTATTCATCCAAGATGATAGGAGACCAAGGCAGAACAATTGTGGGGCGAGCAAAAAAATGTAATAACACTCTTCTACTCTAAAAAAACATGAGTGCTTAAAACATAAAATAACTTATTATGAGGAATGCTAGTTTTAATCACATGTCTAAAATAATTTTGTAAAATAACAAAAAAATGTTGGATGATCCGTGCCTATAAGGACATAAATTTCCATTTGAGTCCCTGTATTGTTTTGACTTAATTTCGTGAACAAAACTATGTTTGTAATATGTCATAGGGAGATTTTATTTTGTCACGATCCCACTTAGTCTATGACGTATAGAAGAAATTGAAGACATTGCGGAAAATCTTCAAAGAATTAATGATGCCAAAGTTTAAATTGGTGCAAGTTTTTTTCGTCTTCAAGTTAATTGCATTCCAAGATCACATAGGTGTGAAAGCGTATAATTACTGGTTCTCGAAATTATTTTTATAAAAGATAAGGATGTAATTTTTTAAAGAAAAATGTTTTTAAAATGTTTTAAAGTGTTTCAAATGGCTTACACTACGTTTTAATTCTGATAAACTTGAAAAGGTGTTTGACTTATTTGGATCTATTTTGTAAGAGACGTTTTAAACAAAAAGTCAAAAAGTCAAAATTCCGTGTTGTCATTCAAATGACATAAGCTCTCATTCGAACGAGATGCTCATGTCGCACGAACGATGTGGCATTGTCGTTTGAATGACACTTTTTTCGAGGTGGCGCTTAATTCCTATTTAAAGCGTGTTTGCATCAGAGTTTTGTAAGTGTGCATTCTGGAAAACAGTTTTCAATCCAGTACGAGTTTTGCACACGTTTTCTAAGGTTTAAATAGCTTTAACTCATCCTTAGAGTTTGCAAAGATCCGAGTTATCATTATTATATATTTATGTGATCTTGCTGCACCAATAAATTTTGTTCTATCATTGAACATTAGGGTTTTGCGGTGAAGAAAAGAGAAGGACTTCTTGTTCGACATTGTAGACGTATCAAAACCATTCGGTGGACACTGAGACATACGTGGACGCGTGTGTTGTGGACAGGTATCATGTAAGATAGAATTTCTGCGTGGGAACTATGAAAGAACAGTATAAGATCAAAAGGAGCTTCAAGACCCGTGGGGATCGAGTCATTGAGTAAGGCTAATCTGTCTTTGTAAAACCTTTGTTCATAGTGATTGTCTGGCTTGGGCCGTCCGAGGTTGTTTTCCTGTTTTGGGTTTTTTCCTCGTACATCTGGTGTTGTGAGTATTCTTTACTTTACTTTACTTGCTTTAATCACTAGATGCATGTTTAGGATTAATCAAGATAAAATTGGTTTAAAGTAAAAATTGGTTATTCACAACTTGGTTTGGTGCATAATTAAATGTTGTTTACTTTTTGGGAGATAATTGAGTTTTTGGTAAAACACACATAAAGAGGATCCTTTCAAATTCGTATCAGAGCTAGAAAACATAATTTATTTCTTTTGTGATCCCGTGTGTTTTCAAAGATGAATTTTGGAAATAATGAATTTTTTCGAACTCCTGTTTTTTGTTGTACTAATTACACTTATCGGAAGATGAGAATGTAAAGTGTATTAAAATCTATTGATGAGCTTGTTTGTCTATCAGTTGAGAAAGGTTGGACACCCCTTGTCAGTGTTATAGGTGAGGTCACTACTTTAAAGCCTGTCGAGTCATGGACCGAAACTGAACATAGACTTTCACAGTATAATTCTAACGGTTTGCACGTTATTTCTTCAAACTTCACACAAGAAGAAAATAATAGGATTATAACTTGTGAAACATCAAAAGAGGCTTGGGACATTTTGACACTCACTCACAGGCGCACTAGTACGATTAGGGTGTCAAAACTTCAAAATCTCACTACACAGTTTGAGACCATTAGGATGTTAGAGAGTGAGACTTTTGGTTAATTTTATGCTAGGCTGTCCAATTTTGTCAACTCGTCGTTTAACCTAGGTGAGAAAATTCCCGACAACTGTGTCATTAAGAAAATTCTTAGATCGTTGCCTAGAAGGTTTGATGCGAAAGTGACCATTTTAAACTCCTTGGGTAAGTTAGAGTCGATGAAACTAGAAGAGATTGTAGGTGACTTACAAACCTATGAAATCGAAATGATTACCTCCAAGCAAGTGCCTAAGAAAGAAAAGGGTATTTCTTTGAAAACCGTAAGGAGGAAATTAAAGTTTGAGATTCCGATTCCGATTCCGATTTTGAGGATGATGCTTTGTTGGCAAAGAAATTTAAAAATTTATTAAGTTTCAAAAGCAATCGAAAGATGCCAATAAATTTGAAAAATTTAAGAACAACAAAGTAGATTCCACCTTTAAGGATAAGTTTGAGAAGCATAAGAGAGATGAGTCGGATAGGTGTTTTGGGTGTGAAGGGTATGGTCACAAAGTTAAGGAGTGTCCCACAAGACTTAAGAAAGAGGGAAAGCAACCCATCGTATATAATTCCACCTTAAGTGATAGTGATTCGGAAGAGGGAGAAAGTTCCCCCATTGTGCGTAACTTTGTTGCGTTTATGGCATCTCATGTGAGCGATGGAGATTCTCATGTGAATGACACTTCCGAGGAGGTTTTGAGTATATCCCGTGTTAGTGAGGGTGAAGATAGTGACGAAGAGGAGGATATAGATGTGAAAGAATTGCAAAATGCATTTAATGAGTTGTATGCCAAAACGATGAAGGTGAGAAAGGCTAATTCAAAATTGCAATCTAAGTTGAATGAGCGTGCCATAGAAAATAATGATAATTTGATTGAGGATCTTACGGCACGAGAGAAGAAGTTAAGGGAGAAACTAGAGTTTTTGGATAAAGAGAGAGATAATCTATGTGGTTTGATGGAGTCCTTAAAAAAGGAGATTTTAGAGTTTGAGGAGTCTAGGAGTTTGCTCGAGTCTAGGATTCATGAGTTGGAGGAGAGATTGGGAGACTCGTCTAGAGTCAAGTTGGATTTGGAGGCTAGGTCGAAGAAGTTAGATAAGATCCTAGGCACCGTCCAAATTAAGGGAGATAGGGGAAGTATAGGTTTTGGTGAGAGAGTTGTTCCTAATCCCCCCGCACGTGTGAGAAACACTAGGAAGGTTAAAAAAGGTCCACATATAGGTAAGCATCCCCACCACCGCTACACTTGCACGTTTTGTGGTAGGAAAGGTCACCTTAGGCGTTATTGTTATGACCTTAGACAAGGTCCTAGGAAGTTTAGGAATAAACTTGCCTCGGTTCCCAAAATACCCATGCATCATTTTACACCTACTTGGGTTAGGAAATCGGATTTAGTGGCTTTAGGAATTAAACTTCATGATTCTCGTTTGGGTGAACTTGATTCTTCCCATGTTAAATCTAAAGGATGATAGCGTTGCCTTGTTTGTCATATACTAGTTTTCTTCATGATATATTCATTGCTAGTATAGTGACATGGTTATCATTTTGTATTATTGTTTTCATTTGTTTGAGTCCTATTGAGAAATACAAAAATATTTTATTTTTAAGAAAAATTTTGAAAATCCAAAAAGATTTTGATTTTATTTGAGTCAAAAAATGTTTAAAAATCTAAAAAGATTTTCGGTTTTTATTTTTGAGTTTACATGTTTGATGTGGCATATTGGTGCTCTTGGAACGCCCCCCCCCCCCCCCCCCCCATCTTTTCATTATCCATGTGGCTAGGACATTTGGTCATTATTATCAATGCTTAGAATGATCTTAAACATTGTTTATATGGGGGTGTTTCGAAGTGGATATGTATTTTTATTCGACTTTGTATATATGCCAACATTGCACAGATGCACGAGATTATATGGATGTTTAACTTCTCCTGCATATATGAATTTGGTGAGGCGTTCTTATCTGAATCTTGTCACGTAAGTAGACTTAAGGAGAAGTGTGCATGTAATAACCGTTTACCGTGAGGATTTGAATTGATATCTAATTGAAGAAATGATGAGTGATTCATGGGAAAGGGCTGCGAGAGTTCAAAATTAACTCGTCGTGAAAGCCACCATTTAAAAGAGCCCAAAAGAAAATGCAATATGCTAAGAAAAGGGCCAATAAAATTTTCTCTAAGTTCAGAATGCTAGAAACCTCAAAAGAACTTGAAAAAGTATATACTTATGAGGGATTTTGGATGGAGAAAATCTAAACGGGTTTTCACAACCAATCCTAATGTTGAAAAATTGCAATTTGACGTTATTGTTTGTAGAATAGTCAAAATTATGGATTTGTGTGCATGTAGTATTTTTAGTTCATTAAGCTCACACTTTAATTGTCATATGGCTATGATAAAGTTTGATGATTTATCGCTATTAATTAGAGCTTCTTGATCGTTTCGATGGGTTGGAATTGTGAATCATTTGTTGTAGTTTCATGCCCATACATTCCATCTCCATGTTCGAGTGCATCGGTACTATGTTTGCATATAACTCGCATCATTATTTTTTATGAGTTTTTGCATTTTGTGTTAAAATACCACTGTCTTAACATTGTTTTGCTGCAATCAGGGCCTTTCACTGGTTTTTTTTCTCGAAATTTTTTCACTCGGCAAAAATATAACATTTTTTGGGAAAATGTGAAAATTTGGCAAGTCGCGAGAAGTCGTTCAAATGACATCCCATGTCGCGCGAATGACCTCTGTACTTCGTTCGAGCGACGTCCCTGTCCCGTTCAAATGATAGGCTGAATTATGGCTTCTGATTGGTTTGCAGTCCTCTGGTTCATATTGGCATATTTTTTTGGTACTGCTGGAAGTTTTTCTGGACCGACATGTTTATATGCAGATTTTATTATTTAAAAATTGATACTTTGCATATGATCCGTTTATCACACCTGATTAGTTTGATATATTCTTTGTGTGATTTATTATTTTACTAGCTACTGATTTGTCATTACATGATCATATTTAGCTAGTTATTTCATGATTATGTAGCAATTTCAAATTGGTATTTAGTTTATTCTCATGCTAGATATTTGTTGCTCAGTTTATATTTTCACCGGATTGTCTATTCGATACAAAAAGGTAGAGAGATGTATGTGATGTAGGGAGAGATTTGTTGAGCATGTTTATTGTTTACATATATTTCATATTGGTATCATTATTGAGTTAAAATTGGTATCATATTTTTGCTCAACTGTTTAACAAATCATTGTTGCTCAAATGTTTAATGAGTGATTTTTCAGAAGTTTATTCATATTGATATCTATTGTAAAATTGGAATCATTTGGATATATATATATATATATATATATATATATATATGTGTGTGTGTGTGTGTGTGTGTGTGTGTGTGTGTGTGTGTCATTTGTTCCTCGATACTTCACTGGGTATTTGTTTGTCTGTTTCATGTGTGTAGGTATGCTTCAGCCATTCGAAATTTCAAATATACATAACATTCAGACAGTTCATGCTTGCCGGTGCTCCATATTCTAGTTCGTGTCTTGTATTTTTGATTTGGGTTTATGGGATGGGATTTAGGCGTTATACGACTTGACAGCCCGACCTAGGCATTTCATTGGTTTAGTTTTGTCCTAGAATAGTCAAATGGGGAGATTTGTCAGGACATAAATTTCCAATTGAGTCCTTGCATTTTTTTGACTTAATTTCGTGAACAAAACTATGTTTGTAATATGTCATATGGAGATTTTATTTTGTCTCGATCCCACTCGTTCTATGACGTATTAAAGAAATTAAAGACGTTGCGGCAAAGCTTCAAATAATTAATCATGCCAAAGTTTAAATTGGTGCAAGTTTTTTTCGTCTTCAAGTTAATTACATTCTGAGATCACACAGGTATGAATGCGTATAATTAATGGTGCTCGAAATTATTTTTATAAAAGATAAGGATGTAATTTTTTTAAGAAAAATGTTTTTAAAATTTTCTAAAGTGTTTTAAATGGTTGACACGACGTTTTAATTCTCATAAGCTCGAAAAGGTGTTTGACTTATTTGGATCTCTTTTGTAAGAGACGTTTTAAACAAAAAGTCAAAATTTCGTGTTGTCGTTCAAACGACATAAGCTCTCGTTCGAACGAGATGGTCATGTCGTGCGAACGACTTGGCATTGTCGTTTGAATGACATGTTTTTTGAAGCGGCACTTAATTCCTATTTAAAGCGTGTTTGCATCATAGTTTCGTAAGTGTGCATTCTAGAAAACTGTTTTTAATCCAGTACGAGTTTTGCACATATTTTCTAAGGTTTAAATATCTTAAAAACATCCTTAGAGTTTGTAAAGATCAAAGTTATCATTCTTATATGTTTACGTGATCTTGTTGCACCAAGAATGTTTGTTCTATCATTGAACATCAGGGTTTTGCAGTGAAGAAAAGAGAAGTACTTCTTGTTCGACATCGTGGACATATCAAAGCCATTCGGTGTACACCGAGATATATGTGGATGCGTGTGTTGTGGATAGGTATCGTGGAAGATGGAATTACTACGTGTGCACTATTGAAGAACGGTAGAAGGTCAGAAGGAGCGTCAAGACCCGTGGGGATCGAGTCATTGAGTAAGGCTAACATGTCTTTGTAAAAACTTTATTCATAGTTATTACCTGGCTTGGGCCGTCCGAGGTTGTTTTCCCGTTTTGGTTTTTTTCCTCGTACATCTGGCGTTGTGAGTATTCTTTACATTACTTTACTTGCTTTAATCACTAGATGCATGTTTAGGATTAATCAAGATAAAATTGGTTTAAAGTAAAATTTGGTTTTTCACAACTTGGTTTGGTGCATAATTAAAAGCTGTTTACTTTTTGGGAGATAATTGAGTGTTTTGTAAAACACACACAAAAAGGGTCCTTTCTGTGCCATATAATTGGGATTACTCGTAAAGGTTTTTTTTTTGTAAATATATAAATCCACTCAACTATAAAAATTTAAACGCATCAAACAGGTAGGAGGATCGTAGTAGAAATGAATATATTTTTAAAAATAACTATATCCTATCTTATCAACAACAGTCCGTCTTGTATGCATCTCTACTTTACCTTTACCCTTATATATATATATTAATGCTCTTGTGCGAACTAGTCCGCATTTTAAGAGTGCGGACTGTACATGTGTCACCTAACGGTGCACCTAGAAATTATCGCCTAAATTATAGGCACACTCTTTCTCTTTTTTGCGCTCACCTCCAGGTGACACATGTACGGTCCGCATTCTTAAAATGCGGACAAGTCCGCACAAGAGCATGATTGTATATATATATATTATGCATAAACATATAACGAGAGGGAGAAATAGAAAGAAGGGAGTTAGAAAGTGAAGGACAGAAGCATGTCAACAACACCAACGATAATATCATCATATTTGATGATGGGAACACGTTTGTCGAGGAAATATGAAATACTACCAAAAAAACATGAGTTGGTGGTTTCCTCCATATTTTACTCTTCTCCTATGAGTTGGAGTCTCAATAACAACTGTAAAAACTCCCATGTTTGCAAATCTTATTCGTCCTTTGATGGCGGAGGCAAAGGCTCTGGTGGAGGAGGCTCTAGTGGTTGTGGAGGTGGCTCTAGCGGTGGTGGCAAAGAGAAAAGATCCGGTTATTCAGAAGAAGAATTTGTAAAATTTCTCCAATCGGTAGAAAAGGGTTTACATTGGTTTTTGCCTAGTTATGCGATGCTGTCACTATTTCCCATAATATTCAAAGTTTGTTTCCGTGCCAAATACGACCTCTTGTTAATCAAGTTTTCATTTATCCTTTATTTATTTTATTAACATAAAATAGCATATCTAGATTTTTTAACAGATTCATATATTGTGTTTACTCATAGATATGACTGATGTCTTGCTCAAGTCAGTTACTAGAATAATCAAATTATGAATATGAATAATCATGGTTAACAAAGTATTAAGGATAAGCCTTTAATGAATTATAGGGAGAGAAATGGGCATATTTTATGTCTTATGCATCATAGACAACTACCCATATTGGAATTCTTCAACCGATAACCCTTTTAATAGTAGAATTGGTATTAACTTAAACCAAAGGACGATATTATATTGTACAAGAGATCTAACAGTGAGGCATGTGAAGGAAAACAATATGAGGTTTGTCTTTTTTAGAGAGCGTTTGTATTTATCTATATGTTGTACAAATCAACTATTTGGTTATTTTATTTCAACTTCCTTTGCCGATGTACTCCTTTAGGCAATTGTATTTATTTTCAATGAAATTATATGGTATTTGAGATGTTTAATATAACTTTTGTAGATATATTCCTATATAGTTAGTTTATAAAAGGTTGTGTGTGTCTGTGTATATTGGAACATAAATATTTTAATCATTTAATTATATTCTTCCTACTTTATTCACTGATGTTGAGTTATTGCTTAATTTTTATTCTCTATAGTTAATTATTGTATGATATACTTGAAAAACAAATTATATAAATTTGAATGTGGTTTTTTGTTAGTAGTCTATGTGAGAAATGTAAACAAGTGTTTGATTTACCATTTAAGAATAAAAAGCTTAATGAATTCTTTTAAAATTTGCATCTATGATCGTATAGGAAAAAAATGTAAACAATTTAATTATTTTGAGGAGTGAAAAATTATTACTTGGATGACTGTGAATTAGATTTATTATAAATGGTCAAATAATATTTTGAAAATTGTTGAATAATTTAAAAATGGTTAAATTGGGAGAATTGCCAACAAAAGAAATCAATAAAAAAAAAGTTGGGGATTTTTTATCAACTAGGTATTAGAAAATTTAAAAATATCCAGGAGGAGAATAGTTAGAGACAAAAGTATAGGTATATTTGGCTTAGGTAAGGGTACAACAATACTAAATTCTTTCATGAAATAGCTAATTCACATCGTTGCTTTAACCATATCAAGAAGGTGGCTATAGGGGAGGTGAAGTTCGCCGAGGAGAGATGTTCGTAAGGAGATCAGTCAGTTTTACGAGAGATTATACACAGAGGAATAGCCTTGGCGACCTAAGATGGATGGGCTTCCAGTGGTGAGCATTTCGTAGGTCGAGATCAGTTAGAAATGATGTTCATGGAGGAGGAAATGGTAAAGGTTTTGATATCGATGTGTGGTGACACAGCACTTGGTTCGGATGGGTTTACTATGGCCTTTTACCATCATTATTAGTCGATTCTCTGGGTGGATTTGATGGTTGTCTTGACTGAGTTCTATGGCAAGGGGTAATTTTTCAGGACTTTGAACGGCACATTCATTACCCCGGTTCCCAAGAAAGGGGGAGCGACAGATGTGAGAGACTTCATCCCATTAGTCTGGTCGGTAGTATAAGCTCATCTATAAGGTTTTGTCGATTATACATAGAAAGGTGATTAACGCTCTTGTTTCGGATGCTCAATGCGCGTATGTGGGTGGTCGTCAGATCATGGATGCATATTGGGTGGCGAATGAGTGCATCAAGTCCAGATTGAGAGGTTGGGTTTCGGGTATTATATGAAAGTTGGATATTGAAAAGGCCTACGATCATGTGAGCTCGGAGTTCCTTCTTTATCTACTAAGGAGGATGGGGTTTAGGTAACACTGGTGTAGGTGGATGAAGACGTGTATCTATCATGTCAAATTGTCAGTCCTTGTGAATGGGGGTCCAAAAGTTTTCTTCTCGAGCTCTCATGGTTTTCGACAAGGGGACTCGTTGACGCCTTTCCTTTTTATCTTGGTTATGGAGGGGCGTTCTCTCGGATGATGAGTCTTAAGGTGGAGGGTGGTATGATCTCAGGATTTTTGATCGGGAGCTCTGTCCCCCATCAAGTCAAGATCTCTCATCTTATGTTTGCGTATGATACTATTATTTTATGTGGGATGTTCCAGGATGAGTTGAGGACGTTAAGGATGATTATGGTACATTTTGAGGTTATGTCGGATTTACGCATCAATTCCAGAAAGCATGAGATGATAAGGGTGATAGAGGTGGGTAACATGGGCTATTTGGATAGTGTTATTGGATGTAGGGTCGGGTCACTCCCATATACTTATCTCGGCCTCCTTTTAGGGGCTATGTTTAAGTATTCTTCGATGTGGGATCCGGTCATTGAAAGGGTCCAAAGAAGGTTAGAACGTTAGAAGAATAGCTACCTTTCCAAAGGTGGTCGGTTGATGTTGATAAAGAGCATGTTATTGAGTCTTTCGACTTATTTTATGTTTGTTCTCTATATACCTTGTTCCGTTGGCGAGAGGCTCGACAAGTTGATGAGGAATTTCCTATGGAGAGGTCATGATGATCAGTTCAAATACTGTTTGGTGAGTAGGGATGAGGTGTGCAGGCCGTTGAAAGAGGGTGGGGTTGGGGTGAGGATGTTATTCCATTTTAATAAGGCTTCACTAGGTACGTGTATGTGGTGATTTAATAGGGAAGTAGATAGACCATGGAGGAAAGTGGTGGTAGCTAGGTATGAAGTTGGTCCCTATGGGTGGTGTCCTATTGTGGGGCACTCTGCTCATGGGGTGGGGTGGTGGAGGTATATTATGCTTGGGTGGGGGGAGTTATCTTTTCTCACAACCTTCCATCTTGAGTGTGAGAGTTGTATTAGGTTCTGGAAGGATAAATGAGGTGAGGGGGGATTTTTGGAGAATCGCTTCTCGGGGATGTTTCAAATTCGGGGAGACAAAGAGGGGTTAGTGGAGGACCATAGGCAGAAAGTTGGGTAACGTGTGGTGTGGGACCCAAAGTTTCAAAGGGTCCTCTAGTATTGAGAGCTTGAGGAGGCGGAGGAGTTCTTTGAGTGGCTGAGGTTGGCATCGGCTTCATCCTTTGGGGCAGATGGGTTGAGGTGGTTGATCAAGCGCGAAAGGTAGCGTCGTGTCAAAATGGTAATCATTGAGTTCGTTTCACCTACTTAATACAAAAACCTAAATTACGACTGCACTTGCGATACAAGTATAGCGGTAATTCGGGTATCAAATCCATAGGGAGTGTTCGATAGATTTTAATCGGTTTATTATTTCAGTAATAAAATTGTAAAAGGTGATGGGTTGGTTGTAAATAAAAGGGAAAAATAAGAAGTTAAGTCTAAACAATAATTAATAAAAAGTGAGTCGGGATCACGTACCCGCCATGGGCTAAACACGTGAAATTAGAATTTCGGTTCAAAAACAATTAATCGAGCATTTTTAATTAATCATAAACATCACAAATGAAGGAATTAAAGCCAACGGTGAGAGATTAAATATTTAATAAAAAATGTTCACACACGGATTATAATCATACTATCGCTTTAAATACTAACGTTGCGTGACAATGACAGTTAAACGCATAATAATCCCATTTTAATTTGTGAGGTTTCAATTAAATACCATTTTACACGAAACCTAATTTTCGGAGCTCGACGCCCATCAATGGCGGACACACGACCCAAAACGTATTTAACTGCTCAGACAACATGAATAATTATATTAAATAACTAATTAATAATTAAATCAAGAAATAATTAAACTACACTAATTTACTAGGCAAGAAATTAACAAAGCAATAAATAAAACGGGTAAAGCATAAATAAGGGGAGAAGAAGATGAATAGTGAAAATACCTTATATTAATTGTGGCATACACAACAAACATGGAGGAGAGGGGTGAACTCCATCACAAAAATCCCAAAATATCTCTTAACCCCTAAGTCTCTAATACAAAATAAAGATTCAACTAATTTCTATCCACAAACAATAAACAAGACTTGATTTTTATAACAAGTTACATTAATAGAATAAAAGAAAAGGGAAAAGAAATGAAAATAAGGAAAAGTCACTTAATAAACTAAATAAAAAAATAGAAAAAGAAAATAAAAAGGGAAACGGGGCAAGTAGCAGCAAAGAGGTCGGTGGAAACAGGGGACCGGTCGACCTGGGTCCCAAGGCCGGTCAACCGCGACAAATGGGAGGACACTGGTTCCAATCCACGGCACAACATCAAAATACGGTCGACCGCCATTGATGGGCCGGTCGACCGGCATTGCTGCAACACACCCCACATCGCACCAGCAGCCCTACATAACCAACGCACCCATAGTCGTATCCATATCCAAGGTCCAACGCTGCTACTTCCTCGTAAAAATTCAAGACCACAAACCTCCATAAATTCTCCATGCCGAGACATCCAACCAAAAAAATGGAAAAACCCACCAAAGCTCCAAACCTATAAATCATCAAAACCATGAAAATATCAAAATGCGTACGCCAAAAATCCGAGCCAATTGACCCACAACTATATTTGAACGCAACCCAAGCTTTAATTTCGGACGAAAATCATCAATTTGGGACGAACCCAAAACCCGAGCCAAACTCGGGCTTGGATAAAAAATATCCCATGGAGTGTGCTACCAAAATCGTGTTAGGGACATGGATGTCATTAATGAATTTGTTAATAAAAGAGAAGAAGGATATAAGGGGAATTAATAAAATTGTTAATGAAGCTCTTTTAATTCTTTCCGATTAAAAGTATTTGTTTCCTTTGTTCGAACTCCGATTCGCGTACCGTTCACAGCCACGCAAAGCTTGGCCCGAGGGCTACAACTTCCGTGAAGACTTCGAGCAAAAATTCTGAAGTGTAAAATTACTGCGATGCCCCCAAACGTGTGAATCGCGATGGAACTTAATCAGAACGCGCTCAAACTTCATACTAAGCACCGTAACACCTATAAAATCTCAATAATACCTCAAATAACATGTTAGAATATAAAACGGATGTTGTCTAGTTATCAAGCATAATTATAGCAATTACGGTACCCGAGGGGGCTAAAATGCCTTAGTTCGAGGGTAATGATGTTCAGGATTCGATACGATCAGTGGTCTAGCTCTCATGATGGCTTTTTATATGTTTAGATTTATTATAATGTGTTGATGGATCATGGGGTTATTTTTTAACGTGGAAGACTGTTTGGAAGAGTCATGCGCCTCCCAAGGTTTTCTTCTTTATATGGACCGCTACCAGACAGGTCATCTTGACTATTGAGGAGCTTCAGAGAAGAGGAAAAAGGGTTGCTAGAAGAAGTTGGTTATGTAAGAAGGAGGAGGAAACATCCAATCACTTCTTCTCCACTGTGAGGTGACTAGCGGACACTAGGATTTGTTCTTCTCTTTGTGCCAGATTTGTTGGGTTATGCCTCATATGGTGTGTGAGGTGATGGCAGCTTGGAGGAGGCATGGGAGTTGGATTGTCCCGTGGGTGGTCTAGATGATGGTCCCTCATTGTATTTTTTGGACCGTCTTGAAAGAGAGGAATAGGAGATGCTTCGAGGGGGTATAACTTGATCCTGCTCGAATTCAGTATAGTTTTCCAAGCCTTCTTCTTACTTGGTATAGGAAAACGCATGATTCCTCGTTGTCTATCTTTTTTGCATTTGTGGAGGAGTTCCAGGTGCTTGTCTAGTCTGTTATGAGTTACGGCCCTTTGTTGTTTACTTTGTATAGTCCCTGTATACGGGATTCCGCCTACTTAGACGAGTTTATTATATTGAATCATTTGCTTAAAAAAAACTATAAAATATTAGTCCTTCCAATCATCGTTATTATGTAGTATAGCAGACTTCAAGTGTTTGGTATCCGGAATAAGAATTAAATAATCTATTATAAGGAATGTGAATGCCAAAGATGTTATTATTTTCCTTCTAATTCATTTTATTTGATTATTACTGGAAATCCTATGTATTAATTACGTGCCACAATAATGTAACGAGGAAATAGAGGTTGGAAATATTTCGATGTCACAATTTTCACATCCCATTGATAAACGCCCGCGCATCGTGCAGATTGCATGCTACTCTATTTTTAAATCTATATATAAAAAAGTTAATATGACCTTTTAATGTGATGCTTTAAAGCGTCTTTCATTTTCATTTAACTAAATAAATATGGGATCTTGATCTTGTTTAAAAAAACATGATTGCTTAAAACATAAAATAGCTTATTATGAGGAATGCTAGTTGTAATCACAGGCGTAAAATAATTTTGTAAAATAACAAAAACGTGTTGGATGATGCGTGCCATATAAGTGGGATTACCGGTAAAAAGTTTATTTTTTTTAATATCTCAATCCACTCATAATCTATAAAAAGAAAAAAATAATAAACGCGTGAAACAAGTACGAGAACTTTAGTAAATAACAATATATCTTTGGAAATCACTCCATTCCATCTTATCAACAACAATCCCTCTTGTACACGCCTCTACTTTCCCTTTCTCTCTCTCTCTCTCTCTCTCTCTCTCTCTCTCTCTCTCTCTATATATATATATATATATATATATATATATATATATATATATATAGTATTATGCATATAACGGGAGAGCAAAATAGAGATAAGGCAGTTAGAAAGTGAAACACAGAAATATGTCAACAAAACCAACGATAATATCTTATCATTAGTGATATACCCATATATAGCCTGCACCAGGACGAGGCCAAGATGACATCCCAATTAGTGTCGGACGACCCTCCAGGGCGCCGACCCCTTCTCATGGCTCAGATGACCCTCCAAGGGGTCGTCCCCTCATTAGTTCCAGTCAACCCCTCATCAGGCTCCAGACGACTCTCCGAGGGGCCGACCACCCATCAGGCTCCAGACGACCCTCCAAGGGGCCGACCCCTCATCAGGCTCCAGACGACCCTCCGAGGAGCCGGCCCCTCATCAGGCTCAGATGACCCTCCGAGGGTACGACAGTACGAGGCCTATGTTAGGCCAGACGCTGCCAAAAGGGAACTTTTCCCTCGGCCTCATATCAAAGGCCGAGGGTGACATCATCACAACGCGTAGTTTGGGAAATGCGTGGAACAGTGTGCGTGAGGCTCACATGGCACGTGGAACACCGTTATAACAATATCATACCCTCATGTGAGGGAATATTGTGTAATCATTAATCATAAGTTACACCTCCAGGTGTCAACAGGGGATTGGCTAGATCATAACTCACATGTACCATGCATGCTTGGGGGTACACTACACCCCCCAAGACCTATATAAACTTGTCACCTATAACCCTGCAAAGGGATCAATCAATTGTAACCATAGCTAAAACTCTGCTTGTATACACAATATATATATATATATATATATATATATATATATATATATATATATATATATATATATATATATATAGAGAGAGAGAGAGAGAGAGAGCTTATGTACATTGTATCCAAGGCCATTAGTGCCCATATTTAGAGTATCACACACTCACAGTGGATGTAGGCCTGATTGGCTGAACCACTATACATCATTATCTCATTCCTCTTATACTCATCTCCTTCTATACACTTACACCCATACATCTCTATGGCTGCCACCGTTATTACAATTTGATCTCATTATCACTTATCCGGTGTTGCTAAATCTCAGTATCATCAGTTTGGCTCCGTCTATGGGAACCAAAGAGTTCACTTCCTTCATTCATCTTGACCTCACCGGAAGCTCTGGTGGTGAATCAGTTCTCCCCCTTTGAGAAGAGTTGTTTCCCCATTGAAAGAGGTATATTAAGGTTCTAAAGCTCTATAGCTCTTTTCAGCTCAAACACATGGCACCGGAGATGCCTCCGCCACTTCCTCTACCGGATAGTGGGGTGGGACCCTCTTCCATCCAGGTACTGCCTCTGTCTGAGTTGGAAGAGGTGGCTGTTCCCCTGAAGTCTTTGGCAGAAAGCCAACAGATTATGTGAGAACAGTTCGTAGCTCTTAGCCAAAACATACTAAGACCACATGGGGTCTCACTGGAGATGATTACTCCGGTGGTTGTACAGGGACAACAGGGGGCTAGGGGGCCACCCCAGGCACCCCGCAAGGACTTGTCGCCTCCACAACGGTGGAGGGATGTTACTAACCCCCGATGTTTATGCCTGGGGAGGCAAGGAAACCCTTGCCCAGAAGAGAGATATGATGACGAGGAGGGGGAAGACGCTCCCATAGAATGCTAGGAGCCATATAAGGTCTCCAACAATATTGCAGGACCATTACAGGATAGCAAAGGGAAGTGTGAGAGGCAGAATCCCAACGATCTCCCAAGGCGCTCAGCTCTTGACCGTCTGAGTAGAAGGTCAGCCTTTGAGAGGCTCAGCCCTGTGAATGACCTGAGGGAAAGACTGTCCAGATCAAGAAGTTTGGCAAGGTCCAGAAGAGAGCTAGAGGGTGGACGACCCCATGAGGGCCGACCCCACCAATGGGACGATGGCCAAGGGGAAGTGAACAGCCGACACAGGCCAGTCCAGGCAGAACCCTTGGCTCATCTCGATGAGGCAGCAAGGGATAACATCATCCAAGACGACCCTACGAGGCTATGGAATGACTCAATTCAGAGGTTGGAAAATAAGATTGGATATATCTTGAAAATCCGAGACCCTCTTCAATGAGGATAATCCATTGGCTCACCCTTTGTGGCGAAGATAGTGAACTTCCCAATGCCATCCAAGTTCAAGCCACCGACGGTCTCCCCAAGATATGACGAGAGTACCAACCCGGTCCATCATATTGAGATGTATCAGTCAGTGGCAGACATATACTCCATCTCAGATGAGATGAGGTGCCGTGCCTTCTCTGGTACCCTGACGGGGGTCGCCCATGTCTAGTTCACCTCCCTTCCAAAGATCTCAATCGAAAACTTCAAGCAGCTGGCAGACCTCTTCATCCATAACTTGTGCTTTGGAGTGAGGCCACAGAAGAAGACCACTCACCTGCTCTATGTCAAGTAGGGGAAGACCAAGAGCTTAAGAGACTACATAGCCAGGTTCAACAAAGAGAAGTCATAAGTTGAAGACTATGAAGAGAGCATAGCCATGACCGCTCTTATTGGAGGGCTTCAAAAGGGGAAGCTATTATGGAAGCTTACTGAAGACCCTCCAAGGACAATGGCAGAATTACTGACCACAGTGAGTAAGGTGATGAACGCTGAGGAGGCAATGGCTGCTAAGTACGAGGACGAGAGGGGAGGTACTAGTGGAGGAAAGTACTAGAAAAAGAACAAGGAAGGGAAGAAGAGGCTAGCGGATGATAAATTCGCTGACTACACCCCTCTGACGGTCAGTTGCAAACACATCTTGAATGAGATCAAGAGTTACCAATCGTTGAAATGGCTAGAGAAATTGAGGGCACCTCCTCATAAGAGGAACAAGGATCTGTGGTGCGAGTTCCACCAAGACCATGGACACCTGACTGACAAGTGGTTTGCCCGAAAGGATGAAATTGAAAAGATGCTGAAGGAAGGGAAGCTAAGGAAATATGTTGACAAGGGTTCCTTCAAGAGGGGCCGAGGGGACGACCCCGGGAAAAAATGAGGGGACAAATGCAGAGAAGATCCGCCAAACCGAGGGGACGACCCTTCGGGCGATGAGGACGACCCTGACCTCCCACCGAGAGATGACCACGATCCTGTAAAGAGACTCAACATGATCTCGTTTGGCGTCAGAATGATCTCCGAAGGACTAGTAGGAGGAGGGTCAGAGGCTGCTGACAGGAAGGCACATGTGGCAGAAGCCAGGGGGTAACAAAGGCTGTACTCTCAACTTCTATTGAGACCAAGTCAGAAAAAAAGAAGAGAGTGGACATGGACACTCTGATTGTGGGCTTCTCAAGAATGGACTTCAAGGGTCTGCTAGCCCCCACACGATGATCCCTTAGTTATAACCACTAGGGTACACAGGTGTGAAGTGCCGAGGATCTTGGTTGATGGTGGCAGTTCAGCAGATGTAATGTTCTGGCCGTGCTTCAAAGCTTTGGGTCTTAGCCGTGCTAGGCTCATACCCTACCACCACCCCTTGATTGGTTTCAGTGGGGAGAAATTACACCCCTTAGGAGTGTATAAGGTCGATGTTAGGATGGGGGATGTATGGCCGAGGTGGCTTACCAAGAAGGTCAACTTCTTTGTGATGGACGAGCAAGTCTTTTCAGCTTACAACATCATATTGGGGCGAGTGGCCCTAAGGGCATTCGAGGTTGTGCCCTCTACGGTTCATCAAATGATAAAATTCCCGACCCATTATGGGTTAGGGGAAGTTCAGGGTGACCAGATGATGGCAAGGGAGTGCTACTTCAACTCAGCCGAGGAGAGGGAGGAACACAAGAAGGCAACTACTACTTATAATATTGACACTTTTGGCCCAAGAGATGAGACGAAACTAAAGAAAGGAGAAGACGCGAAAGAGGTAGAATCCATCATCCTCAATGAGGACGAGCCAAAAAAAACCGTCCAGGTGGGCAAATCTCTGAAGGTGGAAATAAAAGAAGACCTCATCAAACTTCTACGGAGAAGACAGAGCGTCTTTGCATGGAGTCACGCTGACATGCCGGGGATCAACCCTGAGGTCATGTGCCACAAGCTCAACGTGGTAATGGACCCAAAGTCAGTAAAGAAGAAGAGGAGGATTTATTCGCGAGAAAAGTATGAGGTCATACAGGATGAGGTTAGAAAGTTGGAAGAGGCCCAATTCATCAAGGAGGTCATCTACCCCGAATGGCTGTCTAACGCAGTCATAGTCCCCAAGGCCAATGGGAAGTGGAGGATGTGTGTAGACTTCACCAACCTCAACAAATACTATCCTAAAGATAGTTTCTCTCTAGATGCTACTGCAGGACATGAGCTGATGAGCTTCATGGATGCATATTCAGGCTACAACTAGATCTTTATGGACCTTGAGGACTCAGAAAAAATGGCTTTCATCACCGATAAGGGGAAATACTGTTATAGGGTCATGCCATTCAGCTTGAAGAATGCAGGGGTGACATACCAGCGCCTTGTAAATAAAATGTTTGAAGACCAGATCGGGAGGTCTATGGAGGTCTACGTAGATGATATGCTGATCAAGTGCCTAAAGGCCGAGGAACACGTGGCCGACCTGGAGAGGACATTTGACACGATAGATAAATTCCAGATGAAGCTCACCCCAGCCAAATGTGTCTTTGGGGTTGGAGCAGGGATGTTCTTGGTATTTATTATCAATCAAAGGGGCATTGAGGCCAATCCTGAGAAGATAAAGGCTCTGCTGGACATGAAGACCCCAAAGACCATAAAAGACGTTCAGAGGCTCACAGGGCGAGTGGCTGCTTTGAACAGGTTGGTATCCAGAGCCATATACAAATGCCTACCATTCTTCAAAATTCTTAGAATGGCATTTGAGTGGGACGAAGAGTGTGATAAGGCTTTTAAAGAGCTAAAGTCCTACCTAGGGTCTCCATTGCTGTTGTCGCGACTAGTGCAGGGCGAAAGATTATATGTGTACCTCACCGTCTCAGAGTCGGCCATCAGCGCAGCCATCATAAGAGAAGAAGACGGGGTGCAAAAGCCTGTATATTTCAACAGTAAGGCACTCCAGGGGTAGAGCAGAGATACCCTAGGATGGAGAAGTTAGAATATGCCTTGATCCATGCATCTAGAAAAATGAAGCCATACTTCCAGTCTCATACAATGGTCATCCTCACTGACTCTCCTCTTAGGCAGGTCATACACAAACCAGAAACGTCAGGGAGGCTAATGGCCTGGGCTATAGAGCTGGGAGAGTTCGACATCATATACCTGCCTAGCGTGGCCATCAAGGGGCAAGCCTTAGCAGATTTTGTGGCTGAATTTACTTGGGAAGACGACGAGGTTGAAGAAAACGACCTTGAAGAGGCAGACGCCTAGCAAAGCAGACTGGATAACACATCCATAGGTGAAGCTAAGACAGGTATCGCTGGAGAAAAAACTGTGTAAAATGAAGAAGGCAAATATCTCTTCAAGCAAGGATCCCTCATGGAGGGAAACTTCTCAAAAGAAGGGACAGTGTGGAGCCTCTTCGTAGACGGGTCTTCCTGCGAGACTGGCAGTGGGGCCGGACTAATTGTTTTAGCACCTGACAGCACAGACATTGAGTACGCTCTGAGGTTTAACTTCAATGCCTCTAATAATGAGTCTGAATATGAGGCCTTAATAATAGGCCTCTCCCTGTCTAGGTCTGTGGGAGTCAGCAAAATCTTGGTCTATAGTGATTCGAGACTGGTAGTCAATCAGATACTAGGAGCATATGAGGCTAAAGACGAGAGGATGGCCAAATACCTGGAAAGGGTAAAATCACTATTAAAGAACTTCAATGAGGTAAAATTGAAGAGATTCCCTAGGTTGGATAATGTTCGAGCTGACGCACTTGTTAGGCTAGCCTCAGCAATAAGGACATATATGAGGAGGACAGTCCTTGTGGAAATCTTACTTCGGCCAACGATCGAAGGCGCAGACGAAACACTTAGATTCTGCTTCAATATAAATGGGGAAGCTTCATGGATGGACCCCCTGGTCAGATACATCAGAGAGGGGGAGATCCCAGAAGCAAAGAAAGAAAGAAAGAAGTTGAGATATAAAGTCGCAAAATTCACTGTCATTGAAGACACCTTGTACATAAAGGGGTTCTTGCTCCCTTTGCTCAGATGTGTGCACCCATCTGAGGTTCCACAAATACTGCAAGATATGCACGAAGGGTCTTGTTCAATCCATGTCGAAGGCAGGTCATTACCAAAGAGAATAGTCACCCAGGGATACTGGTGGCCGACCTTAGGAAAGGATGCTACGGCATATGTAAAGAAGTGCGACAAATGTCAGAGGTTCGCAACCATTCCTTATCAGCCTCACCAGCCTCTTACATCCATCACGTCACCATGGCCATTTGCAATTTGGGGCATTGATTTAGTAGGACCCTTGCCCAGGGCCGTCAATAACTACCGATTCTTGATGGTAGCTATTGACTATTTCTCAAAATGGGTGGAGGCAGAGCCGACGGTGACGATCACTGAGCAGAAGATCTTCCAGTTTATTTGGAAAAATATTATATGCAGTTATGGCCTCCCCAACACCCTCATCTCAGACAATGGGACTCAGTTCAAGAACATATCCCTGGGAAAGAATTATGAGAGAGTGGGGGTCAAACAGTTCTTCTCCACCCCAGGTCGACCTCAGGCTAACGGGCAAATTGAGGTCACAAATAGATCAATCCTAGATGGGATCAAAAAGAGACTTGAGGAGGCAAAAGGAAGATGGGTTGAGGAGTTATATGTTGTACTGTGGGCCTACTGGATGACGACAAAAACTCCTACCGAAGAAACACCGTTCAAGCTAGCTTATGGCTCAGAAGCCGTCATCCCCACTGAGATTGGGTTTACTACTCACGGGGTCCAAATGTATGACCCATAGAGAAATTTGGAAGAGAGGAGGCTTGACTTAGACATGATTGAAGAAAGGAGAGAAGACGCCGAGCTAAGACAACCAGCATACCAGCAGAGGACTGCCAGATTTTACAACCAAAGGGTGAGGCAAAGACCAATCGTTGTAGGGGATATAGTCCTCAAAAAGACTTGGCAAAAACCCAACAAGATCGACCCAAATTGGCATGTCCCATATAGGGTCATTGATGAAGTCGTCCCTGGAACCTATAGATTGGAAAACTTTGTCCAAGAAACATGAAATACTACCAACAAAACATGAGTTGGTGGTTTCCTCCATCTCTTACTCTTCTCCTATGATTTGGAGTCTCAATAACAACCGCAAAACCTCCAATGTTTTCAAATCTTATTCGTCCTCTGGTGGCGGAGGCAAAGGCTCTAGTGGAGGTGGCGGTGGCTCTAGTGTTGGTGGAGGTGGCTTTAGTAGTGGTGGCAGAGGGAAAAGATCTGATGAAAAATTTGAAGAAAATAGTTTATAGTAGTTTCTGCCTAGTTATGCGATGCTGTCATTATTTCTCGTAATCTTCAAAGTTTGTTCCCGTGCCAGATACGACCTCTTGTTAATAAATTTTTCATTTATCATTTATTTATAGTATTAATATAAAATAGCATATCTGATTTTTTTAACAGATTCAGATCTTGTTTTTACTCATAGATACAGTTGATGTCTTGTTCATGTCAGTTACTAGAATAATCAAATTATGAATATGAATAATTATGGTTTACAAAGTGTTAAGGAGAAGCCTTTCATGAATTATAGGGAGAGAAATGGACATGACGTTGTTGAAAAGTAAGTAAGGAAAATGAATAACCAAATTATAATTGGATTAGGGGCTTAGAATTTATGGCAATGAAAAATTGATAAAGTAAAAAAGTAAAGAAACAAATAGATTTATCAAATGACGTTGACACGTGGCGCTGTAGAATGGTTTTGTGGCTATAGTTTTATAATATACATTGATTTGATTATAACCCTATTTTTAATATGCTTTACGTGTTTCAATACAATTTAGTATTTAGTCTTATTTTTAGAAATTTGTTTATTACCAATTCCATATTTTTATTTTCTTATTTATGAGGAGTGTTGTAACAATTATAACAAAAATGTCAAATCCATGAAATGGTATAGCACGGTTTGGGCTGGTTATAGAAGCATTACACCAAAACAAACCTATTTAGTAAACAAAGGACAATTATCATTAGTGCAAGCACATAGTATTTTAGACATCTCATTACTTCACACTCTTAAAATATTTTTTTTTCTTATCTATGATTTATTACTAAGGGAAATTTTAAAAATATATAATTTTAAAAATATCATTGATGAGAAAATGACATAAGTTTATAAAATATTTTTCAACATATACAATTCTTTTCTTAAACTCTCATAAGTTTTCACACTAAATGCTACTCTTAATCAAAAGAAGCTACTAAATCCATAAGAAATTTCACATTTTAAGATATATGTGAGAATATTTACATATTAATAATGAAAACTTTGACCATAAGTTTAACTTTGTGTCATTAATTATCACCAGGGTTGTGTTTTAGTCTTCATAATCATTTACATTCTACTCTAGTGTGACAATTAGATAGTTCAACATGATCCTAAAATTCATTTTCATAAATTACTAACGTTATAATTTTTTAAAACATATGAAAACAAAATTAAATATTTTATCACCCCTATGTCAAATTCACATTCTTGTGATAAATTTCACAATCATTCTTGAAAGCAAACTCATTTACTTGCTTCTTGAAACTATTTATATCCAGTAACCAAATGAATAATTACTTTGGATGTTAAGGGAATGCCAACAGTATCTTAACTTCTTTTATAACCACATTAGCTGATTTGATACTCCCACTAATTTCGCCGTTCTTCAAAGAATTTGACATGTTCGACTTCAATAAATAGTGTACCCTATTGAAAATGTAGACATAATTCTAAATTTCAATTCTTTTAGTGGAGTCTAAATCCATGCACGTATTCATCTCTTGGAACACATAAGTGAATGTCAAGATTCACAAGTGACAACCCAAAGATAATCTAGTCTATTAAATCATCAAAGTAAGTGTAGATTTAATAGGGTCAGATATTCAATCACGCGACAAGATTGAAAACATACTTTGAAGTTCAATATTATGATATAGGATCATAATCAATTTCCTTGTAAAAGTTTTACCAAAAACATAATTGTACAAAACAATAATAAGAACACTATAATTAAAAAAAATATAATCTCATATAAACTTAAAGATCTTTATGTAGTCAAGAAAAATACACTTGAGAAAAAACATTTTGAAAAGACATTCACGGGTTTTTGAAATGATTCCAAAATAATATAAGAAAGGAATCTAACAACTTATGCTTTGTTTTATGGTTTATATTGTAATCATCCTCATATCGATTTAGAACTATATTTAATGACACTCTATTTTCTTAAAAATGAAACAAATTATTTCATTCATATCGGACGATACATTATATTCACACAACATAACATAAAATATGTATGATACATAATGGGTACTCATATTTTAATCTCTAATATAATGAGATTTTGCATAAACTTTACGCTGAATCAATTAATAACTTTTTTAATTTTTAAAAGAGAGTCACACATTAATCCATTAATAGCGATTTCCTAAAGTAAAACTTAATTACAACAATTTAGAAATTTTGAGTGAAACTTAGCATCTTCATGTCATTATAAGAAAATATACAAGTAATAAAATAAATAGCTCACTATATTAATGTTATAAGTTGAAAATATGTACATTAAAAGTGTTTTATACATGTGGGTGTTCTTTCTTAGTACCTTTGAACATTTATATACGATTGTATTGGGTGCCATGTTATATAATTTAGATGGACATGTTATCTAGGATAACCTTTTAGTGCCTAATTGCATAATTCCTTAATTTATTTAAGTTACTCCACATTAAATTCCTTTCGAAAATTATATTCCTTAATGAAATAAGTAAAACATAACCTATTAACGTCTTTACATATATACAGATGATGAGTTATTACTACCAATTTTAGTTTTAATGTTAATCTTCACAAGCATTCTAGTTGGGTCACTTTGGTGACTACTAAACTATCCATTATAAAAATATTACATTATTGTATGAATTATAAAATAATTTCAACAAGCATTAATATTTTCAAAAGGAATAAATGGACAGTGTACTTATAAATTAAGGAAGATTACGAACACTTTGGAACAACCGATACCAACCTAAAGAAACGAACATACCTTCCCTTAATATTAAGTTCACCATTGAAACCAAATTCTTTGAAGCAACAAAATTACAATGGCTTAGTCATAATGAAATCATTAATAATCCGAAAGCTCAAAACCATATCTAAACTATTTCGAGCATCCAAAATACAGTAGTTGAATGATATAAAAAACTTAAGCATTTAGAGTTTAGTAGATTATACCTCTTTTATAATAATCGTACTTTCGAACCGAGTTACTGGATAACCCTAATCACCTATAATCGTCATTTTAACCCTTATAGAATATGCAAATACAAAAACATACTAATTTAAGATAAAACTACTCTATAAAACTTACGACTTTACTAAACTACCCAAGCCTCTTGAAGTTTTAAAATTATCAAAATAACCACCCCTTTTCAAACTGACATAACTTGAACTATACTTAACCCCTAGACCCAAACGTTATGTCAAATCAAACCTCTAGACATCAGCTAACTATAAATTATATTTCTAACCCCTATATTTCCTTGAAATTATAGAAATGCCCCTAAAATATACAAAAATACCATGTTTCGAATTAGATAAGTACATACCCTATCAACCATGGTTTAAAAACTAAATACTAAGAATTTTTTCATCCCCCCTCACCACATCTGCTTCCACAGGGGTAGTGGAGTCTAAAAATGCATGCAAACACCATGCATACATGTGAAGACCATGTTCCCATCAACTTATCTTCTTAAACATAGGAAGAATCCACCTCCCAATTGATCCAATACATTCTCCTCTTCGTACCCTATAAATTCGCCACGATTAGAAGCTAGAAATCCCACCCCTAAGCCTTCCCAAAGTTAAAAAATTTGCCTCTAAAGTGTTATTATGTAATTATATGCATTATAATCCATTATTTAGATTCCAATAGTTTTCTGCATTGATACTATACTCACATCGATCAAAACATTACAGCTTTTACGTCCAAAATGGCCTGTGTTCAAAGAAACTGGATAAATCCTCGATTAAAGCTTGAGCTTAAATGGTGAAATTGTATTCCTTCACTTTGAACTAGTTTCAAAGTGAGGAAATAGTTCCTTATGAACTCAAGGCCTCTTGTGGAGTTGTGGTTTTCAAAAAATAACAAGTTTTAAGCTCGAATTGCTTGAAGTTATTTTTCATTTCAGAAAATCAAAAATGTTAAATTCTTCACAACCAGCCCACCTCAATCCTTCGACCGAAACCCAAATTATTCCTTAGGATAGCCGAAACACAACCATGTTCATAAAACCCTTTTGCTATATTCCATATAGGTTCAAAATTTTAATAATTTTTTTTTAAAATACACATTTTGCAACTCTATGAATACTGAACCGAAATCCATAAAACTTATATTAATGGATTCCTTGTGAAAAAATCGTTTGGATTGGTTCAGGAATCATCTCAAATGGTTTAGTAAATTATGAGT
Source organism: Sambucus nigra (assembly GCA_949130495.1). NCBI lineage: Eukaryota > Viridiplantae > Streptophyta > Magnoliopsida > Dipsacales > Adoxaceae > Sambucus > Sambucus nigra. The sequence goes on along the minus strand of OX422218.1, from coordinate 3,034,199 downwards.
TATTTTAAGTCAAAGTTTTTGAAATCCTAAGTCAACTGTGGAGAGCTTGAAGATGAACTTTTCAACTATAACAATTGACCAAGCATGTGAGGGCGCATGGAGAATTAAAAAATTCTGATTTTTTTCAATATTTTTATTTTATTTTTATGGTCAAAATTATATAAGGTAAGACCGTGGTTGGTCAAGCCTAGCCAGGGTTATGAAAAATAGGGTTTTCGGTTAGAAAGATTTTCTTTAAATTACAAATTGACCCCTCCTAACTTTTTCAATTTGTGAATTTTAACTACTACTTTTTCTATAAATACTTGGGTTAATTTTAAGTCAGAAGGTCTTTTGCACCAAGTTAAATATTTACAATTTAACACCTCAATCTTTAATAAACTTTACTTTTATGATACTTTTATCAAAACTGACATTATTCTCCATTATATTTACTCATGCAAATGTTTGTATACAGATAACCAAGCGCCAACCCCTGCTGATATCCTTTTCTGGGGGTTAGGCCATTCAAATACTCGCACAAGTAGGTATTTACCTTTTTAAAATTAAACTTTTGTGTGCTTGTTAACTGCTATTGATATCATTTTTTGATAGCCTAATTTTATTCTAAGCATGTGTAGAGATTACAGTACACATATATTCATATATCACAAATGGATTTAATTATGATCACTCATATCAACTAAAACTTTTCTCGCCTAATAATTGAGATCATGAAAATTCATTGTAATGATTGATTTAATTTACCTTGCACCTATGTGCATTATTATCTGTTGTAGAGGCATTAGTAATAACTATGGAGTAGACTGTCGTGTTATCCCACGAAATTTTCTACTTAGCATATGGTCTCCAATGTTAAGAGCATGGATTTTAGCTACATATGTATGAGTGTCGTTTTAATTGTGTGCCTAGTCGGTTACTTGACTTATCAATTACTGATGATGGTTCACTTATTTCTATACCCATTTTGTAATATGGTACGTATGGTAATATGAGTTTAAAACTCCTTGACTTTATTATTATGTGATTATGTCAACTGTGAGACATTTTAATTCTATACACACTCGACTTAATTCTATACACACTCGACTTTCCATCTATACAAATAACTTGTTATAAAATCTATAGAACATGCTTAACATATTTGTGCTAATTCCTTTTTCCTATAAATTGCTCAGAATAAAGAGGATAGCATTGCATCCCTTTTTGTGACACACACGGATCACGTGTTTACGTATGTAACTATTTGGACGGAGACTAAGCCCAATGGGAGCAAGAAGTGGAACTTCACTATTACCTACTTTATATTTCGTGTTGAAAATAAAATGTAACTCGCCCCTCTGGTGGTAGTACACTATATGTGACGTTATCGTATGAATAAAGTTCTATTTTTTGCTTTAACTTTAATTCATTGATTTATATATACTCTCTTCTACATTCATACTAGAAACAAGGTGAGACAAATTGGTATCAAACCATGTTTTAAAATTAAAACACTACCCCGGGTTAGATTCCTATATATGGAAAATTCTATAGCATATTAGTTATTTTACATTTTTGTAACTTCTTTATTGATATTATATATTATATTTCGTTTTACGGCATGAACCTATGGGACACTCTTTTATTTAATTTGGGTATTCTCTCCAACAACTTTTAGGAAACTACTGTCAGAGAAACAATATTCACACGTCTTAGAGAAATGATTCATACTATTGGTAAGGAGTGGCTAAATTCAAGAAGTGACATGAAGTGGTTGTTATCCATAAATAGAGTCTAGGGAGAGGTACAAATGAAGAGAAAAATAAGTGATTATGTGGACGATCCAGTTATACGTCAAGAAGCAATTAATCTTGCTCTAGCCGATGCATGACCATGTCAACCACTGTATCCTAAAGCTACATCGAATGGTGAACTTATTATCAAAATTTCTTCAGATTCAAGTGATTCTACTTATGATTATCCATTCAATCCCGATGACATTTTTATAGTTCCAGATTCTAATTCTCTAGAAACTCATGTTGTTATTCCCGCTTAGGAAAATCCAAAAATAAGAAGATAAAAAACATCCCTCCAAATGTAACGTAATGAATAATGTAATGTATATAGTGTGCTAAACTACAATCTTAGGAGGCTGACCACTTATGACTTGTGTATAATAGGTAATATTGTAATGTACTATTCTATTGTAGCATATAACTCTCTTATAAAAAAAACTATAATTATGTATAATATATCTAGGCTTGTCATATATCCTCTGTTTTTAAGAAACATTCTTATATATTTTTATGAGTGTTATATCATATTTTAGGATGCTTAACACTCGAATTCCCTCCATCAAAACTTGAACTGAATAGACCCACACTGAAGGAATCATGCAGTGCCTTCAAGAATTGACATCCCTAGCCCGACAACAACAAGTTCTTTACTTAGATCGAGAGTAAATCTCAGATGAGAAACATAGAATGAATTCTCTCAAATAATTTTTGAGACAACAATCTCCTACATTTATTGCAAAGCCAATTTTCGATGAAGCTGAGATATGGATGCATCAGATTGTGAAAATCTTTAATGGAGTAAGAATAATTGCCAATGTTTGAGTAATTTTTACTTCCTACGTGTTCGAAGGTGAAGCTAATTTCTGGTGGCAAGCCTTATCAGGTAATCATAATGTTTCTACGTTAACTTGGGAGCAATGTGAATAAATCTTCTTTAAGAAGTATTTTTCTAAACCTGGCTGGATCAACAGACTGCAGATTTTTTAAGGTTACAATAAGAAAATTTGTTCGTAGCCCATTATGAAGCCAAGTTTATTGTGACACCCCGCCTAATTAATCCCGGGTGATCAGTCCTAAATCAAATTAGAACAGGTTTCTCATTTGGTCCATTCTTAGCATCACTGTCGTCTTATTTAATTACTAACCACCTAAGTGAGAAAAATAGACTGGTACCAATTTTTATCTTTCATTATTTAAACAAACACCCATGCGGAATATAAAACTATATAACAATCACAGATAACTGAATTAATCATCCACAAGTAAAAATAATTGACCGAATAAACCAACGGTCCAAATAATAAATCCCATAACGACAAGAATAAACTCCCAACAAGTCTAATACAAATAAATGGAAAGTGAGCAACATGCTCGAATACTAATCATGAACTTCTACATATAAGAATGAAGAATGAGGCGTCTATCAAAACCCCACAACATCCACATATGCTACAGCAACGGATCCCTGGAATATAGTCAAGTCTGGCGTCCCTGTGGTTGGACACCTAAAAGGTTTTTAAAAGTTTTTATAGCAAGGATTAGTACCCAAAACATTTGAAAAACATTTAACAAATGATTAACTTGCAGAATAAATAAATATGCATGCTCTTCATATTTTTAGTTAATATCGCACTCTCTTGAGGACTTCCTTACCCTTCCTCTATTATACCCAACGAACGCTTTAATTAAATTACCTAGTTACTCATCTCATGACTAGATACTTAACAAAGTTCCTTTATACCCACCCTACTCTAACTGAGTATGTAGTGATTATGATTTTTAAGTTATTAGTAACATAAACTTAACTAAATCATTTCCCTTTTTAACTTCGTATAACTTCTACACTTGTTATATATGTGAAATAACTCATATTTTTCATTAATAGCCCGTCTATAATTAATTATCCAATTATATACTTATAATCATATTTCATCATTCACAATCATACTGTAATATATATATAACAACTTGCATCCTCCCGAGCAAAATACTCCCGGAACGTAAATTCTATAAAGTGCTATCCCACTAGGTACAATCACATAGCCTAGTTATCCCAAGTCAGAATTTTCACACCAACTTGATAAAATAAAATAATTGGAGTCGGTCATATTCCTTCCCTGAAAGTGAGATGTCCCTCACCCATATAACGGACGCTATGACCTCGGGAATATACTCACCCTACTCCTCAAGCTAGGGGATTCATCCACTACGCGCAACCTCCCCCTATAGCACTATAGTAACAAATATCTAATCACTGATATTAATTGTTCACACCACATATATATATATATACTAACGCCTCCGTATATATAAATATAAAAGTCCCGGCTATACCGTTCGCTAAAATTCGTGACATAAGCCTATTAAAATTATTAAGAGTTTATGGTCCAACTCTAAATATTTATTAAATTACACTTTAATTAATTTAGTTATTTTTGGTGTCGCCCCCACCATAAATTTGGACTTACTCCCGTAGCCCAAAATAAATTTACCCGAGTCACAATTTCCGACTCTAATTTATTAGCCTCAAACCCTAATTAATTTATCTACAATTAATTAGACTTAAACTCATGTATTTAATTTCTCAATAATTAATTACATAAGATTTTTATATAAATTTTCCCTCTTATATAACCAACTGGCGAAACTGCCAGATTCTGGCGACCGTCGATCGATCGACCCAGACCGTCGATCGATCGATCGAACAGGTCTTCGTCTTCTTCGCGAAGACAGGGCAGCCATGGACGGGATTCCTTAAACCCTAATCTCTTCTAACATGAATTCTAAGCCTTTATAACACCAGTACATATTAGAAACCTTATTAGGACTACCCAGAAAGTCCACAACAATCATCAATTCGTCCATAAACTACTAATCCAAAATTTTGGGGAAAAATCTGTCTTTATCTTTAAACCCATTTTCATTCCAACTTTCTTCATCAAACTCGTTCTAATTTATCCGAATATCCTTCTAACAGATACACATCAATATTCCATTATCAGATTTTTACATAAATCCTTATAAATTCCGGCAATCAGATTCATGTTTTCTTTTGTATTATCAAAACCCCATGTTTATGCCATGAAACCCCCAAAACGAATTTTAATTCATTACATCACATAAATACGAATTGAAAGACAGATTTAATGCTATTGCAAGTTATTCACTTGCCTTAGGTTTCGTAGTGTCTGAATATGCGATGGATTCCAAGGTTGAAGATGACCTTGTTGGTTATTTTGAGATCCCCAAATGGCTTTGGCTGCTGCTAGGGTTTCCTAACCCTTTAATTCCTTTCTCTCCTTAAGCTTAGCCAGCCCTTATTTCTTTTTATTAAGTTAATTAATCCATTCCCGTTTTTTGACTAATGGGCCATGCCCAAGTGACCAAAATGCCCCCGAGTGGGCCCGACTATGTCTAAAAACGTCCCGTGACCCGTTTACTACCCCTGCGTACACTTTTCCGACTATCTCGGCCCATCCGGACTCAACTGTACACTCAGAATTTTCATCCGAATTAATTTATAAAAATACTTATCCCCCACCCAATATAGTCTATACCGACTTCCGGATGTGATAAGTACATATCTCGTCATTAATACTCGAAACGACGAAATTACATTATTACTTATTCACTCAGTAAATAATTTTCCCTAAATATTAACCATTCAATCCCAGATTAATATTTATATATTATTCTATCATAATTAATTCATTAAATTACAACACACTAGTAATTTAGAATTTCCTAATTAATTAAATTTTAAATGTACCAAAAATACGGGGTGTTACATACTCCCCCCCTTATAAAGGAATTTCGTCTCCGAAATTAGATCGTACCTGCATTGAAAAGCTCTGGATATTGTTCCCGCATATCCTCCTCCCGCTCCCAGGTAGACTCGTCAACATTGTGATGACCCCACTGTACTCTAACCAATGGAACAACCTTGGATCGTAATTTCCGCTCACTATGATCCAGAATAGCTACCGGCCTCTCCTCATACGATATGTCTGGCTGTAAGTCGATCTCCTCGAGTGGAACGTGCCAAAAGGCTCTCTCGTTCCTTCGATATTTCTTCAGCGATGCCACATGGAATACATCGTGTATCCGCTGAAGATGTTCTGGTAACCCAAGCTTATACGCCACCGGTCCCACCCTCTCAATAATAGGGAAAGGTCCTACGTATCGCGGTGATAACTTACCCTTCTTGCCGAACCTCATCACCCCTTTCATTGGGGATACCCGGACTAAAACCTGGTCCCCAACTTCTAGCTCCACATGTCTTCGAGAAGCATCAGCATAACTCTTTTGTCTGTCCTGAGCTATCCGAATTCTTCCTCGAATCAACTCTATCTTGGAAGATGTCTCCTGAACAATCTCCGGCCCCAAGAGTCTGTTGTCCCCCACCTCTAACCAACAAACGGGTGAACGACAAGGTCTTCCGTATAGTGCCTCAAATGGTGCCATGCCAATCGTGAATTGGTAAGAGTTGTTATACGCAAACTCTACCAAAGGGAGATATTTCTCCCATCCTCCCCCGAAGTCCAAAATGCACATTCTGAGCATGTCTTCCAGCATCTGGTTAACTCTCTCAGTCTGTCCGTCAGTCTGTGGGTGATACGCTGTACTCAAGCGCAACTCCGTGCCCATTGCCTCCTGAAAGCTCTGCCAAAAGTGGGCGACAAAGATTTTGTCTCGGTCGGATACAATATTTATAGGTACTCCATGCAGCTTAACAATCCCTGCTATGAATAGCTGTGCATAACGCATCGTCTCGAAGTCTGTGCGTACCGGCAAAAAGTGGGCCACCTTCGTCAACCGATCCACAATAACCCATATGGAGTCGTGACCCCTCTGCGATACAGGTAACCCTGTGATGAAGTCCATGGAGATGCTCTCCCACTTCCACACGGGAATTTCTAACGGCTGTAGCATCCCTGAGGGTCTCTGGTGGTCGACTTTCACAAGCTGACACATGGCACATTTTGAAACAAACTCCACTATGTCCCGTTTCATCCCTGCCCACCAATACTGCCTCCTCATATCTTGGTACATTTTATCCCCACCGGGATGCACCGCAAATTTTGAACCATGGGATTCTGTCATAATAGCGTGCCTAAAATCCTCATCCTCTGGCACCATTAACCTCCCATTAAAGCGTAGGCCTCCTTCTGAGCTAATCGAGTAACCCTCTGCTCCCTCAGCTAACAACTGGCCCACCCTATCCCGGAAAATCTGATCCTCTGCCTGAGCCTTCACAACTCGCATAATGATCTCGGGTGTGATGGATAAAGCTGACATGCAAGCCTTGGCTATGTCATCCTCATATTTAAGCTCTCTCCACTTCGCTTTCCATACCTCTGCTATCTCCCCAGTTGGCCTTCGGCTCAATGCGTCTGCTACCACATTGGCCTTACCAGGATGATACTGAATATCAAACTAGTAGTCCTTCACGAATTCTAGCCACCGCCTCTGCCTCATATTCAGATCCTTCTGTGTGAAGAGATACTGAAGTGACTTGTGATCCGTGAATAGAGTAAACCGCTCTCCTAGAAGATAATGCCTCCATATCCTCAAAGCAAAAACGACCGCTGCCAACTCTAGGTCGTGAGTGGGGTAATTCCTCTCGTGGGTCTTTAGCTTCCTGGAAGCATAAGCTATAGCCCTTTCCTCCTGCTGGAGCACACCCCCAAGACCCCGTAAGGATGCGTCTGTATAAACCCGATACTCTAGCCCTCCCTTTGGCAATGCAAGCACGGGTGCAGATGTCAACTTGTCCTTTAGCTCATCGAATGCTAATTGACAACTATCATCCCACTTGAAAGGTACTCCTTTCCGGGTCAGATTCGTCAAAGGTCCTGTAATCTTAGAGAATCCTTTATTGAATCGCCTGTAGTAACCGGCCAAACCCAGAAACTGCGCACCTCGATCGGTGTCGTGGGCTGTCCCCACTCCCTCACCGCCGACACCTTATTCGGATCCACTGCAATACCCTGATCTGACACGACGTGACCAAGGAACTGTACCTCCCATAGCCAGAACCCACACTTCCCTAATTTGGCATAGAGCTGATGATCCCTCAGTGTCTGTAAAACCATGCGTAAATGCTCTGCGTGCTCCTCCTCGGTGCGTGAGTAGATTAGGATGTCATCAATGAACACGATGACAAACTGATCTAAGTACTCCCTGAAAACCCTGTTCATGAGGTCCATGAACACTGTTGGTGCATTGGTGAGCCCGAAGGGCATCACCCTGAACTCGTATGATCCATACCGCGATAAGAAAGCGGTCTTAGGAACATCCCCTTCTCGGATTCGCAGTTGATGATACCCTGACCTCAAATCGACCATGGAGAAGTAAGACGCCCCTCTCAATTGGTCAAATAAATCATCAATCCGAGGCAACGGATATTTATTCTGTATCGTCACCTTGTTCAGCTCCCTATAATCCACGCACAAGCGGAGTGAACCATCTCGCTTCTTCACAAACAACACCGGCACACCCCACGGTGATGTACTCCGCCGAATGAAACCCTGACCCAGTAGTTGCTGAATATGTTCCCTCAATTCCCGCATTTCTGAATGGGCCATTCGGTAAGGTGCCCGAGCAATCGGCCTCGTCCCCGGTGCCAAATCGATAACAAATTCGATTTCTCTGCTGGGCGGTAATCCTGGTATCTCCTGGAATACATCTTCAAAGTCCCTCACTACAGGAATAGAGTCTAAAGGAACTACCACCTCCTGTGAGGTTTCCTCCTCAATGTAGTATAAGTGAGTGCGCGACCCTCCCTCAGGAAGCGGCATTGCTATCAGGAACATCTCCTGTCCCGAAATGGAGAACACGATTGTCCTCTCATAACAATCCACCGTAGCCCGGTAACCTGCCAACCAATCCATGCCCAAGATGACATCATACCCCTCCATATCTAACACTAAGAGGTCTGCTGCTAAACTAAGCCTCCCAATCAAAATGTCCACTCCTCGACAAATCGGGCGAATCAAAGCCCCGCTGCCTACTGGTGACTCTACACTCATTCAGAGGCTACCCGTTGTCTCTAATAACCCAGCCCGTTTAGCAAAATTAGATTTAATGAATGAGTGTGATGCTCCCGTGTCAAAAAGAATGCTACCCTCATGACCATGAATGAAAAACATACCCTCAACCGCTGGCGGCGCCTGCTGTGCTGGAGGATTGGGAACATCCCGAACGTTGTACACACGTCCGTAGTGCATCTGCCCTTGCTGCTGTGGGGCGGGTGCTGCTGGCGGCATCTGACCCTGTTGCCCCTGTTGGGCACCTTGCTGCTAGCCTCTGCCCCTCTACGGGCACTCCCTCTTGAAGTGTCCTGGCTGGCCACAGGCGAAACAGCGTTTCTGGTCGTCACCCTGCCGTTGGCCCTGCTGGCCCTGACGTTGCTGGCCCGG